>JAPPVO010000002.1:156351452-156951452 GCA_030407325.1 Camellia japonica
AATAATCATATTAATAATTAGCTACCCCTTCTATCTCAAAATAATAGTCACTTTTGGGTGTAAGAAGAAGAAGAAAGGTTAAGGATAGGGTAATAAAGATATAAGGAATTAAATTGATGGTGCAAGTAGAATTTCTTTTTTTTTCATCTCATATTTTGTTTAAAAGTCAAAAAAATTATCAAAATAGCATATTTCCAAACTTAAAAAATGTCACAAACTTAAAAAGTCAAAATAGCCTATTCCTATAAAAAAAATTCTCTACTTTTTACATGTCTTTTTATAAAAAATTAATTAAAATAATCAAAACAATTTTCAAATGCTCAGATGCTAGGAATCACTTGAAATATTTCAAACATATCTTATTCGCCCAAAAAAAAAAAAAAAAAAGATTTCAAAAGTATAAAATTTATTAAAAATAAAATTTTATATCAAATTATGGTATTTAAAATTTTATAATATTTATAAAATAAAATTATGTTTTAGTAAAATTTTACTATTTTTTTCAAAATAATTTAATATTAAATATAAATCATAATTAATTAATATCAATTAAAAAACATTTAATAATATAAATATAGCCTTTAATATAAGGAAAATGATATAATAAAAAGACTGATATGACCACTTTCAATGCAGCCAACATTGACGATTCAGGCCGATCAAAAAAAACATTGACAATTTAGGATCTTATTGAATCCAGCCCAGTTGAACTTATGAATCCAAGGCCTATTTTTTAAAATTTTTATTTATAAATAAATGTAAGAATAAAATATAGGCACGATCTTAGACTAAACCAAACTAAAAAACCACTACCTCAAGTATTAAACCCAACCCAACAAGCAAAGACATCGTCTGAGTAATAGTACATAGACGAATTCAACTATAAAAAATATATTATATTCAACATTTCGGTTTTACACTTAAAATGGATGAGAATCTGAAACAATTGTTTTAGAAGAGTGTTTAGGTGCGTAAGGTACATATCATATGTATTTTTATAAATATATTTAAGTTATCTCATAAAATAGTATAAGTTTTTACAAATATACATGAGTAGTGATTTTTCAAATTTTTATGAGTTAACTTACGTATGTTTGTGAAAATTAACACGATTTTATAAAGAAACTTACGTATATTTATAAGACCTTATACAAATGTATATGATATTCACTTGTACACTTAAAAATTATTCTTATTTTTGTATTATTTTTATGTAAAGGTCATGTTTATTTCAGTCCGTAGTCAAACCAATAGAAGGGCGGTGGTGTTGGGCCTCCGTGAGCCCACCATAGTAGCCACCTCAATAATCTAAACGGTAAATTTCACTTTACTTCCCTAAAGTTTTACTCATTTTTCACTTTGGCCTTTTAAATTTGATTTTTTTCACTTTAACCCTTCATGTTTGCAATCATTTTCACTTTGACCCTTCATGTTCGTAATCCTTCCCACTTATTCATTGACTAACTTTCATCCAAAAAAATAACAGAATCTGCCACATCACCAACATATCAACTCAATGTGTGATATAGAAAATTCACTAAATATGTAAAAAATGAAAAAAAAATAAAAAATAAAAAAATTTAGTCTTTAGTGAACTTTTTTTTTTTTTTTTTATTAAAAATTTATTCATAAACATTATTACATTATAGATGCATCTAGATTAGATGCAGCTAAAAAAAGTAAAAACAAATTTAACTAAAAAAAGAAAAAAGTTTACTAAAGGCGAAAAAAATAAAAATATATTGACTCAAATATTTGTATTGTTAATTTTGAAATGAAAAGTTTACTATCATTATTTTTTTTTTCATCTTTAGTGAACTTTTTTTCTTTTTTAGTTAAATTTGTTTTTATTTTTTAAGTGCATCTAATTTAGATGCATTTATAATGTAATAATATTTATGAATAAATTTGAAAAAAAAAATTCAATAAAGACTAAAAAAAAATTCATTTTTTTTTTTTGTTTTCTATTTTTTATTTTTTGCGTGTTTAGTGAATTTTTTAAATCACACATGGAGCTGATGTGTTGGTGATATGGTAGATTCTGTTAGATTTTTGGATAAAAGTTAGTCTAAGAGTAAAGTGGAAAGGATTGCCAACATGAAAGGCTAAAGTGGGAAGGATTACAAACATGAAGGGCCAAAGTAAGAAAAATTAAACTTAAAGTGCCAAAATAAAAAAAAATAAAAAAAAGGTGAAATTTTAAGGGACAAAGTGTAATTTATCCTAATCTAAATCATTAAGATTATAGGATTTTCCGAATAGTTCACCAATCAAAAATATGGATTAAGTAAACAGCTGTTAATACATAATCAAATTACGTTTATATTTAAAATAATAGATGGTCTATTCTCAGAATGTCTATTTTTTTTATTATTATTAATTAGATGATTACAGTTATTTGGTTAATTTAATTTTTTTTTATAAATATTTAAAAAAAAGAACTTATAATTTAAAAGACTAGAATTATTAAAATGAATCTAGTAATAAGCTTAGGAAAGCGAAAAATACGCAAGTAGAAGCAAGCCTCATCCTTTTTGTAATTAGATTCTGGGGAAATTCTATTAAAAAAAATATTGTAAATAAATAAATTTTTAATTTTTAATTTTGTCAATTTAAATATTGATTTTTTTTAGTTGAAATATTTGTTTATTCCATTAAATAAAATTAATCAGAAAATAAGTATTTTAATCATTAAACTCAATAAAAATAAGTATTTCAGACATTTTATATATACCTATATTAAGTTTAATAATTAAAATATTATTTTTTCAATTTTAGTTAACAAAAATAGATAAATAATTTAGATTAAAAATAAATCAAAAGATTAGAATTTAAATTGATAAAATTAAAACTTTATTTTGTTATCAATGTTAAATTTTGAATTGTTTTTATAATGATCAGTTAGATTTTTGTTAGGGGTTTTTTTTTTTTTCACTTTCTAGTATTATTAATCTAATTAAACTGAGATTTAATGTCAATTTTTAATTATTATATACTCAATTATATGAAATTTTATTTTATTAACACACCATTAAAATGTATTTAGGGATCTTAAATATGAATCTCTTCTTCTGTTATATTTGTATTATTGTCAAGCAGCATGAGGTTCATGCGGCCACCCAGGGACGGAATCGCGCAGAGACCAACAGCGGCCACGTGCTCCGATGAAATTAAATAATAAACACCACTTTTGAACCTAGGATTCCTGCTTTGGCTTTTGTTTATGGACAGCGTTTGGAGTCCGGATCGTCTACATGATGTCTCTTTTTACCTCTCCACTTACAATAATGGAGATGTACTCTACGATGATACAGTGGTAGAGATGCATTCTAATAATTTGTTTTTTAAATAGTCAAATCTAGATCATTAAATTATCTTAAAGTATATCTCTACTATTGTAAATAGGAAGGCAAAAAAAAAAACAGGTAGAGGATCCTAATTCCAACGTTTGAACCTAGTATTCCTGCTTTTGCTTTTGTTTGTGGGCCCCACCTATTCATTAGGTGGCCCAAATCTCTCCCTAAAAAAAAATAAAAAAAATAAAATATAAATCTCAGCATAAAATAAATAATAAAATATAATTAAAAATTTATTTTTTTTTTTCTACTGTAACTATGGAGCGATCATATTTAGCAATAAAAATTGTTAAAATTAGATTTTGTAACAAAATGAAAAATGATTTTCTTACAGACTCTTTGCTTGTATACATTATAAAAGAAATTGCTAAAAATTTTATCACGAAATCAATCATTGAAAACTTTCGAGATATTGAAAAATTTTGAATTCCACTTTGATAAATGATTGAATTGAATAATAGGTTTTCAGTAACTTTAATTCGAAATTAAAGTGGGACCCAAACGTCGATTGAGGTGGGTTGAGTGGTTTTGTATTATCTTAAGTGAGAATATTACAATACAAAAATAATGAGGCGAAACCATTAAGTTGTAAATGAAAATTGTCTCATAAAGTGGGTATCAATAAAGTTGGGTTTAGATTTGGATTTAGCCTTGGTTTGGACTATGTATAGACTTGTACTTGTGCATGTGTTGGGTTTGGTCTTAGACTTGGACTTGGACCTAGACCTAGTCTTGAGCTTTGGACTGAGCTGTGCTGGGCTTAATTTGTGCATGTGCTTGAGATTGGGCTTGAATCGGATTATGACCCAACACCCATATCCATTTTGCAACCCATCTAGTTTAATCCTCAAAACTTATGTATTATATACATATTAAGATTATATAATGGTTTTGGAGTTTTGAACCTTTGTAACTCTAGCTCTAATGGCTAGAGTTAATGACATTTGATGACCCCATTGATATTAACCTTCATGGCTAAGGCTCTCCCCTATTAGTATAAATAGAGGCATTTCTCCTCTAACTTAATAGGTTGTTTTTAGAGAGGTTTTGTGATGGAAAATGAGATAGTGTTTTCAGATAAAAAGTTGGAAATGATTTTTTACACTAAAGACAGATTTTCCTATCTTCTTTTGTTAACCTCTTCTTTGGTTCTTGTTAGAGAGAATGCAACCATTGTCAAATTCGCCGAAGCTATTCAAAAGGTCCTTCTACATTAGCTGGTTTCGACCGTCATATCCTGGGAGGCAGATGTCGGTGTATCTCCAGCACCCATCGAGAGGCGATGAATCTATTTTAAGGAAACTATGGTATCACGCATGTTTCGGTTTGCTTCTTTTCTTATTATTTGTTCTTTAATTTTTAAGAATTTAGTTTATCTCGACGAGTTCTAATCTTTAGTTATCCATGTTAATAATTTGTTGTTTTAGTAATGTAATCTAATTTATTTCTGTATTTAGTTGTGTCGTTTATTCTATATTTCATTCTTTAATAAAAAAAATTATTTTGTCATTTCTATTTAATTTATTTTATATATTTTCTTGTATTATTATGAAAAAATACCAACAATCATAAATCAAATTTTTATAAATAGTTTTTGATAAAAACAATTTAGTTTTTATTATAATTTTATTGTCACGCCCCACTTTTTATGCCAACGGATACCATTACCAAATCATTTATTATAACATAATTTCAGAGATCATGCGTGGAAATTCAATATAATAATGAGTACTATTATTAAAGATTCTCTCATTCGAATATGAAGTAAATGCAACATGAGTTAAAAATAAATAAATTTCCCATAGGCTTACATCTTTTAAATTAAAAGAAAGGGTTTAACCCTTTTACATCAATGGCATTCCACTCACAAATACAAGGCCCCGTGACCAACACATAAAGCAGATCATTGATTTTGAAACACTTTTCGACGTTTATCTGAAAAAGGATTAGCAACGTAGGATAAACATAAAGTCCAGTAGGGATCCTAATATGGTCCTAAACAATAAAACAAATGCATCACACAAGCCTGGCATTAAAACAGATGCCTCATCAGATCAGGATACCGGGTATGCCAGTCAAAGTAGAGTAAGATGCAATTTTTGGCCTTGGTTCTGGTTTTGCTAAAAATTCACCCATATTAAACACAAACCCTTGTTTACCTAAATTCTGATTCTAACATGACCCTCAAATTTGAAAGGAATCGCCTCAATATTAAGACTCTCCTAGGATTGCATCACGCATTTCTAAAGATTTCACATTTTGCACAAAAGCATTCAAAACACTCCTATGAGAGGTTAGGGTTTCCTTGTCCTAGATTTGACATGATCTAGGGTTTCACTACTTTAAGCAAGTAGTTTCACTAAATCCTGCATATGGGTGACCATCCTGTCTATGTTGGAACAGTCACTATAGCTTTACGATATGCAACTAGGTTGATTGGTCAAAAGGGGTGCCTCGACAAGATTACCTAATATGTCTCTCACACCTAACATCGAGAAGTGAAAGAAGGATCAAGCGGTACGGCAATAGTCCAGATCCGAGGGTTGTGTTTCCAACATGGCAGAGCCCCAACCGACTAGCCTTTTGGCAAACTTTTTAGGCAAGCCTCCAGCAAGCTGTCCAAGAATAGCAGATGGAAAACACAGTGACTTAAGAGCACCAATGCAAATGCAATGCAAAGAACATATAAGTGTAGATAAAATTTCACATCAAGAAGTTTGAGTCAAGTTCTCTAATATCCCCAGTAGAGTCGCCAGGAACTGTAGCTTGTTTTTCGTGCTTTTCGAAGGGGTTTAGTCTCCTTGGATACGATAGCACTACAGTTCGGACTCCCGTGGTCTTGAATCTGGTTTCAAAAGTGCAATGTGAAACGGATAAACACAAAAAAGTTCAAATTCGACAAATTATTTTAGAAAATCAATTTTGAATCAAAGATGCCAAAAATGGACTGCATTGCCATATTTCAAAGCCGCCACCTAAATATTTTTGAAAAATTTAGGAACCTGTGACTCGTGCCAAAGGCCACGTGTTCCTCATCACCAAAGTGTCTCGGCTCAAGAACTTAGATATAATAGGGGAAGGTCATGAATTGAGCACCCCACTCACCCAATCAAAGATCGGCATCTACTAATCATGATGTGATTTTTATCTACATTATATGCTCTTGTTCTGATTATTATGCTATCTTTACTATGTGATGCACAAAAGTATAGACTAATTTCACAAAATTTGGAACGCTTTGATTTTATGTTTGTTTTGCAAAGTGTTTGAATATGTGCCACTCGAAAAAGTGATCTCATATGTATATTAATCAAATCATCCCAATTTAAGTGAAATAACCTTCATCCATAGGCATTCAAACATGTATATCAACTAAGCACTTAGCCTCCTAGTAAACATGCTTGATATGACAACAATCGCATGCATGCAATATGCTAAAGCGAAAAATGCTTACCCCAAATATCTGAGGTGAGCCAAAAGAAAGAAAATAGTTAGAAAGAATGCATGATCCTAATGCAACGCATTCAACATGCAATTAATAGACTTGGCTACTAGCATGGCATGTGAGTCAATTCAAGGCATGTGATAAAACATGTATTCGAGTAAGAAATTTGAAATTGACTTGGATTAGTATGATGAGCCGAACTTTATGTATGCAAACATGGATATGTAATGACATGAAATCAAAATATGATACTACATTCAACCATCGTAGCAAGTAAATAAAAGAGAGAAAGAAATTGGTGTTGGAAGACATACACACTATTATAAGTGTGTCCTTATACAAGAGGGTCCGAATGAATGTCCTACTTAAACTAATTATTATAACATCAAATAAAGTAAACTAATTAACTAATTATTACAAATCCGAATTAAGTTAACTAATTAATTACAACACATTAATATTAAAGCTAATTTAAAGGACTAAAACGGGAGACGAAGAGCCGCGCGCACACAAATGAGAACATCCTTCCAGAAACCTCTCCGTTTGCAACCAAATTTTGTTTTGTTTTGCAGTCAGAAATTTAATCTGTTTTTGCCTCAGCTTCTGCTTTGTTCTGCCATGAAAATGGCACTGCTTGCATAAAATAAAGTGGCTAGCCGGCCTTGAAAAGTGGTCGGCTGGATGGACAGGTGGCCGGCCGGACACTGTTTTGAGGGTCTACCCTGCTACAACAGAAAGGAAGCAGAGTACAAATAGAGTGTTTCCAGGAGTTGTTTGTTCTCTCTGCTTCTCCTATCATGAAACAGATCAAGGGAGGGGTAGACTCGATTCGCAAACCATCAATTAATGCAAACTCGTTGTGATAATCTATGAATCAATGGGACAAAGCCTTAATGAATGGAAATAAAAGACCAACGAAACCTCCTCCCTATCATGGAGTTACCTCTCTAGGGAAGTGGTAGACATTGCTTCTCGAATCATTAACATCACTAATGAGTATGTAATGATTCGAGACACAATAGGTTCAATTAATGTTCGATTGAACCCAAACCAATTTTATTACTCTTGTTACTATTTTAGTCCAATTTTATTAGCCCTTTTTATTACCTTTGCATTCTTTAATCATTCTAGTCCAAAAAGTGAGAGTTATGTGCACTAATGAAGAGAAGTGTCAAACAAGAAGTTGTTCTTGGCATGAGAGACATGTAATGCCTTGGCAATGAACCTCTGAAAAGATTAAACCATTAAGCATGGAAGGTCTCTTTCACATGCCTTAAAAAACACTCGTTTAAAATGACTCTCAAACAAAGAAAACCAAGAATGGAGGGTGGTTGCAAAGATAATTATTACAAGTGTGAGCATATGTATGAAAGCTATGAAAATAAAAACTATCAACTTAAATAGGTTGGTGTTTAAGACCTAAACCACCAAACCTATGAGGACTACAACAATACAAGCCTAATATTCAAAGCATGAATGAAGTAAGCATGCTAAAATAGTCATAAAACAGCAAAAATAGTGTTGGAAAATCGATTTGAAAAGCTCAAAAAAGTAAGCAAAATGAAAGAGAATTGAAGCTAGTAAGCAAGCCTAAGAAGGGGTGGCTAACCCCTCCACTTTTTAGACCTCAAAACCACATATTTTTATCCTTTTAAAACTCTGAAAATTAGTGGCTAAAAGTTGAGAAAGAAGTGGGAAACACAATGACAAAAGCTTAGAGAACGAGGTTCGAAGAAGGATGGTTAACCCCTCCACCTTTGGTAGCTTTAAGTCACAAGTTTTAGCCCATAAAAACAAGCCAAAAATAGCATAAAAATAGCAAGAAAAGAGAGGGAAGAAGTAGTGTAAAGAAGGCTAAAGTTATACCTCTTGAAGAAAGGTAACTCTTTAATTCACAAACCAACAAGTGATTACCCACAAGAGCTAAAATTTTAGCTCAAGAGCTGAAATTTTTGGTTTAGGAAGTGTTGGTATAGTGTATGTGTGTTGCAAGATAGAGAGAGTAAGTGATTGGCAAGTTTGGGAGCTTTGATAATTTTTTCTAACCTAAAATCAAGAGGGGTGGTCAAGTATATATAGAAAAATAGGTGCCTCAGTCGAAAATATCTGTATTGAGCGAGCTAGTGCATTGCATGCACATGGGGGACAGCTGGCAACAAATATCTGTTTTGCCGGGAAACTTGGCCAATCGACCAGGTAGGGAACGGCCGGCCACCAACTTTCAACCAGCCGGCCACCTGTTGGCCAGTAGGCCTCTGGGTGGTCAAGCTTGGAAAAGTTAGGTTTTAGCTCAAAGGAGGTGCAAGGTACTAGGCTCTGAAACTCAAAACCGAGGCTCCTTACAGAAGAAATCGAACGTTTGTACATTGTAGTATTCATCATCGAGTGTTCAAAGTGCGGCGCCCAAGTCTTAAGGGCGGTCAAAAATGAGGTGTCTATAGATAGTAACCTGTTTTTCTATATATATATATATACTTGACCATCCCTTGTGGTTTTAGGTTAGAAAAATTTACCAAAGCTCAAAATCTTGCAAAACACACACACACACACACACACACACACACACACACACACACACTCTCTCTCTCTCTCTCTCTCTCTTACAACACACATACATTACCCAAACACTTCCTACGCCAAAAATTTGAGGCTCCTTGTTGAGGTTCTTGAGCTCAAATTTTAGCTCTTGAGGGTGATCACTTGTTGGTTTGTGAATCAAAGAGTAACATTTCTTCAAGAGGTATAACTTTTGCCTTCTTTACACTATTTCCTCCCTCTCTTTTCTGGCTGTTTTTATACTGTTTTTAGACTATTTTTATGGGCTGAAACTTGTGACTTAAAGCTACCAAAGATGGAGGGGTTAACCACCATTTCTTGAACCTTATTCCATAAGCTTTTATCCTGTGTTTCCCACTTGTTCCTTAACTTTTAGCCACTGATTTTCAGAGTTTTAAAAGGCTAAAACATGTGGTTTTGAGGTCCAAAAAGTGGAAGGGTTAGCCACCCCTCCTTAGGCTTGCTTACTAGCTTCAATTCTCTCCCATTTTGTTTACCTTTTTCTAGCTTTCCAAGTTGATTTCAACACTGTTTTTGGTATTTTTAGGACTATTTTAGTGTGTTTATTTTATTTATGCTTTGCATAGTATGCTTGTATTGTTATAGTCCTCATAGGTTTGGTGGTTTAGGCCTTAGACACCAACCTATTGGGGTTAATAGCTTTTATTTTCATAGCTTTCATACATATGTTTACACTTGTAATACTCATCTTTGCAACCTCCCTCATTTCTTGATATTCTTTCTTTTTTTAAAGAGTTGTTTCAAACGAATTGTTGTTTAGGGCATGCTGCGAAAGAGACCTTCCATGCTTAATGGTTTAATCTCTTCGGAGGTTCATTACCAAGGCATTACATCTCTCTTATGCCAAGAACAACTCCTTGTTTGACACTCTCTTCATTAGTGGACATAACTCTCATTTTTGGACTAAAATGATTAAAGAATGGAAAGGTAATTAAAAAGGGCTAATAAAATTAGACCAAAAGAGGCACAAGATAATAAAATTGAGTTGGGTTTAATCGGCCATTATATTGAACCCATTGAGTTTTGAATCATTACATACTCTTAGTGATGTTAATGGTTCAAGAATCAATGTTTACCACTTCCCTTGAGGTAACTCCATGATAGGGAGGAGGTTTTGTTGGTCTTTATTTTCATTCATTGAGCCTTTGTCCCAACGATCCATAGATCATCATGCAACAACCTTGTGACCATTAATAATTTGTGGACAGATTCTACTCCTCCCTTGATCAATTTCATGATAGGGAGAGGTAGAGAGGATAAAGATCCCCTGGAAACACTATGTTTTTGCTCTGTTTCCATTCTGTTGCAGCAGGGTAGTACCAAAAATTCGTGGCCGGCCGACCACCCCTTGAATTCGGCCGACCACTTTCCTTAGCCGGCCGGCCACATCTTATTGAGCAAACAGTGCCATTTTCATGGCAGAACAGAGTAGAGGCTGGGGTGAAAACAGATTAATTTTCTGATTGCAGACAAAACAATTCAGGCAGTAGAACATAAGAGTTTTTGGAAGGATGTTCTTAGTCGCACGCGTGGTTCTTTAGCTCTTAGATTAATGTGTTGTAAGTATTGTAATTAATTAGCTTTGAATTTGTAATAGCTTGTTCGTTAATGGTTGCCATGTAGTATAATATCTTGGTTTCATATCATTACTATGTGTATTGTATTCATTTTTGCATGCATTGGGTTCAGTTAATCATTCTAACCATATTGTCATTTCCTAAATTACTTGAATACGTGCGCTACCGCATGCTTTGAGTTGAGCCATATGCCATTCTAGTAGTCTAGCCTATTAATCACATGTTGTATGTGTTGCATTAGTCATTTGCATTGTTTAGGATCATGCATTTTTTCTAACTATTTTCTTTCTTTTGGCTCGCCTCGGCTATTTGGGGTAAGCATTTTTTGCTTTAGCATATTGCATGCGTGTGATTATTGCCATATCAAACATGTTTACCATGAGACTAAGTGCTTAGTTGATATATCTCTTGAATGCCGGTGGATGAATGTTACGACCCAAACCTGCCCCTATAGGTTTAGCGTCATAACCAGCCAGTAGTCCTTGATTACCAAAGGCCTGCTTATCAGTAATACAATAAATGAGATTGGCAGAAGCCAATAGTCAATAAAATATTTCGTCCAATGAGCTGTGAAGACTTAAATAAACAAACAATTTATATATCTATATATACATTGAAGTCCATAATACACTTATGTACAAAACAAAACCATAAGCTAGGGAATTAAATGCTAATACCAAACATCAGTATTAACAAAGATCATAAAACATCCTTGTCACTTAAACACATTTCAAAAGGGTGAATTTGAGTCACCCAATAAGCCAGGGCATGAGACAGTTTGGAACCTCGCAGAGAGGCAGAGTGGTTGGCTTGACACAATAGGGTTTGGGTCGGCACCGCTAACTTTGCTCTGATGCTTACCCACCTACATATATATAATAAACTGTGAGCTAAATCCCAATGAATAACAAATATGTAAAGGGGTTGTGAATGAATGTCCTTTCAGTATTTTTTTTTTAAACAGTCAATTGCATTAGTAGATAATTTGTATCAGTATCTCATATTTCATATCATATTAGTCATTTAGAAATCACAGCAGTCATACGTGGTACATCCAATAGCAGAACAGTACAGTAGGTCTTAAAAGACCGAACAATCAATTGATGGCCATCTAAACAGTAAACAGTAGTTCCAAACATTGGAACTGATAGAGATCTCTGTAACAATAACAGTAACGGTAATAGTAACGGTAGCAGTAATAATTAGTTGCTATGGATGCCACGAGTATAGTTCTCAAAACAAGACAATCATTCATTCAGTAAACAATATCATTTCAGTAAACAGTACAGTAGTATCGATCGGAAAATAATTATATATGAACATAGCTATACAACATTGTTACTCACAATGGTCTCCTTGATATATGTGCTTAGATGCACTAAAATTACGGCATCCAACCTAAATAAACAATTCAAGTACAAACACTCAATATACAGTTCAATCAATCAATCAATTGGTTGCTTACTTATTTGATTCCTATTCGTTTTTCACTCATTCGGTTCTAAATTTTCACTTTTGCGGTTCATTTAAATACATGAAATGCAAATGCACATGAAAAACACTTTAAAACTATGCAAACGAAGTCTCGAAAGGTAGAAAAATAGAGCGAAAACAAAACCAGGACCAACCTGATTTCCGCACGTGCAAGGGCTCTGGTTGCACATGCGGAACTTCCACTACACGTGCTCCCTGCACATGCAATTTAAGCAGTGTTTAAACTCTGATTGCCCTGTTTTCCGCATGTGCGGGACCCTAGGCTGCATGTCCGGAACTGGAAAAACCAGTCCGAAAATTGCCTTCAAGGTTGGAACTCAAACTTTTCAAAGTTTAACTTCAACTCTAAGTATTTCAACTCCAAAGATTCTTAAAATAACTTTGAACGTGTAGAACTCTACAATCATATACAAATTATAGCTCTTAAAACAAAATCCAATTCCAATTTAAGGAGTCAAAATACTTAAGTTTATATCAAAATCATGAACATGTATTTGAGAGTACAAAGCTAAATTTTCTAGAAATATTCTTTAAGCCATGCAAGAAAACTTAAAAATACGGACATGAATTTACAACTTCAAACAAAATTACAACTTTGAAAACAAACCCAATTTGCCAATTGAAAGCTCAAAACTTCAATCAAATTGTAGAAACATAAAATATATAGTTAGAAGCTTCAACTTAAAAATCCATGAGGAAATTCTTTTGAAATCCTTAGGAGCCATAGAAATCATGTAAGAAAATAAGTGTTTAAACAAGAATTTCATGAAATGAAACCATGCATGTCAAAATATTGAACTAAATTCTTCAAATCTACCATGCATGTACATAATATGAGCTCAATCCTTACACTTTCTTCCTTATCTTGTTCATTCATATATTCTACTTCATTTTACACCATAAAAACACCAATTAAGCTTGATTCCTTCTTAATTAAACTTAAATTCCATAAATTTATGAGTGTAACATCTTAATTTCAAGAAATTAGAACAGAATTCTTACCTTAGAGGGTTGATTTGTGAATAGCAAGCCTAATTTCCCTTAATTCTTTTATTTCTCCTCTTCTCCTTCTTGAATTCCCTCCTTGGAAGTCTTTCTCTCTCTGTGTGTGCGTGTGTGGCTCAACAATGCCCATTACCTCTCATATTTCTTATTAAATGGGTGAGTAGAAAAAGAAGTCTTATTCTATATACTTAAGTAAATTTTTTGGCTAATTAATTACTTGAATTAAATTATAACAAATTCACTTTAATTAAATTAATTCTCAACATATTATGATCTCAATTACACTAAATTTAACTCCACTAATGTGAATTAGGCTCTAATTATCTATCTCTAAACTCAATACAAGTAATGAGAGCCAAACATGACTTTACGAATTAGTCGAAATCAATTTTTAATTAAACTTCCCAAATGATTCTAAGAATTCCAATTAACATATCCATGTACTCCAATCCAGTTTCTGAACCCATTTTGGCCGTCAATTTCAGTTTCAAAGTCGTATTCTCAACAGATAATTTCCCAATTTGGATAGATATACACAAATTAAATCATATAATTCGCAATTAACAAATGGGTAATCCAGATAATTATGATTTGCATTTTTGGGGTGTTACAATGAAGGTTTTTTCACTTAAATTGCAATGATTTGATTAAATGTATATATGAGATCACTTTTTCAAGTGACACATATTCAAAACCCTTTCCAAATAAACATGAAATCAAAACAGTCCTAATTTTGTGAAATTAGTCTATACTTGTGTGCATCACATAGTAAAGATAGCATAATAATCGGAACAAGAGCATATACTGTACATAAGATTCACATTATGAATAGTAGATACCGATCTTTGATCGGGTGAGTGGGATGCTCAATTCATGACCATCCCCTCTCATACCTAAGTTCCCAGAGCCGAGACACTTTGGTTATGACGAATACGTGGCCTTTGGCACGAGTTATGGGTTTCCTAAATTTCTCAAAAATATTTAGGTGACGACTCTGAAATCTGGCAAATGCAGTCCATTTTTGGCATTTTTGATTAAAAATTGATTTTTCAAAAGGTTTGTCGGATTTGGACTCTTTTGTGTTTATATATTTCACATTGCGCTTGTGAAATCAGATTCAGAACCACGGGAGTCCGAACTATAGGGCTATTGTATCTGAAGGAGACTAAACCTCTCTGAGGAACACGAAAAGCCAAGCTACAGTTTTTGGTGATTCTATTAGGGACATTAGAGAACTTGATTTGAACTTCATGACGTGAAATTTTATTTACAGATATATATTCTTTGCATTGCATCTGAATTGTTACTCTAAATGTGTTTTCCATTTGCTATTCCTAGACGGTTTGTCGGAGGCTTGCCTAAAAAAGCTTGCCAAAAGGCTGACTAGTCGTGGGCTCTGCCATGTTGGAAACACAACCCTCGAATCTAGATTACCACTGTACCACTTGATCCTCCTTTCACTTCTCGGTGTTAGGTGTGAGAGGTATATTAGGTAGTCTTGCCGAGGTACCCTTTTGACCATTCGGCCTAGCTGTATATAGTAAAGCCATAGTGACTGTTCCAAACTAAGATAGGATGCTCACCCGTATGCAAGATTGTGTGAAACTACTTGCTTGAAGTAGTGAAACGCTAGATCATGTCAAAATCTAGGATAGGGTAACCATACCCCCCTCATAGGGGTATTTTGGCTCTCTTTAACCGGTATGTGCTTTATAGTGAAACTGTACAAGAATGTTCATATCAGTGGCACAGTTGGTATCTGTTTTGGGGCAGAGTTCAGTAGGGAGTACAGTCCTACAGCTTTGATCTTGTCTGTGTTGATAACATTTGAGTTGAGGTGCTCTCTGATTTCTAATTACTGTTTTCTTTCTTTATTTCTTTTTGCTAGGTATTAGAAAGTTCTGATATCCCCCAAGTACTTTGGACCCGTGTCGAAGACTTTGCAAAGTTGGAGATCTTATTTGGGAACAGCCTGTGTTTGCCCCATTGTCACCAGTTACAAGGTGAAGGAGGATTAGACAAACTTCACTAGTTCAGTTCTTGTAGCAATCACCTCTCAGCTCACCTATACCTAGTCCACCTCAAGAACAGTCATCTACTCCAGGAATGGCACAATACCCTTTATCAGATTTGGAGGACATGATAATTCGTCTACAGCAGTCAGTTGACTTACTCCAACAAGATATGACCCACCAAGCCGAGGTCACAACTAGGTTACAGTAACAACAACAGCAGCTAGCTGCGGCTTCTGCATTACGTGTACCCATCGTGGCTATTCCTATGTCCAGTACCACTGCCAATGCTACTACGACGCAAGATCTACAGGCCGAGGGTGTTCCGACTTTTCCCGTCCAGGCAGATCCCATCCCAGCACAAACATCTAGAGCCCCAGTTTACCAAGTTGAGGCACCGTTTGAATTCGAGGTTGACCCGACTGCTCTCAAACTCAACAAGCTGGAAAACTGGTCAAGAAAGTACAAGGGGTTAACTCCATTCCAGATATAAAGGATGGGTACACTGAATCTGCAGTCACTTTGCCAGAGCGTTTCAAAATGCCGCATATTGACCACTTTGATGGCCCTGGAAACCCAATGGTACATCTATGGCTATTTTCAGATATCTTACGACCAATGGGTTTGACTAGACTGCAGAAGTTATCCTTCTTTGGCCAAACTATGTCGGGTATAGCTGTCATCTAGTACACTAAGTTGGAAGATTCTATGAAGCAGAACTAGAAGGAATTGGCCGAGTCCTTCATTGTTCAATACTCCTATAATGCGCAGATTGAGGTCACAACTCCTGATCTTGAAGCAATGCGTTAAGAGCCAAAGGAGGGCTTCTCTGAGTTTGTAACTAGGTGGAGGGCCAAGGCGTCCATGATGACCACTCAACCTTCAGAGAATGACCAGATCAGAATGGTTGTCCAGAACCTGCATGGCAAGCTGTTGTAAAAAATTATTGTCCTCCCCTTATTTACATTCAAAGAACTTCATGAGATGGGGGTCCAAATTGAAGACGCCATGAAGCAGGGGATTATCATTAATGACAAAGAGCCGGCCAAGAGGCCGTTTGTTCACAGTTCCAATGTTACCGGGGTTAGCACAACTGCGAGGCTATCAGAAGTGAGCGTTGTCACCATAACCAAAAATGTCGACCCCTTTGCTGACATGGGCCCATAAACTTCTAACCCTACCTGACCTTCGGGTAAAACTTTCAACCAATTCTACATGACCCTATGCGAAGCCATGCAGGTGCTAATCAAGAAGAGGAACCTAAAACCTCTAGAACCTTGCCTACTTCCAGACCCTTTTCTACCCAAGCACAATCCCACCAAATACTGCGCTTTCCATCAATAGCACGGTCATGAAACCGACTGGTGTTTCTGCTTGCGTCATGAGATTCAAGATCTCATCGCCAACAAGGTCATTGCTTTACCCCAGAAACCAAATGTAACCACCAACCCACTCCCTGCCCACAACCAAGTCCCCTCCACCCAGAAACATCCACCTCATCCGTACATTGCCACCCACCTTTGACCTAAGTATCTATATCACCCCCTCCTACCTGCCAAAACCGATAGTGTTTATTCCTGATAGCACAGACTTGTGCAAGATGAACATATCCAACCCACAACTTGAGCCTTACAAATCAGTGGTGACAACGCCTGTAAAAGAGGAGGTGTTGACCTCAGAGGGAGGTACTGATCTGTTGTCGGAAAGTCCCAGGGACTTATTTGAGGGGAATTATGACTCGAGCCATTACATTTTTCATGCTGCTCAACCTCGGCCTGAGGTAGTACTACCGGCCTTAGTGGACATTAATGTGGTTAGGAAGGATGGCTCGAGCTAGGGATTGGATGATTTTGTGGACCTTGAAAAAGATTTGGACAACCTACAATTCTTCAATGAATAGGATCGAGGAAATGTGCAGATTGATTGGTTTGATCTGAACAGGTCAACTGATAATGCCGAATGGCTGAGTGATGAATTTGACAAGGAAGAAGAAACTGCAGTTAAACCGAAAGGAGAGCAAGTCGGGATATTTGTGGTAGCCGAGAAGATTGTAGAGAAAAGGAAACTGCTAGAGGATACTTGTGTGGGAAAACCAACCCAAGAATTGGGTGTTGTGGAAACTACAGATACTGAACAAGAAGTTGCGCTGAGGCAGTTTGAAACAAAGAGAATTAAAGACAGCTAGAAAACCGCAACAACTTATCGCCCTGAGGGGGACACTTATACTGTAAGGGTGATCCAAGTTGAGCTGGACAACTATCTGTCGGTAGCTAATGGTGGGTGGTGGGAAGATAGTGATTTACATCTTGCCCATACCGGTGAAGACTAGGGAGATCACATCCCGAAAAATACATAGTATTTTGAAGAAATACGCTATCTCATTAGAAGTGGACAGTATTTCAAACCCCCACACCTGGATCTGGTGGAACCATTAGGAAAGGACTGGGAGGTTGAGAAGGAGAAGGAAAAGAAGCTGGAAAAGGAGCTGGTTCTGAAGCAACTTAAAAAGATCCAAGCTGATATATCCATTTGGGGCCTTCTCATGGCTTCGCGCGTACACCGACAAGCGATATTATCAGCAATGGATAAGGATAAATTGTCCATTGAGACTACGCCAGAGCAGCTTGTGGGCCTGATTTTCCCAAGTAGCACCAAGCCAATACTCATGTTCTCCAATAAAGAGCTACCACTGGAAGGGTCAGCTCACAACAAACCATTGTACATATCTATTGAGTGCAGAGAGAAGTGGATGCTAGTGATTTTAGTGGACACTGGCTCTGCTATTAATGTACGTCCTTCTCGCACTGCCTATGCGATAGGCTGAGACTGACAGATTTCGTCCCCACAGCCTAGGTGATTCAGGCATATGGCAACAAGAGTAGAAAAGTCATGGGGACAGTGAACGTGCAGGTCCAAGTGGGCTCGTCCGAGCATGAGATCGAGTTCCATATACTAGATGTGCCAGCTACCTTTAACCTACTTCTAGGAAGGCCCTGGTTACATCACATGGAAGCTGTGTCCTCCATTCTCCATCAAATGCTGAAATACCCTCATGAGGGAGGAGTAGCAACCGTTTTTGGAAACTCATCCATACATCCACCGCCAAAGGTAACTACACCATTGCTAGAGATCGATCACGGTGATGAAGATGTATTTCTCTCTAGATTCACTCTGGCGGAAGCTTGAGTAATGCAGACAATCTTGGCCGTGGACAAAGGCATGTATGTCAGTGCTCAGTCCATCTATTTCATGAACAAGTTGCGGCATGTTCTAGGAATGAGGCTCTTGAGGAGCGAGAGGAAAGGGGTTACGGTATTAGCTAAAGTGCCACATAATCCACATGCCTTTGGGTTGGGCTATGTGCCCACCAAAGGAGACTGGAGAAGAAATGAAAGACAGAACCAAGGCCAAAAGAGCCGGGAAACACTATGAATTGGTCTATAGGCCAATCTGGGGGACACTAAATGGGCGCTTTATTAGAGAAGGCAAGGTTTTCCCCTTCTGTGGCTTTCCTGAGTCTTAGGTGGATTCCTTGACGAAGAAGTGTGTCCCCAGATTTGAGATCTTCTTTGACCACTAGTTGCAAGATAGTGATAAACAAAGGGCTGAACCAAGCATCAACGTTGGCTAGAGCAAAGAGGATGACTCAGACAACAGTGAGGCTGGAGTAGGGGCAGAACTGGCCGATCTCCTGACAGATCCCACAACCAATACAGAGAACTTGGGGGATACCTTTACTATTTCTATGATCCGAGAGGAACTGGTTGTAGACTTCACTAGTTGCATTCTGGACTCAACACCTCACTTGGTAGTTGGAGAAGGGTTTTCTTTCCAATTTGAATCAGATGATAAGCCAGAATCTGATTCCACCGAGTCTATTGGGTCGGAATTAGATTTGAGTCAGTCCGAGGAGTTTGAGTCTGGCATTTCTGGTAGTGGTAACCTGGATGCCAAGGTTTTGTCTAGGTTCTCTTTTTCTTTCTCTTTCGAGTCTGTTATAACTGAAGAGTCTAAACTTATGAATAAAAACGCTACAGATTCCGTTTACTTCTCTATGCCGTTGATTTATTGCATTGACTAAGATTTTCAAAATTTTAATGAAAACGATAAAGAAGAAATTCCTCAAGCTTTGAAAAAATTGATTGACCAAGAGGAGGAGCGGCATGCTAAGCCCTGCATATATGAAATCATTGCAATTAATGTAGGTGCTAAGAAGGATCCTCGTTGGGTCCAGATTGGGTTCACGTTGTCCTCAGAGGAATGCAAGCGTTTAATCACTTTATTAAAAGAATCAAAGATGTTTTCGTGTGGTCCTACAAAGACATGCTTGGAATCAATTCTGAGATTGTATAGCACTGGATCCCTACCCGAGGCCTGACCTGTCAAGCAAAAACTGCGCAGAATCTGTCCGGATTTAGCGTTGAAGATTAAAGAGGAGGTCACCAAGTAGATTGATGTGGGTTTCTTAATGGTGTCTAAGTACCCAACTTGGTTGGCTAATATCGTTCTGGTTCCAAAGAAGGATGGCAGAATCAGAGTTTGCATCGACTTCCGAGATCTGAACAGAGCTAGTCCGAAAGATGACTTTCTATTGCCGCATATCGATGAACTGGTAGACTTCACCACAAGCCATGCATTGCTATCGTTTATGGATGGGTTTGCGAAGTATAATTAGATCTTAATGGCACCAGAAGACAGAGAGAGGACTGTATTCACCACACCATGGGTTAGCTACTACTACAGAGTTATGCTTTTTGGTTAAAAAATGTCGAGGCTACATATCAAAGGGCTGCAACCATGATCTTACACGATATAATCCATAAAGAAGTTGAGATGTATGTGGACGATATGATTGTCAAGTCTAAGGAGTGAGAAGGCCATTACACTGCACGAGAAAAATTCTTTGAACAGATCAGGAAGTACAGACTGAGGTTGAATCCACAGAAATGCACCTTTGGGGTGACTGCAGGGAAAATGTTGGGATTTCTGATTACGCATAGGGGAATTGAAGTAGATCTGTCTAAAATTAAGGCCATCTTAAAAATTCCACCATCGAGGATTGAAAAGGAGGTGTGCGGCTTTCTAGGTAAAGTGAAATTCATAAGACGGTTTATCTCAAAATTAACCTTGACTTATAAACCACTATTTGGTCTCCTGAAGAAAGGAAAGAGGTTCCAATGGGATGATCGATGTCAGTTCGCTTTCGAACAGGTCAAGTAGTACCTACAGAATCCACATGTATTGTTGCCACCAAGTTGTGAAAGCCGCTGATCTTGTATTTGTCAGTGACAGATTCAACCATGGGGTGCATGCTAGTTCAAGAATCAGAAGCCAAAGTGGAGAAGGCTATCTACTATCTAAGTAAGAAGATACTAGATTACGAGACCCGCTACACTCGTCTAGAGAAAGCTTGCTTAGCTTTGGTTTGGGCAACTAAGAAGCTGAGACACTATTTGTTAGCTCACTTCGTAATTCTGGTTTCGAGATTAGATCCCATCAAATATCTCTTTGAGAAACCGGCGCTTATGAGTAGGCTAGCTCATTGGTTGCTTCTCTTTTTCAAGTTTGACCTCAAGTACGTCACTCGCAAGTCTATCAAAGGGAGAGTCGTAGCGGAATTTCTGGCAGACCACCCAGTATAAGGAGATGAAGCAGTAGAGTACATATTGTCGGATGAGGAGATTCTGCAGATTAAAGAGCAGACATGGACAATGTACTTTGATGAAGCATCTAATCAGTATGGTTATGGGATAGGAATGTTGCTGATAGCACCCGATGATTCCCATATACCCCTAGCTTTCAAACTCCAATTCAAAGTGTCCAATAATGAAGCACAATATGGGTAATATGGTTGGACATCATCAGAGACTCGAACTTGGTTGTTTCTCAAGCTAACAGAGATTGGAAGGTCAAGCAAGAGAAAATGAAGGTTTATCATCAGACCCTGGACATTCTGATTCCGAGGTTTCAAAAACTGACATTTACACATCTGCTAAGAGAGAATAACTGGTTTGCTAATGCATTAACAACTCTATCTTCCATGGTAGACATCCAGCTTGGGGTGAAGATGCGTCCAATCATTATTGAACAGAAGTATATGCCTGCTTATGAGACCATTGTCGTGATATATGATGTTCAAGACAAGAACCCCAAGTATTACGACATTCGGAATTTTTTGGAGAAGGATACGTATCCACCAGGGGCAAATGCTAAGGATAAACGGGGAATACAACATCTGGCCATCCAATTCATCATCTACGGGGACAAGTTATACAAAAAAGGTCATCTAGAAATGCATAAGCTCTGCGTTGAAGAAGAGGAGTCGAAGTGTCTCATGGAGGCCATGCACCGAGAAGAGTGTGGAGCACACATAATTGGTGTGATACTGGATAGGGAAGATCCTCAGGCAAGGTTATTATTGGTCAACTATAGAGGAGGATTGTATCAACCTTGTCGGCGATGCCACAAATGTCAAATTCATACTAATCGCATGAACATACCCTCGTTAAAGCTGTCTTTCTCAGTCTGGGGAACTGACGTTGTCGAGGTAGTCTCGCCAAAGGGCTCAAATGGACATGAAATCATCTTGGTGGCGATCGACTATTTCACCATGTGGGTGGAAGCTCAGTCTTGTTCTATATTGAAGGCATCACATGTGGCCAAGTTCATCAGAAACAACATCATTTGCAGGTGTGGGATACCAAATGAGATCATCTCAGACAACGACTCACACTTCAAGAAAGAGGTGGTGAATTTGCTCAAGAAATACAACGTGGCTTTTCATAAGTCATCAACATATAGACCACAGACCAACGGAGCTATTGAGGTCGCTAACAAGAATGTCCAGAACATCCTGCGGAAGATGGTGGAAACTTACAAAGACTAGCCTGATAAATTGCCTTTTGCACATCAATTCGAAAATCTATAGGGGCAACCCTCTATTCTCTAGTGTACAGGATGGAAGCTATTCTGCTGATTGGGATTGAAGTACCGTAGCTACGGATGATGGCTGAGTGCCAGATAACGGAGGCGGATTGGCAACAGAGCAGGTTCGACGAATTGATGTTTTTTGACGAGAGAAGGCTGAAGGCATTGTATCATATCCAAGGATATCAGCACAAAATTGCCAGGGCCTTCAACAAGAAAGTCAAGTCCAAAAACCTCAAGGAAGGAGATATGGTGCTGAAAGATAATCGAGCTCTCATCCATGACCCTAGGTGCAAGTTCAAAATCAATTGGACTGGTCCTTACATCATCAAATCTATCTGGTCGGGAGAGCGATTATCCATATGGATTTAGATGGCCTGAGTTCTCGCAACCAATCAACATGGACAAGTTGAAGAAGTACTATCCCTGAGAGGCTCGCTAGGCCAAAAATCTGAAAGGGCGACCTAGGCAAAAGTTAGAGCATGAAAAGTTAGAAATAAGAAAAACCGAGCTCGCAAGGTTGAAAACTCGAAAGGGCGGCTTGGTAAAAGTCAGAGTGCAAAAGGAGAGAGTTAATACTCGAGCAAACCTTAACCGAACTACGTAAGGCCTGATTTTTATCTTTGGGATACGTAGGCAACTTCATCCCGAAGTTTAACCACAACCATCCCCAACTCAACTGTCCTGTCCATTTGTTGACCAGTCTATCTTTTTCCATCATCTGTTAGTTTGGTTGTGTTCCCTCCATTTGGCAGAAAGGCTAGTTGTAAGATAGAGCAGTGATCATGAATGTAGTTATGGGCAGTTATGATCTTGTGATTCGGGGTTATACATCTTAAGGATTGATTCCATGTGTATTAAGTAGTGACTGTTTTCGAAAATTGTTTTTGAAAAGTTTTAATGAGTTGATTTTCTCAAACTTTTACCATTTACAACACAGACCATTAATTTCGACCAAAAAGGAAAGTTTTAGTGCTCACAAACTTTAATTCCATGATTTCAATACAAGTACAATCTCCAACTCCCTGATTAAATCAAACTTGCTTTTACATCACAAAACTTGAAAAGAAAAGTCAAAGTAATAAACTAGGGTACAGATAAGTCAGGTGCGAGTCTTCTGCCTTTTGCTCGCACTCGTGAAAGCCTCCACAGCCAAAGATGGCCTAACCTGTGTCTCATCCTCGAGCCATGCCTAGCACTCGCCAAAAAGGGCATAACTGGAGCTAGTGACAGGGGTCAAAAGATCTTTCGTCCTCCAAGCAACGAGGTATCGAGCCAAGTGCGTAGCATAAACTAGAAATAGAGTAGGGTATTCCACCCCCCCATCTGGACGGGTCTGATCACGTCCAAACTGGGGTCTAAACTAGAATGGAAAATAGAATACACAGTGTGTGAGGCCAATCAACTGTATAGCCAGTTGTCGGGACATATTGTTGCTCATCTCAGTCAGGTTAAGCCAAGGGCAATGCTAAACGATGTCATCTGCAGATCTACTGCACATCCAATTGCACCACAATCCCTCTATGGGAAAGTCCACTAGCCATGGACGAAAGAAGTAAGATCTGGCTGAATACTCAGGGCAAGAATCTACGACCTTCAACTTATCCATCAGCCACACCTAGGAAGGGATGAAAAAAAAGAGAAATTAAAGAATAGAGAGATGTATGTTAAGAGGAAAAAGTAAGAAAAGGGTTTTGAGAGAAAATAGGGAGTGAGTGCTAAGTGATGTAGGAATTATAAATAAGAAAGATTGGGAAATAATACTTGGAGAAGCAGTGGACTCCCTGTAAATTGAGTAGTCTCTCACTGATGGAAAGCATCTAAACCCATCAGAGTCTCGGCTAATACCAAACCTATGCAGCTCTTACCCTCATTGAGACATTAAGCCACTTCGATCAATCTAATACTAGCACCATTGCGACTAGGGGCAAGAAGGAAGTGTGCAAGTAAACATAAGCAGAGGGCATGTTGATGATAACCTCACCAGAGAAGATCATCTCTGTCCTCAATGTCAGAAAATTGATGAATCAAGCCGAGTATATCTAACTCCCCGTTGTGAGCCAAGGACCAAGCCTCGTGTAAAGTAAGCCCACACATCCATTTAAGAGCCTATGCATGGCCAAAATGGGGTTGAGGCATGATCTCCCCATCACGCCGAGACTCCATTAATGCTTGAAACTCTTCGAGAGTTGGACACATTTCTTGTGCTCCGAAGTGAAACACGTGTGTAATCAGGTTCCAACACTGAGATGCAGCATGAAGGAACGGGGAAAAACAAAACAAAAAAAAGAAGTACGGCTCAACGGAAAAAGTGTGTTTATACCAAAACTGCGAAAATTTACCTTTTCCGTGCCATCCAAAGTGGCCGTCCAATCCTTGAGCCTCTCAGCAAGAAATATCTCCATCTTCAAGAAAAACTACAGAAGAGATGGTGTTCTGCCAAAGGAATGAGCAAGAGAAGACTTTTATAGAGGATAAGGTTGTTTGAGTGGTTGATAGTTGTTGCCAGCTGTCCAGCCACATGCCTTGGCCGGCCAGCCACATTTCTCAAACGGTCGTCCATTTAAGTGGCCAGCTGACCAAGTTTGTTGGCCAAGCAAATTGGCAACAGTGTTATGTTGGGTCGCTCTTTGTTTTTTAGTCTTGTTTTGAGTCTTTTGGTTTTAGCAAGTGTTATTAATTGGGTTTAGGTTGTTTTTACTTTGTTTTTCATTTATTGAGCTGTATTTTTCATTTTGGTCAGTTGAAGGCTCAATATCCAATTACAAACATCAGTCAAAATACAAGCATTTTCAGTTTCAAGTTCAGTTCCAATTTTATGCAAGTGTGGTGCCATGCTCGAGATGTTGTGCAAAATAAAACTCTTTTTATAAAACTACGGGTTTTACCCCGATCATAGTTTTTACAAAAGAGAAAATACAAGCGTTTAAATACAAAAGTAAAGTCCTATCTGAAGCTATACAAGTGCTAAACTACCAAAATAAAAGAAAAAGAGCAAAAGAATACAAAATCAGAATCAGACTCGAGAGGCCCTCTTCGTTCTCTTCTGCGGAAGGGACTCAGGGGCACTATCTCCATCAGCTTTGCTATCGTCAGAGGAGTGAGACTCTGAGTAGTCATCATCCTCGCCACTCCCTGATCCAAAGCCAGTCTCGGCATCCTCTCCATTTCTCGATCCAGAGCCAACCTCATCATCCTCACTCTCAGACTCGGAGTGCTCGCTCACTGTCTCCTCACTACTGATGGTCTCGGCGACGCCTCCGCTCAAAATCAGCTCCAAGGAGAAGGAAGTCTCCTCTACCTTAGACTCTCTGCTCCAGCCCCGGGCACCTCCACCCCTACCTTGGCCTTTACTCTCACTCCTTCCGTGCGCCAAGGCCTGTCTAGCTCTTCTCCCCGCAACCAAAGGAGGTGCCGTTGGTGCTGTAGGTGGAAGTGGAGCTTGAAAATAAGAAGCAGCATATCAGTGCAGTGTTAAGGTAGAATTAGTATGAGTATGTGCAAATCAGAACAACATCAATATAGATTCAACATGAGTATGGAAAATCAGTACAGTGTGGTGCAGAATAGTATGAGTGTGATAAAAAGAAAACCAAAGCAGTTAGATGAATGAGAAAGGTAGAATACCTGGTAACGGTGGAGAGTCAGCAATGTCACCCTCCTCCGTACCATCTGAACCAGAGAGACGACCAACCCGAGGAGCCCATTTACGTACTCCAAAGGCACCTGCAAGTGAGTTTGAACATTAGTATATAGAAAAAGGAAGTATGAAATGCAAACTACAAGGCAAAGTGCATACCTACTGCACGTCAGGGTCCCTGATGTACCTGTGCTCCTCCTCCAGCGGCTTGACAAGAATCTGATAGGCTGTCCCACTCGGCTGCCAGCATAGGATCGCAGTCAAATCACTGGTAGACTGGCTACATGCACAGCAGGGGGAACTCCACTAGCATCAGCCTCGGCCTCACAAGCAACACCTCTTGCATGAGCTCTAGATAAGGGCGGCATCAATGGGTCAGGATGAAGGCTGCATCATCTCCAACCCCTCAAAATAGGTCGGCATCCTGTCCTGCCATATACTGCACGATGGGCTCAACTGGGAGACTATCGGCTATTCGCATAAATGGTGGAGGCAGAGCAGGGACAACGGGATCCGGCGACCCCAGGGTTTGGTGGACGAATCTCTCTCCAAGATACGAAGTCCTGCAAAAGGACCCTCGAGCAGGATCCACATCCAAGAGGTGTCCCAGGACCTGGCATAATCATCCCTCGTACCGATCGCCATCACTGCCCATGGCTGCCATGTGATCAGCAAAATAGAGACTACACAGTTGTTAGTTGTCATCAGTTGACAAAGTGTGGATCAAAGCAGTGTGATGGAATAGAATGGAATGGGTAAGAGTTTCGGATTACCTCACGCGCTGTCACTATGTCAAAGAAGCGGCGATAGTAGGCGGAGGTGGTATTGTCAAAACACCAGGGATGACATCGTCTATCGTACTGTCGAGAATAGGGCACAACAGCCTCTACCTGATCCCTCAGTACAAGGGCAAGGGCAGGAAAGTATGCGTACACCCAGAGCTACAGGGAAAGATCAATTTGTGAGTCAACAGGAAGAAAAATAGAAGTAAAGATAGAAAGTGCAAAGCAGAAAGCACAATGTATAAACAGAGATAAAGACAGAAAGTGTAAAGTAGAAAGCACAATGTACGAATAGAAATTGAAAATAAAAGTGCAGTGTGTACCTCCCAAGCTCTCCAGTAGACCCCAACCTTGTTCCCCTTTTTGCAGAACCGGAGCTCATGTAGCCATAAAGAGTGGCGAGGCCAGCACCACCCCAATTGTAGAACTGGACTCGGGGCAGTACCACCAAGGTGCTCAGCACGTACAGGCCTACGGTATTCCACCTGTTCACAAACAAGGTGGCACCAAGGAGGTATATCAAGAAGCCTCTAGTCTACTGCTCAACCTCATCCTGGGTCTCTGGATGGCTCTTGTGGAAGTGCTCATAAAACCAGTTGTTCTAACCATGGTCGGCCTGTCCAAAGGAGGGCGTGTGCCGAGCAAATGAATCCAGTGGCCTCCCATTGGCCTATGTCAAGGTCAAAAAGGATTAGATCACCCATAGTCTTAAGCTAGTAATCATCGAGAAGTTGTAGAGTCATCGTCATCTCCCCTGTGGAGGAGAAGTGGAAGGAGTTGGTGGTGTCCCACCACTTTTCCACCAAAGACCCTAGTAAGGCCCGACTAGCCATCAGTCATGTGAGCCCTGAGAAAAATAGGCTAAAGCCTGCCTCATTGACTAGCTCTCGAACCCGAGCGGGGAGCTCCTGGTACCAATCCTTCGTTGTCACGGCCCCGTATCCTCTCCAGGAGAGAGCGTCACCCTGTGTTGAAAAGGAAAAAAGAGTATCAGGTGTATAACAGAATGAAAGGCAGTAATGAAATGGAAAAACAAGCAAAGTGCATGAAAGTAAAGTTCTTACCTCTGCGGCGTCATGAGAAAGATGGGAGGTCCGCTCCCTCAACTGAAAACCCTCAGGCATCCCCCAAGCGAAGTCCTCAAAGCACAACATGCCATCGAGGCCATTGCATGTGTCCATGGATGGTAAGCGGCCGGGTCGAATGGCTTCACCCTCAGCGGAAGTAACTCAGGCTCAGGCCTTGGGGGGTAGATCTCCTCTGCCTTAATGTCAGCAGCGATGTCCTTTGTTGCCCTACCGGCCTCATTCAGCTATAGGCTTCTCACCTCGACTGTAGGTGGAAGTATCGGTACCTCAAAAGGGGCACCGTCATGAGGAATGTCGTCCGCCATGAGCAATGTAGTATGTGGTGAGTGAAAACAAGATAAAATAAGGGAAAATAGGCGAAAAACCCAAAAAGTCAAACCCTAGGAGAGAGAAAAAGTCAAAACTCGGGAAAAGTGTGGAAACCAAGGAAAATATGTAATAAGTGAGCCCAAAACAATGAGAACCCACAAAACTCAACCAAAACAAATTTCAATCAGTTCAAAACATAGAGGACCACAATTGTTTTGCAAATAAAGTTTGCATGGGGGGTGGGTAATGCGAGTAAAGCACAAATCTAGAGAGAAAGAACACCTAGAGAGAGAGAGAGAGACGATTTTCGGATGTGTGGGGGTGAAGAAATGAGGCTTAAGTGTTGTTTTAAAGAAGCCACAGGCCGAAAGGTCAAAATTGCCCCCGAAATCAATCGGGTGCCCGGCCGGCCAATTAAGTGGCCGGTCGTCCCTATTTTTTGGCTGGCCAATCCAACTTCTGGTCCAAAGTTGATTTTTGCTGCGCTCTTGCCCAATCTGTGTATGGGAGGTCCTGTTGTCATCTTGAGAAGGAGGATTGAAGTGTTTGAAGTTGTTTCGGATTCTGAAGATCCCAAGGTCATGTTCCGGTTACGCTGTTTCAAGTCCTACTGTTTCTCCAATGCATGAATATGCCCCAATCTCTAGTCAAAATAAGTTGTATCCTTCATAAGCATTTGAGGACCTCTGGACTGTAAGTCAGAGAGTGAAAGCTGAGGTATTTTCTAGAACAACACCGCTTTCCTTCACTTTTATTATTATTTTAACATTGTTTTTATTCGGTTTATCACACATCACATCCATTGCATTCTTTTGCATCATGTGTTACCTTGTACCATCTATCCTGTCACGCTGATGGTGCGCTTAGGATCATTATCCCTCATTCATTTCTCGGAATGCGAGAACTATGCTCTCGAGGATTCTCCTTTTCTCGGGACGTGTGAAACACGTTCCCGTGCAGTTTTCTCTCCTCGAGATGTGTGAGACATAATCTTAGGAGATTTCTTTCTGGGATATGTGATGGCAATATCCTTGTGCACGGTAGGGTGTTTCCTGCCAGCTTTTGATAACACCACTTTTGTGCATCTTTTTTGTTGCATTGCTTGGAACATGCATTGCATCATACTTCATATCAACTTCAACAATAATGTTGCATCCGTATGTATCATGCTTTTCATTTCACTGTGTTTCTCCTTATCACATGAGTACGATTTGGCTTGCACCCTCTACCCTTTCTGCGCGAAGCATAGTTTGGCTAGCACCCTTTTCTCTTATCGCGTGAGTGCGATTTGGCTTGCACCCTCCACCTTCTCTACGCGAAGCGTGGTTTGGAATGGAGCTTTTTCCCTATCTGTGCGAAGTGTAGTTTGGTGTAGACCTGACTTTCTTCCCGCGCCCCCCTTTCAGAGAAGGTGCGAATTGGTCTTACTACAGTTCGGACTCCTATCACGGTTCTGAATCTAATCTCACAAAGTGCAATGTGAGACTGATAAACACCAAAGAGTCCAAATCTGGCAACTGGTTTTGGAAAATCAATTTTGAATGAAAAAGCGCCAAACATGAACTGCTTTGCTAGATTACAAAGTCGCCACCTAAATATTTTATTTTTGAGAAATTTAGGAAACCCTGACTTGTGCCAAAGGCCACGTGTCCGTCATCACCAAAGTTGCCTCGGCTCGGAGAACTTGGGTACGAGAGGGGAAAGTCCTGAAATGAGCACCCCTGCTCGCCCGATCAAAGGATCGGCCTCTACTAACATGATATGTTGTTTGATAAACACATGTGTTCTTATTCCGGTTATTAGCTAACTTTACTATGTGATGCGCACGTCATACAAGTATAGACTCAATCCTGAGAATTGGAACAAAAAACTCATGTTTGTTTTTGAAAATGGTTTGAAAGTGCTACTCGCAAGTAGGCTAAAGCGCGGATTTGCCACCCTCAAGTGGGCTTTAGAAAACATGATTTTGCCACTTGGCAAAGCGGGCTTAAAACTCATAATCATCGAGTTGTCCCAATTCAGGCAATCAAGCCTTCACCCATAGGCATTCATGTAGTTAAGCACTTAAGCAAATAGCCTTATGGCAAGCATGCTATCATGGCAACACTCATACTCATGCAAGGATGCTAAAGCGTAAAACTTACAGAGTATTCCAAGCCAAAACAGAAAACTAGTTAGAAATCTTGCATGATCCTAACTATGCTAGATGCCTAATACAACACATGCAATAATGCAACTAAATAGGCTCGGCTATCTAAGATAGCATATGAATGCAACAATTTGATACATGTAATCAAATAAGTATTGAAGTACGATGTAGTTTGAATGATGCGCCGAGCCCGGTGCATGCAAGACAAATGAATGATGCAAACATGCAAAGCATAAGGTATGCTAATTGAAAAATGCCCTAAACTAACCATCGAAAGCGGTTAAATAAAAGGGAGAAAGACGTGGGGTTGGAAGACATGCACACACACACGCACGCTTATTACAACATTGCGCCCCGCGAAGGAGGGTCCAAATAAAAGCTAAGCTATTCTAAGCTAAGCTAAGCTAACTAATCTAATTAAACTAATTAGACTAATTATTACAAAACAATCGAATAACTAGTAAACTACTTACTAATTATTACAACAACAAACTAATTAGCACACTAATTAATTAATTTAGAAAACTATGCTAACTAACAAATAAAGCTTTAAACTAAGCTGCCCCAGCTCTGTTTGAAGATGTTGAACATGCATGCACGCATTCGGTTTCTCGTCCTGAAAAGCCTTCCGATTTGCTCTTTAGAGGCTTTGTTTGCAGGGTGTCTCCAAGACCTTTTTGCTGAAACTTACAAAACCAATGCTGGGGAGTGCACTAGTGGCTTGCCGGCCATGAGGAGTTGCTGCCGGCCATCTGCCAGCCAAGAGTGGGACTCTGCCGTCCAACAATGCAAGGGTGCTGGCCATCAGTGTGGCACTACAGACCACTGGTGTGCTATGACACCAAACTGCAACAGAGCACAAAACAGAGAAAATGGAGGGTCTCCCTACGGTATGTATGTACTGTGCCACTCCTTATCATTTCAAAACATCAAGGGAGAGGCACTATTGGATCCAAAACCATCAATCAAGCATGCAATGCATGATGGCCAAAGATCCAACTTGCACGCATTTCAATAAATGCAAGACAAACAAGACTCTAGGACCACTACCTTATCATGGAAGATCAAAGGCAATGGAGACAAAGGGAATTGGCTCATTTTCATCACTTTGAGTATGAAATGGACCAATTCACCTTGTGTTCAATATAACGTCCGATTGAACACAATGCAATGCACACATGCAACATGCTTATCTTAGCATGTTTTACTTGATTCAATTCTTGTTTACACATTTTACATTACCGAGCCATTCATTAACTGGTTTGTCCAATGTGAAAGTCCTCTAATGAGAGGGAAGCCAATCAAAAGATGGCTTAAGATATGAGAGAAGCCATGTCTTTGACTAGGAGAAACCCTCAAAAGAAGGTTAAAGCCATTTAAGCATAGGCCTTAATCCCATGACTTAAGCACAACTTTAAGACCAACCAACCCTCAAAACAAATCAAAAGATGAAGAAGTGAGGGAGATGACAGAATTTCAGTGCTAGAATGGCATGAAAAACAAAACTCTAACATGCAAACAACTCATGTACAACATGTTAAAAGACTTAAGCACTAAGGCTAGTGAAGGACACAACACTAGGACCATGTTCTACAATGCTCAAATGATCAAACCATGCCTAGACTGACCTCAAACATGCCAAAACAATGGTCAAAATGTGCTGAGATGGTAGCATGAAAAACAAGAAAAATCATGTTCATGCATTGGCTCACAAACAAGGCATACGGCACAACTCTCAAGCACAATGAAAGAGTGATATATGTAAGTGTGTGATAGAGAAATATGCTTTGAAATCACATGCTAAATGATGCCAAATCATGCAATCAACACAAGCACAACATGCTAATGGCCTTAGAACTCAAGGCTAGTCAAGGACATTTACACTATGGCTATACAAAGCAAGGCATGCATGACCAAAGGTATTCAAAACAGAATTAGAGCATGCTAAATAAAGGCCAAAAACATGCTGGAGTGGAGCCAACACATGCTAGAATAATGAGCTACAACATCAAGCATGCAAAGCTAGTGAGCAAGATTACACTACAAGTGTACAAAGCATGCAAGAAGTGGCCAAGCCAGCCAAAAACAGAGCTAAAACATGTTAAAAAAGTCACAAAAACATGCTTAGATCAAGTCAAGAGATGGTAGAAAAACATGCTCATCTACTAAGCCATCAACACATGCAAAGGAGAAACAAGGAGAGGGGATCACCCCCTCCTATTTTGGTCCTCAAAACCAAGTTTTTTCCACTGAAAATCCCCTAGATTTAAGTGGTTAAAAGGCCAAAAAGAGATTGTTTTAAAGGCTTTTAAACATGGCACAAAGCTTGGCCAATAAGCCCCAAAAAGGCCTCAAACAACCATTTTCAACACTCAAAAATAGAGGTTTTTGTAGTTGACAACTAGGCCAAAAACAACATGTAAGGTTGGCCAAACCAATGTACAAAAACAAAGCTTAAGAGAGTAAAGTGATTACCTTTGAAGCACAACAACAAATCAGTAACTTTCTTGAGCTAAAACCAACTTTGAGCCCTTAAACCAAGCCTCAAGAGACCTCAGCTCCAATATGAGAGTGTTTGGCTAAGAGTGCTAGTGCAAATTTGTAGAGAAAGACCACTTTTAAGCCTAAAATATAGAGAGAGAAGATTCTAGAGAGAGAGAGAGAGAGAAATTTAGCTCAACCAATATTTGTAACCCTTTGCATGCATATAGATGAGCCCCATATATAGAAGATACAATAGCTCCTTGAAGAGATCCAGCCATCCACGTGGGTGTAGATGGTTTATCTTGCAAATAGCTGGCTCAAAAATATCAGAAAAATATCTGTTGAAATAATGGTGGTCGGCCGGCCATTAGTGGTGGCCGGCAGGGCCTCATTGTTGGCCAGCAGGGCAAATCTCATGGCCGGCAGCCCTATTCCATGGCCAGCAGGCCACCTAGAACACCACCATGCAAAGACCAACACATACAAAATGGAAATAGGGTCTGGAAAGATCAAACCTGGAGCATTCCATCGCGAAAGTTGAGTACTCGACGAGCAATCAAACTTGTTGCTGGATGTTCCCTGCAAGAACATCCAAGTCTTGAGGACGGTCAAAAATGGGGTGTCTACATTTGGCTAGGACCCCTTTCCCTTATCGCGTGAGTGCGATTTGGCTTGTACCCTCCACCCTCTCTACATGTAGCGTAGTTTGGAATTAAGCTTTTCCGCTCTCTGCGCGAAGCGTAATTTGGCTAGCACTCATTCCCCTTATCACGTGAGTGAGATTTGGCTTGCACCCTCTACCCTCTCTGCACGAAGCGTGGTTTGGAATGGAGCTTTTTCCCTCTCTATGCGAACCGTAGTTTGGCTAGCACCCCTTCCCCTTATCGCGTGAGTGCGATTTGGCTTGGACCCTCCACCCTCTCTGTGAGAAGCGTAGTTTGGCATGGAGCTTTTCCCCTCTCTGCGCGAAGTATAGTGTGGCTTATATCCCTTCACCCTGATCATATGAGTGTGATTTGGCCTGTACCTTTTGTCCCTTCTGTGTCATACGTAGTTGGCTCGCGTCATTCACCTGTTCACAACCTTTCCCCCTCTGGCCGTATGCAATACGAGGAGATGTGTCTATTGGTTACACGGTCTCGTCCTTTGCTTTCTCCTTTCTATGCGAAGCACGATTAGATTTGTTTTGAAACTTTTCATTCATATTGTCATCCTATTATTGATCATCGCATTATGTTGCATGCTCATGGATTTTCAACAATAACCAACTTCACGCAACGTGTAAGTCCAGCTTTCAAATACATTCTTTCTACTGCATATCATTTGCATCTTGCCTATGAACTATGCTAGTTTGATTCCTTGCAAAGGGATACGTAGGCAACTTTCGAGTTCAACCACTTGCATTTACATTTTGATTTCTTGCCTAAGTCTTGCGGCCTTGTCAAAATGGATTGTCTTTGGGCTTTGACATTCACTCACGTCATTTCATGACTTCGAGCTCAGTTAAAGAGGGACAACTGTAGACACCCCATTTTTTACATCCCTTAAGACTTGGGAACCTCATTGTAAACACTCAATGATGAATTAATACACTGTACAAACCGTTCAATTTCTTTAGCAAAGAGCTTCGGTTTTGAGTTTCAAAGCCTAAAACCTTGCACCACCTTTGGACAAAACCTAATTTTTGCTAGCCTAACCACTCAGAGACCTGTTGACAAATAGGTGGCCGACAGGCCAATTTTAATGGCCGGCCATCCCCTTTCTTGGCTGGCCGGCCATGTTTCCTGGTAGGCTGATATTTGCTGCCAATTGTCCCCCTCCTCATGTGCATGCATTACACCAGCTGGCTCCATACAGATATTCCCGACTGAGGAACCTGTTTTTATATAAATAGATGACCACCCCTCTTGATTTTAGGTTAGAAAAATTTGTGAAAAGCCAAAAACTTATAAAACACTCTACCTCTCTATCTTGCAATATACATACACTATACATACACTTCCTAAACCAAAAATTTGAGGCTCTTTGCTGAGATTATTGAGCCAAAATTTCAACTCTTGAGAGTGAACACTTTGTGGTTAGTGAACCAAAAAGTCTTCTCTTCGAAGGTATAACTTTGGCCTTGTTTAAACTACTCTTCTCTCATCTTTTTCTTACTGTTTTTATACTTTTTTTGGACTATTTTTTGGGCTGAAACTTGTGATTTAAAAGCTACCAAAGGTGGAGGAGTTAACCATCCTTCCTTAAACCTTATTCCATAAGCTTATATCCTTGCGTTTCCCATTTGTTTCTCAAGTTTTGGCTACTGATTTTTAGAGTTTTCAGAGGCTAAAACATGTGATTTTAAGGTCCAAAAATGGAGGGACTAGCCACCCTTCCTTTGGCTTGCTTACTAGCTTTATTCTCTCCCTCTTTTGTTTTACGTTTTTTAGCTTTTCAAACTACTTTTTCAGCACTGTTTTTGTTGTTTTTGGGCCTGTTTTAGTGTGTTTACTTAGTTATGCTTTGGATATTATGCTTGTATTGTTGTAAGTCCTCATAGATTTGGTGGTTTAGGCCTTAGACACCAATTTATTTGAGTTGATAGCTCTTATTCCATAGTTTTCATACATATAATCACCTTTGCATTAATCATCTCTACAACCTCCCTCATTTCTTGATTTTCTTTGTTTAAGAGTTGTTTCAAACAATTAATTGTTGTTTAAAGTATGAGATAGAGACCTTCCATACTTAATGGTTTAATCTCTTCGGAGGTTCATTACTAAGGTATTACATCTCTCTTATGCTAAGCACAACTTCTTGTTTGACATTTCTCTTCATTAGAGCATCTCCAACGGTTCACCAATTTTTTCATCAAATCTGAGTAAAAAAAAGGGCAACTTCCTCAGTTTGATATCAGCCTCTCCAACGGTGATTACTATAGTTTTCATCAAACCACAGGATGTTCGGGGGGTTAACTGGCCGGACAACCAGTAAGAGCAAAATTATTAAATTCCCAATCCAAACTCTTTCTTCAAAACCCATTTCTCAAAAACACGAAACTTACAATGAAGAAGCAAAAATCAACCAATGAATCTGTATTCAACAACAACCACTTTGATCATCTCTCTGAAGAAATCATTTTTGCAATCATTGATGGCCTTGATGAAAACCCAATTGACAACAAGTCATTCTCTCTAGTCTGTAAATAGTTCTACGCAATTGAGTCTCGCAATCGTAAAACCCTGACACCCCTTCGCTTCCGAGCACTTGACCAAGGTTCTTAATTGGTACCTAAATCACCAACACCTCGCTCTCGATTATATCCACTGCTTGTAACGAAACCTTGAGGTCGATCGATCTTTCGAGATCCAAGTTCTTTTCCCATCTGGGTTTGTCGAATTTGGTGACGAATTGTTCGAATTTGATCAAGATTCATCTTTCGAACGTGATGGAGTTGGGAGGTGTAAATCGATTACAGATGTTGGGATTGTTGTATTGCTATTGTGTATACAAAATGGAGGTTGATTAATCTGAAATGGTGTTTGGGTGTTGGTGATTTGGGGATGGGTTTGATTGCTATTAAGTGCAAAGAGATTCGGAGTTTGGATCTCTCTTACTTGTCAGTAATTCAATTTTACTCTTTCTTGAAGATCTATCTATGGTTTTTGATTGTTATGTCTTTATCTTGAGGTGGTCGACCGGGGGGTCGACCAGGGGGTTGACCGGGGGCCGACCTCTCAGTGCAAAATTTTCACAAAATTTTGCTTAAGGTGGTCATCCGGAGGACATCCGGCCGGACGTCCGGCCAGTCGTCTGGTGGTCTACACTTAATGGCTATACCTAGTAAATTGGTGAAAGCTGTGAGATATATTCAATTTGGTGAAATTTTTTGGGGTGTTCTCAATTTGATACCGTTTTGGTGAAACCGTTAACTCTTTTTCACCAGATTTGAATTCGATGCTGGATTTGGTGAACGGTTGGAGATGGTCTTAGTGGACGTAATTATCACTCTTTGGACAAACATGAATAAAAAATGTCAAGGTAATATAAAAGAGATTAAAATTGGAATAAATGTGGTAAGAAGATAATAAAATTGGATTGGGTTCAATCGGACGTTATATTGAATCCATTGAGTCTTGAATCATTACATACTCTCTAGTGATGTTAATGAGTCAAGAATCAATGTCTACCACTTCCCTTGAGGTAACTCCATAATAGGGAGGAGGTTTTGTTGGTCTTTTATTTCCCTTCATTAAGCCTTTGTCCTATCGGGTCATATATCATCACACAACAAACGTGCGAATATTGATGGTTTGCAAACTGAATCTACTCATCCCTTGATCAGTTTCATGATAGGGAGAGGCAGAAAAACAAACATCTCCTGGAAACATTTGTTTTTGCTCTGTTTCATTTCTGTTGCAACAAGGCAGTACCAAAAAATAGTGGCCGGCCACCCTTCCATCAGGCCGACCACTTTCCAAGGCCGGCTAACTCACTCACATCCTAATGCGGTGGACAATAATTAATCCACTCCACATAAACACATAGTCACATAAACACATACAAATTTCCTTTCTACATAATAATTGTCCCGCGACGTTGTCAGAGTTCCAGTTAGAAATAACAGTGACCAAGTGCTCTTCTAACAAGACTTCTAGAAACTCATAGACCCAATCAATATCTTAAAAATTAAATTCCATACCCACGTAGTCACATAAGAATGTTATCGCATAGTATACTAGGTTTATTCCTAATGTCATCAAGCAAGGGAACCCAATGTGGTAATAACCACTTTCCACAATTCCAAAGTATTCAAACTCGGTAGCTCTGATACCAAGGTTTAACACCCCGAAATAATAACCATAAGATCATCCCATGACAGATATTAAATAATAATAGATATCTGAGTACAATGTTCTCTCATTCATAAGGTTTCATCTCTTTAGAAGTCTAACACAAGCAGTAATACATTCATAAATCCTAACCCTGAATCCATAGCATGTATCATAGCAAAAGATATGAAATAAGAGTCAAATAGATATAGTAATGCCCTATTGGTCATAACTTTCCAAGACGGTGCTTGGTTACAGCAAAAGTGAGTTTAAACTCAATATAAATAAAGTCCTAGGCTTGTACAAAATAAATATAATAGTAACAAAAATAGAAGCTCTTGGCTCCAAGTCCTACCAAGCTATTGCCTTGGCGGAGGCATATCATCAACACTTGAAAATGGTTTTCCACATAAGGTGAGCCAAAGCCCAGTAAAGATACTCTAATATAGTGTATGAATCTTAATAGAGTTATAAAGTGAATGCATATGCAATGCTCGTGTCCAAACAATTTATATCTCTTTCCAAAACCATGTCATGTTAGGTTTATATCACAGTTCATGAAATCATTTACGTCACAATAGAAAACAGGGTGGTAGATACAACACTAGGAATCTCTAGGATGTGTCTGCAAGTAGGCTACAAGCACTACCAATTGCCATTTTTACTGGTACTCGGAAGGCTCGACACTTACACACGCCGGTTTTCACACTTTCACCAAGGACACACAGGCCAACATAATACCACAACTACACTCCTACCAAGATTTACCAAGGTATTCATCCCTTTTTCTCAAAACAATAACCATTTTCAATATGTTAAATATGTTGCAATGCTCAATGCAATAGATAGGAAATTAGTTTCAATTCACATAATTTCATGCAATTTTTTACAATAATCGTAACTATCATCTACCAATACTTGTAGACACCGCATTTTTGACCATCCTTAAGACTTGGATGTCATCGTTTGAACACCCGATGATTGTGCTTGCTCGTGTTCATTTTGAGTCCCTGAAGGTCTCAGCCGAGCGCCTTGCCCTGGAGCCTCTAATCTTGTTTGTTTTGTTCTTGGTTGTGGACCAAGAGCTTGTTGCTTCAATTCTGGAGGAGAGGATGGCCTGTCGGCCATCCCCACAGTTCATCGGACATGGATTGTGCCTACCGGCCATCAGTGGCCGGTCGGCCACTGATGATGGCCGACGGCCATTTTTCTCCTTTTTTAGATATTTATTTGCCAGTTGTGCCAGCTGTTGTTCACTGATGCTCATCTCCATACATGTGTATGGAGGGATGAATACAAGCCTTTAGCTTGATTTTCTATATATAGGGGGGTCTCTCCCTCATTTTTGAGGGTTACGCAATTTTCAGCAAATTTCTTCCTCTCTCTCCAGAATTCTCTCTCTCTCCTCTTGTTTTATGCTTGATAGTTAGAATTCTCTACACATTTGCACACTAGCCCTTAACCAAATTGGACCACCTTGGAGCTGAGGTCCCTTGGAGCCTATTTTGAGCTATTGGAAGGTTGTTTGAGCCTAAGAGAAGGCCTGTTTTGTGCTGTGCTTCAAGAGGTATATTGCTTACCTTGTAGGCTTAGTTTTAATCACTTGCTTGGTTATCTTTTTATACTATTTTGGGCCTAGTTTTCAACTACAAAAAGCTCTGATTTTTGGGCCTTAACATGTTGGTTTGAAGTCATTTTGTGCTAAGGGGTTGTCCACCCTTCTTGTTGTTTATTTGTATGAGCCTTTGCACCATCTTTTAGAATGTTAAAATCAAACCTTTTGGGCCTTTAAACCACTAAAATTCAGAGTTATTTTAGTGGTGGAAAACATGTTTTGAAATCCAAAAATGGAGGGGTTGGCCTCCCTCCTTGTGTCTCACTTGTATACCCAGTTAGCATCCTATGGTAGCATGTTTTTGTGGTTTAACTTAGCTTAATTCAAGCATGTTTTAGCTACTATTTTGATTGGTTTTAGCTCTATTTTGGGCTGTCTTGGTCATATGAGCCTTGTTTTGAATAGTTGTAGTGCAAATAGCTTCACTAGCTCGGCATTTTAGGCCTCTAAACATGTTTTTCTTGGAATGATTGCATGTTGTAGTGTCTTTTAACATGTAATTTCAGTGTATATAGCTCTGTCACATGCTCATTTGTTTCACTCTTTCATTGCTTTTGAGGGTTGTGTCTTGAGTCTTGTTTGCAAGCTAACATGTGAGCATGTTTTTCTAGCATGTTGTACCTCAATCTCAGCATGGTTTAGTCACTATTTTGACTGGTTTTAACTCTGTTTTGAGTTGGTTTGGCCCTTCAAGGCTTGTATTGCATGGCTATAGTGTAATGGTCTTCACTAGCTTAATGAGTTAGGCTCTTAAAGATGACTTGTATGTGTTGCTTGCATGATTTGATGTCATTTTACATGCCATGTCAACACTGAAATATCTGCAACCTCCCTCTATTCTTCACTCTTTACTTTGTTTTGAAAGTGGCTTTGAGCCTCTTGTCGGCTTGAGTGCGGAATTGAGACCCTCATGTCTAATGGTTTAATTCCTTCGGGAGTTCATTACCAACAGCATGAGGCCTCTTTTATGCTCAAGGTACTTGTGGCTTAAGCCCTCTTTCCATTAGAGGACTCTCATCTTTTGGACCTAATCAATCAAAGAATGGATCGGTAATTAAAATGAGTAAATAAAACATGAGAAGTAAAATTTGAGCAAGTTAAGCATGTTGTGTTTTATTGCATGTGTTTGGATTGGACGTTAATCCAAACACAAGGAAAATGGGACGTTTCATACTGAAAGTGATGAAACATGTCATTTTCCTTGGTCACCGTCACCCTTGATCATGCATGATAGGGTGGTGGTTGTTTTGGTCTTGTTTGTGCATTCATTGACCTTGTACAAGCTTGGTTCTCTAGCCATCATGCATTGAGAATGCTTGGTTGGTGGCTTGAGAGCCAAGAGCTACACTCTTTGAGCTTGAGAGATGATAAGGAGGATAACAGTACATATATTTCTTGAAAATGCATCGCTTTGCTTCTGTTTGCTCTCTGTTGCGGCAAAAGAAGAAGTCCAGAAAAGGGGGTGGCCGACCGGCCACCTGAAGTAACCGACCGGCCACTTGAGCTAGCCGATCGGCCAGTTGTTGTGGCCGACAGCCACCTTTTGTAGCCAACCGGCCACCAGTGAATTTTGCATAGATGTGTTCCTGTGTTGGAGCAAAGGCAATCTGGAAGTTGGTACAATTTTCGGTGATCGAATAAGTGCGAACAGAGGCATCCGATGGCAAGACAAGGGCATTTTCGGGCGGTGCAACCGAGCATGCATGCATCCCTTGCCCTCGAGGCCATTTAATTGCTTTAGTTAGTTAGCGTAGCTAATTATTCAATTCAAGTGTTGTAATTAATAAGTTCAATTTGGTTTGTAATATTTTAGCTAGCTTAGAATAGTTAGTTAATTTGTCTCAATTATTGTAATATTTAATTAACTAGAATAGTTAATTAGTTTTGTGTTGTAATAATTAGCTTAGCTGAGTGTAGCTTAGCTTATTCATTCGCACCCTCCTTCGTGAGGGCGTAATGTTGTAATAAGTGTGCGTGCGTGTGTGCATGTCTTCCAACCCCACATCTTTCTCCCTTTTATTTATTCACTTTCGATGGTTAGATTAGGGACATCTTCAATTAGCATAACTTATGCTTGCATGTTTGCATCATTCATTTGTCTTGCATGCAACAAGGCTCGGCGCATCATTCAAACTGCATAGTCAATTCAATACTTATTTGAATACGTGTTTCAAAGCATGCTATCAAAGTCTTGTAAATCATATGCCATATTAGTAGCTGAGCCTATTAATTGCATATTGCATGTGTTGCATTAGGCATTATTAACATAGTTAGGATCATGCATTGTTTCTAACTAGTTTTTGTTTTGGCTTGGAGTACTCGGTAAGTTTTATGCTTTAGCATACTTGTATGAGTGTGAGTGTTGCCATGATAGCATACTTGCCGTGAGGCTATGTGCTTAAATGATTAACTGCATGAATGTCTGTGGATGATGGCTTTGTTGTTTGAATTGGAACGATTCAACGAATGTAAGTTCTAAGCCCACTTTGCGAAGTGGCAAATCATGTTTTAAGCCCACTTGAGGTGGCAAATCCGCGCTTTAGCCCACTTGAGGGTGGCAAATTCAAACCATTTTTGAAAGCAAACATGAGTTGAATTCATTCCAATTCTTGTGATTTTAGTCTATACTTGCTTGTGTGCGTCACATAGTAAAGTTAGCTAATAATCGAATAAGAACACACGAGGTTTATAAAACATCATATCATGATAGTAGAGGCCGGTCTTTGATCGGGCGAGCGGGGGTGCTCATTTCACGGCCTTCCCCTCTCGTACCCAAGTTCCCAAGCCGAGGCAACTTTGGTGATGACGGACACATGGCCTTTGGCACGAGTCAGGGTTTCCTAAATTTCCCAAAATAAAATATTTAGGTGGCGACTCTGTAATCTGGCAAAGCAGTCCAGTTTTGGCATTATTTGATTTAAAATTGATTTTTCAAAACGATTTGCCGGATTGGACTCTTTGCTGATTATCAGTTTCACATTGCACTTGTGAGACTAGATTCAGAATCGTGACAGGAGTCCGAACTATAGGACCAATTCGAACTCTCCGAAAGGGGGGCACGAAAAAGTCGAGCTACAGTTTCTGGCGACTCTGCTGGGGATTTAGAGAACTTGACTCAAACTCGTGATATGTTGTTTTATCTACACTTATGTGTTTCTTTGCATTGCATTTGCATCGGTGCGCCTAAGTCACAGTGTTTGCCATCTGCTATTCCTGAGCGGTTTGTCGGAGGCTTGCTTGGAAAAGCTTGCCATAAGGCTGACCGGTTGCGGGCTCTGCCACGATGGGAACACAAACCTTAGATCTGGACTACCACTGTACTGTTTGATCCTCCTTTCACTTCTCGGTGTTAGGAGCGAGAGGTATATTAGGTGGTCTTGCTGAGGTACCCTTTTTGACCAATCGACCTAGTTGCATACCGAAAGCCTTAGAGACTGTTCCAAACTAGGACAGGTTGCTCACCGAATGTAAGTTTGCTTGAAACCACTTGCTTGCATAGCAAACCCCTAGTTCCTGACGAAATTAGGACAGGGTAACCCTACCCCATCATAGGGGTGTTTTGGCTCTCACTTGCTTGATACGTGCTTTAAGAGTGACTCTGCAGGAATGTATGTATTAGTTGCAAGTCTAGGTATCAGTTTGAGGGTATCAGTTCTGAGGAAGAAATTTGGGGCAAAAATCAGTATTTGAGTACAGATTGTCCATCTTATGATTACGACTGCGTGTTGTTTTTGTCTAAGCCGAGGTGCTGTGCGTTTGCTGATTGTTGTTTCTTTTTTGCTTTATTTTCTTTTTGCAAGGTAGTATTTCACAATTGCTTCCGACGAGGCAGTTACCCCCTGAGCACTCTGGACTCGTGTCAGGAGGATTTACCGATCTAAGGATCTTATTAGAGGATAACCAGTGTTTGCTTCACTACCCCCGGTTACGAGATGGAGGAGAGTCAGGCATAGATCACCGGTTCAGCAGTCGCCAATTCAGCGGTCACTATCTACGTCACATGTGCACAGTTAAGCCCAGTTTTCTACTTCCACCTCAGAAAGAGAGTATACACCGGTTCTGATAGATCAGCACCCCTCAGTCAACAAGGAGGATATGATGCGCCAACTTCAACAAACCATTGAGGCCATGCAGCTGGACGCTGCTCGCTAAGCAGAAGTTAACGCTCGCCAAACAGAAATCACAGCCCAACAGGCTGAGTTAATTGCTAGGCTTCAACAGCAACAACAACCACAACAAGCAGCAGCTTCTGCTTCGCACCCACCTCCAATCAGGGTTCTAATACCTGAGGATACAACTAATGTCCAGGAGAATGCAGACATTCCAGCAGGGCCAGTCCCACCTCAAACTTCCAAAGCACTAGTCTACCCAACAGAGGCACCCTTTGAGTTTGAGGTTGACCCTACCGCTCTGAAAGTGAGCAAGCTTGAGAAGCTTTTCAAACGTGCTTAGGGCGTCAACTCGATCCAGATATAGAGGATGGCTATACCAATGCAGCGATGACCTTGCCAGATAGGTTTAAAATGCCATATATAGACCGTTTCGATGGCTCGGGTGATCCCATGGTCCACTTGTGGCTGTTTTCAGATATTCTGCGGCTGATGGGCCTATCCAGACTGCAAAAATTATCCCTCTTTGGTCGGACCTTGTCAGGTATCGCGGCCATTTGGTATGCTAAGTTGGAAGATTCTGTGAAGAGGAGTTGGGAAGAGATGGCTGAGGCCTTTATTGCCTAATATTCCTATAACACTCAAATCGAGGTCACAACTCGTGATCTCGAGGCAACTTGTCAAGAGCCAAAGGAGGGCTTCTCCGATTTCGTCACTCGGTGAAGGGCCAAGGCCTCCATGATGACAACCCGACCAGCTGAAAAGGACCAGATAAGAATGGTCGTTCGTAATCTGTAACCGAGGCTACCTCTACCTACATTTGCTAACCTTCATGAGATAGGGGTGCAGATAGAGGATGCGATGAAACAGGGTCTGATAGACCATGAAAAAGAGCAGCCCAAGAGGGATTTTACACGCAGTTCAAATGCGGCTACGAGTAGTAATGCAGTTGCAAGGACCTCTGATGCTGGTATGGTCACCACTAGACTGAAAACAGCCACCCCCTTTACTGATACATTTGGAACTACCTCACAACCTGCAAAACACCAACCTCGAGGCTAGAGGGTTTTCACCCCACTCTACATGTCTCTATCTGCGGCCTTGAGGGTCCTGATCAGAAAGGGGCATCTGAAGCCCCTGGAGCCGCGCCCATTGCCTAATCCCCTTCCTCCTACACACAACCCGGCCAAGTATTGTGCCTTCCACTAGTAGCATGGTTATGATACCGACCTATGCTTTAGACTCCGTCATGAGATTCAGGATCTCATTGACAACAAAGTGATAGCGCATCCTGAAAAGCCTAGTGTCACTACAAATCATCTCCTACCACATAACCAACCCCCTCCACCCAGGCAAGTCAACCTTATTCAAACACTGGCCGTTCCATACGACCCTAGCATATACATCACCCCCCACCTACCTAAGCCGGCACTGTTCATTCTAGAAACCACAGACTTGTGCATGATGTACGCGTCCATATCCCAACCCAAACTTGTAGTGGTGGCTGTGGTAGAAGAAAGCATGCCTGAGGGCCCTGTGAGCTTAACTGAAGGGGCATACAACCCATGCCATTACATTGTGCCAACTAGCTAGGCCAGACCAAGGTGGAATTGTCGATGGAGATGAAGGTTAATGTAGTCTGGGAGGACGGGCCAAGCCAGGGACTGGATGATCTAGCTGAGCTTGAGGAGGACATCAGTAATCTACAGTTCTTCGACGAACAGGATCTGGGGAATGTACAGATTGGCTAGTTTGATATGAACGGATCAACGAATAATACAGGGTGGCTTAGTGATGAACCAGATGTTGATGAGAGGTCTCAACCGAAGCAGGAATAGTTGGAAACGGGAATTGCTGGAATGGCCGGAACGGTCGACAACAAAGGGAAGTTGCCGGAGAGCACTGGTACTAAGAATTTTGCTCAAGAATTAGGTAGTATTTGTACAGCCGATACAGAATAGGAGGCCGCGCTAAAGCGGTTCGAGCAGGAAAGAACTGAGATTGATCAGAAGGCTAGAAAAGCCAAAGGTCTTGCAGGGACTGACTGTGTTGTGGATATAGGAGTGCTTACAATGGAACCGAACAGTTGCTTGTTGGTTGCCGGAGGAATGTGGTGGGAAGATGAAGGATTCGCATCTTGCCCACACGGATGAGGATTGGGGACATAATTTGCCAGATGATACATGGTATGCCAAGGAAGTTGATCACATGACTCGGAGCGAGTGGTACTTCAAGCCCACACTTGGACTAACCAGAAGCATCAGAGAAGGACAAGGAAGCAGAGAAACAAAAAGATAAACCGTTGGAAGAGGAAGCTGTACTGAAGTAGCTGAAAAAGATTCAAGTAGACATCTCCATTTGGGGATTACTCATGGCTTCACGGGTGCATAAACAAGCCGCCCTATCAATAATGGATAAGGCTAAGCTCTCTATTGACACAACCCCTGAGCAGTTAGTGGGACTAGTATTCCCAGTAGGCGCCTCGCCAACTTTGACTTTCACAGATAAAGAATTGCCGCCTGAGGGCTCCGAGCACAGTAAGCCACTATACATCTCTGTGGAATGTAAAGAGAAGTGGATACCAGTTGTCTTGGTTGATACCGGGTCTGCAATTAATGTGTGTCCATTGTGCACGACCTATGTTATCGGTTTGAAGCCTGCAGACTTCGTACCAAAGCCCCAGGTGATTCAGGCTTATGACAATACAAGTCGGGAAATGATGGGGACAGTTCGGATCAGAACTCAGTTGGCTCGGCACAACAGGACATCGAGTTTCACATCCTGGATGTTTCAGCCACTTTTAACATACTCCTTGGACGGCCGTGGCTGCACCAAGTGAGAGTTGTCTCTTCCACTCTGCATCAGATGCTAAAGTACCCCCATGGGAAGGAGGTAGCTATTGTTTTTGGGAACTCTTCCATACATCCTTCGTCGAAATCACTACACCGGTACTAGAAATTGTACACGGCGATGATGATGTCTTTTTATCTGGGTTCACCTTAGCCGAGGCCTGGGTAGTGCAAGATATTCTGGCTATTGATGAGGGGTTGTACGTCAATGCTCAATCCGTTTACCTCATGAATAAGCTGCAACATGTACTCGGAATGGGATTGGGAAGGAGCGGCCGAAAAGGCGTTGCTGTGTTGGCCGAAATGCCACACACCTACCAAAGAGGACTGGATAAGAAAGGGAAAGGAAATGGTAGGAAGGGCCATGGCTAAGCAAAATGGGAGGCCCTACGAGCTTGTACATAGACCCATTCAAGGAACCCTAAACGGCCGCCTTGTCCGGGATGGGGAAGATTTTCCATTCTGCGGCTTTCTTGAGCCATGGCTGAATTCTGAAAAGCGGCGTTTGCCCAGCTTTGAGATCTTTTTCAACCTACAGTTGCAAGGGGATGAAGTTGCAGAAGAGCAGACTGACCTACCAGCTGAGGCTGAACAGTGTATAAAGAATGAATCCGATGGCATAGAACTTGAGATAGGAGGAGTGCTGGCCTGTCTCCTCAGATCAGATCACATCGGAGAGCTTGGGGGATGACTTCTCTGTTTCCATGATTGGAGATCAATCGGTTGTGAACTCTTCCGACGGCATTCTGGATTCATCTATCGCACCCTCCCTTGTTTGGCAGTTCGAGGAGGGATTTTTGTCTAGCAATTCTGAATCAGGTAGTGAACCGGAATCTGATTCCACAGAGTCTGTGGAGTCGGAATCAGATTCTAGTTCTTCTGAGTCAGAGTCCGGTATTCCTGGGGTTGATAACCCGGATGCCATTGTTTTGTCCAGCTCGCCTTTTTCCTTTTCTTTTGAGTCAGTTGTAATCGAGGAATTGGATGAGCTGGAAGTTGTAAATGAAAATGGTACCATTGCTGTTTCCGAGTATTTTTTTATGCCACTTGTGTATTGTATTGATCATGACTTTCAAAACTTTGATAAAAATGATGAGGAAGGAATTTCTCTGGTTTTAAAACATTTGATTGATCGAGAGGAGAAGAGGTTTGTAAAACCCCTGATTGATGAAATCATTTCAATTAATGTGGGTACTGAGAAGGATCCGTGTCTGGTCCAGATCGGGTCCACGTTGTCTTCGGAGGAACGCGAGCGCTTAGTCGCTTTTTAAAAAGATTTCAAAGATGTTTTCGCGTGGTCCTCAGAAGACATGCCTGGAATCAATCCTGAGATTGTACAGCACCGATCCCTCTTGACCCTGAGGCCCGACCCGTCAAGCAAAAGCTTCGGAGAATACGCCCGGATTGGGCTCTGAAAATCAAGGAAGAGGTCACCAAGCAGATAGATGCAGGGTTCTTGCTAGTATCTGAGTATCCTACTTGGTTGGCCAACATTGTTCCGGTGCCGAAGAAAGATGGCAGAATTCGAGTGTGTGTGGATTTCAGAGATCTGAATAAAGCTAGTCCGAAGGACGACTTTCCTCTACCGCACATCGACGAATTGGTGGACTTCACCGCAGGCCATGCGTTGCTCTCCTTTATGGATGGATTTTTTGGGTACAACTAGATCTTGATGGCACCCGAGGATAGGGAGAAGACTGCCTTCACCACTTCGTAGGGAACCTACTACTACAGGGTGATACCGTTCGGTCTGAAAAATGCTGGGGCTACTTATCAACGGGCTACAACCACGATCTTGCATGATATGATCCACAAAGAGGTTGAGGTGTATGTGGACGACATGATTGTCAAGTCCAAGGAAAGAGAGGGCCACTACACCGCCTTGAAGAAAATTTTTCCAACGGATCAGAGAGTATCAGTTGCAACTGAATCCTCTGAAATGGACTTTTGGTGTCACAACAAGGAAAATGCTGAGGTTCTTGATTACACAAAGGGGCATTGAGGTTGATCCTTCCAAGATTAAGGCCATACTAGAAATGCCACCACCAAGAACTGAAAAGGAGGTGCGAGGCTTTCTAGTAAAGTGCAATTCATAAGACGGTTTATTGCAAAATTAACCTTGACCTGTGAACCACTATTTGGTCTCCTGAAGAAAGGAAAGAAATTCCAATGGGATGATCGATGCCAGGTTACTTTTGAGAAGATCAAACAATGCCTTCAGAACCCGCCCGTGTTGTCACCGCCAGAGCCGGGGAAGCCGTTGATTTTGTATCTGTCAGTAACCGACACGACAATGGGTTGCATGCTTGCGCAGGAATCTGAGGATAAAGTGGAGAAGGCCATCTATTACTTGAGCAAGAAGATGTTGGAATATGAGACCCGTTACACTCCGCTGGAAAAGGCTTGTTTAGCTTTGGTATAGGCCACCAGGAAATTGAGGCACTACCTGTTAGCTCACTCTGTAATGCTGGTTTTGAGATTAGATCCCATCAAATATCTCTTCGAGAAACCAGCGCTTACGGGTAGGCTGGCCCGTTGATTGTTTCTTCTCTCCGAATTTGATTTGAAGTATATGACTCGCAAGTCTGTGAAAGGGAGAGCGGTAGCGGAGTTCCTAGCCGATCATCCAGTGGAGGGAGACGAAGCAGTAGAGTATCTATTCCCGGATGAGGCCATTTTGCAGGTCGAAGAAGAGATTTGGACTATGTACTTTGACGGAGCGTCTAACCAGTACGATTATGGGATAGGGGTGTTGCTGATAGCACCCGACAATTCCCATATACCTTTAGCTTTCGAACTCCGGTTCAAGGTATCAAACAACGAAGCAGAATACGAGGCATGTATCGCTGGTTTGGAAGCCGCCCTAGAACTAGGGGCAAAATGGTTGGACGTCATTGGGGACTCGAACCTGGTTGTGGCTCAAACAAAAGGAGACTGGAAGGTTAAAGAATAAAGGATGAAAATCTATCACCAAACCCTGGACGTTCTGATTCCCAGGTTTGAGAAGCTAACCTTCACGCATCTGTTAAGAGAGAGCAACAGGTTCGCTGACGCTTTATGTGATACCCCTGTTCTGTATTATGCTAATTGGTCCTTAATCTGAGTATGATTATGTGTTTAGCATGATTTTATGTGCCATTATGTGAATAAATGTGATCTTGAAATTCTATCTGTTCACCGTAGGAATATCTGTTTGAATAATCCGCTTCGAAAATTAAATTGAGGGCCTTATCGGCCACGGAACCCGAAATCGATTACGCCATTGTGATTAGCGTAATTTTTAGAGCCTACGGTGAAATTTAATTCAAAATTGATTCGGGTTAGATTAAATTGATTTATTTAATGGCATTGTGCTCAAATTGTTTATATTTTTTTATTATGGCTAGTGGGGTTTGTTGTATTTGAGCACTACACATCCCATTCTCTCCTATGACCTCATTTTGGCTGATCAAAACTTGAGAAAGGGAGAGAGAGTCGACTGTTAGAGAGAGAGAGAGAGAGGAGAGAATTGTGCATTTGTGGTTCAAGACTTGGACCTTTTGGAGATTAAGCTCAAGTATTGCTAAATTGGGGAGATTAAAGCTCCTTGGTGAGTGATTCATGCATTTATAGTCATCATCTTGTGAATTCAAGTTTAATAGATGGTCAAGAGCATGAATTAGTTGAATGTAATGGAATTGAGTGGTATATGTTGGATTTCAAGATTATAGAAGCATGCATGTAAAGAATTGCTATAGATTTCCATGTTTGAGCTTAATTTGTGTAATCTATGTTGAAGTTGAATGAAATCCATGTGTATGACCATCTCTTCACCAAATGAGATGTGAATAATGTGTATTTCTTGCATGCAAGAGTAGATCATGAAAGAGTAAGCTTTACATGTTTGAATTTGAGCATGTTGGTGATGAGTTGAAATATTTTGGGGCATGCATGTAGATAAATTGAGAAATTGAGCTCCATAATGTTATAATCTTGCATTGGTGCCATGTTAGTATGATTATATTTGGGATTGGAACCATTGCATGCAAGTATTGTGGCTGGAAATTCGAATTGGAGCTCAAGAACTCAATCTGGAAAACCTAGATTTTTTATGTCCGCTCGAGCGGGGGAAGTGCCACTCGAGCGGGAAAATCGTGCTCCCAGCACTTTTTGCAGACATGGTTCCCGCTCGAGCGGGGAAGTTGACGCTCGAGCGGGGAGCTTTTATAGACAGGCCTTCCGCTCGAGCTCCCTAACTCACGCTCGAGTGTAATTTTGAGGTAACCAGTACTTTTGCAGGCTTTAAAGGTCCGCTCGAGCGGGGACCCTGTTTTCTGAAATTTTGTTCATGCGTTCTGTGTTTCGTTTTCCATTCTCTTTCACTTGTAATCACTCTTAGGCATATGTTAAGCATTATAAACGAATTAATGAGATAAGAATAAAGCCTAAAGAGGAATACGTGAATTAAGGAACGGATTGAATTGTTAATGACCCTTTTATGTTCATGGCATGTGTAGGGTCGAGTTCCAGGGCAAATCCACAAGCCGATCACTGTGAGTAATATCTTAACAAGATATTTGAAATATACTGTTGTCCAATTGTTTACTTATATGTAAGTTCATTAATTTGAGTGGTGGACAACGATTGACATGAATGATTGGGCCGAAGGCTGATTGACATGAATGATTGGGTCGAAGGCCGATTGACACGAATGATTGGGCCGAAGGCCGATTGACACGAATGATTGGGCCGAAGGCCGATTGACACGAATGATTGGCCGAAGGCCGATTGACATGAATGATTGGGCCGAAGGCCGATTGATACGAATGATTGATATAGATGATTGGGCCAAAGGTCGATAGATATAAATGATCGGGCCAAAGGCCATTTGTTGTAACTGTTTCAGTGATTACTTATATATTTTCCTCGGTTGCTATTATTCACTAGGCATTCGCTCACGCTCATTCATGTACGTGTAGGTGAGCCAAGGGACGTCCAGAACCAACCTCGGTGAACTTGTGAGAAACAGTTAAAGTTTTGAGGAGTCAGCCCAACGTCTCACGCACGAGACTGTCTTCCCCTTTGATCCTTGTTTATAGTTTTGTTATGTTGGCGAATACGTTGGACTACTTGTGTATATAAGTCTTGGGTCTGACTGACTTAAATCTGTATGATCCTGTATGTGTAGTGTTTTGCGTTAGTACATATTTTGATGTGAGTTATTAACATATAAATGTTTGGAATGTTATGGTGTGCATTTAGGCATTGCTCTATGGACAAAGTTTTAAATTGCTTCCGTTTGGGCCCCTTTATCTCTGATGAGTTTTCAAATTATTTGGTTTGAGGCCGTAGGTAATCTCATGATTACTGGCCGGTTATGGCCTTAACCCATAGGGGCGAGTTCGGGTCATGACATTTTATCAACTCTATCTTCCATGATAGACATCCCTTTGGAGTCCGATGTGTCCAATCATTATTGAGCAGAGATATGTGCCGGCTTATAAGTTAATCGCCACAATAGATGAAGTACAAGATCAGAACCCTTGGTATCATGATATCTGGAACTTCTTGGAAATAGAGGTTTATCCACCAGGGGCAAATGTGAAAGATAAAAGGGCAATACGGCGAATGGCTGCTCAGTTTATCATCTGTGGGGTAAATTGTACAAACGAGGCCATCTGGGAATGCACAAGCTGTGTGTCGATGTAGAAGAGTCATAGCGCCTAATAGAGGCCATCCACGGAGGAGAGTACGGATCGCACATGAGCGGGGTAATTCTAACTCGGAAGATTCTTAGACAGGGTTACTACTGGTCAACCATGGAAGAGGATTGTATTGGTTTTGTTCGGCGATGCCACAAATGCCAAATTCATGCAAATCGCATGAACATCCCACCGTCGAAGCTGTACAACATGACTTCACCGTGGCCATTTTTAGTTTAGGGAATTGATGTTATTGGGGCAGTTACTCCTGGTGGTGATAAACTACTTTACAAAGTGGGTTGAGGCCCAATCCTACGCAGTGCTGAAAGCGTCACATGTAGCCAAGTTCATCAGGAATAATATCATCTGTCGCTATGGGGTCCCGAATGAGATCATCTCGGACAATGGTTCCCACTTTAAGAAAGAAGTGATCAACTTGTTAGAAAAATACAACGTGGCTTTTCATAAGTCATCTACATATCGGCCGCAAACCAACGGAGCTATTGAGGCTGCCAACAAGAACAATAAACACATTCTACAGAAGATGGTAGAAACCTATAGGGACTAGCCAGACAAGCTGCCATTTGCTCTCTAGGGCTACAGGACATCAATCCGAACATCTACTGGGGCAACTTCTTATTCTCTGGTTTATGGGATGGAGGCTGTTTTACCGATCGAAGTTGAAGTGCTGTGAGTCATGGTTGAGTGCCAGATAGCAGAAGCGGATTGGCAGCAGAGCAGGTTTGAGGAATTAATGATGTTCGATGAGAGGAGGCTGAAAGCACTGTACCATGTCCAAAGTTATCAACGCAGGATTGCCAAGGCTTTCAACAAGAAAGTTAAGTCTCGGAATCTGAAAGAAGGGGATTTGGTGCTCAAAGACAACCGAGCTCCCATCCATGACCCTAGGGGCAAGTTCAGACCTAATTGGACTGGTCCTTACATTATCAAATCAATCTGGTCGGGCGGAGCTGTCATTCTTATGGACCTAGATGGCCTCGAATTCTCCCAACCAATCAACATGGACAAGTTGAAGAAATACTATCCTTGAGTGGCTCGCTAGGCCGAAAACCCGAAAGAGCGACCTAGGCAAAAGTTAGAGCACGAAAAATTTGAAATAAGAAAAACTGAGCTCGCAAGGTTGAAAACCCAAAAAGGGCGGCCTTGGCAAAAGTTAGAGCGCAAAAGGAGAGTGTTAATACCCGAGTGAACCTGAACCGAACTACGTAAGGCTTGATTCCCATCTTTAGGATATGTAGGCAACTTCTTTTCGAAGTCTAGCCATAAACACTTCCAAATCAACTGTGTCTATGAGATTGTTTTGGTCATCTTTGTCTTTTCTGCATCCCAAAGCTCGGTTATGATCTTCACTATGAGAGCTGGTTACAGTACAATGCAGTGCTATTCAGACAAGGGGCAACTTTCCGTTTGCTGGATTCGGGGTTGTGCATCTTGAGGATGGATTTCGAGTGTGTCCAGTTGTGATCCTTATCGAAAATGGTTTTGAAAAGTTTTAATAAAAGTTGATTTTGTTCAAATTAATCTTTTTACAAGTTAGACCGTTTTTTTGACCAAAAGGAAAATTTTCAGTACCCACAACCTTCAATTTCAATACAGAGTTCTCTACCTCTTGATACATATCAGAGTTGCTTTTTTTATTACATTCAAAAGGAAAACTTGAAAGTACAGATCAAAGCAATAAACTTGGGGGCATCGATAAGTCAGGTGTCCCTGCATCCCCTCACAGAGCTTGTGGAAGCTTCAGATGCTAAAGTAGGCCCGGTTTGTGCCTCATCTTCAAGCCAAGCTATGCATTCGCCAAAAAGGGCGCAATTGAAATTGGGAGTGGGAGCCAGAAGTTCTCTTGTCCTCTATGTAGTGGGGTATCGAGCTAGTTCTGAACCTCGGATGGGAAATGAAACTGGGTACTCTATCCCCTCTTTTGGGCAAGTTTGGTCATGTCTGAACTGACGCCTGAATCGGAATGGAAAGTAGAAGACACAGTGTGTCAAACCAACCAACTGAATGCCAGGCTGACGAGACATGCTGTAGCTCATCTCAGGTAGATCAAACCAGGGGCAACGCCAAGCAATGTCAACAGCAGACCTGTTGCACATCCAGTGGCACCACCACCCCTCGTTTGGGAAATCAACTAGCCATTGGCGAAAGAAATAGCCGCACACTGAATATGCGGGACAAAAGTCCACTACCTCAACCTGTCCATGAGCCATATCTGGGGAGGGATGAAAAATAAAAGAGATTAAAGAATAGAGAGGTGTATGTGGAGAGAAAAAGTGAGAAAGGGTTTTGAGAGAAAAACAGAGCTTGAGGGCCGAGTGATATGAGAAACACATGTGAGAAAGGTGGGAAACATTACCTGTAAGAGTAGTGGGCTTCCTACGAACTTGGTTGTCTCCCGGCAATGGAAAGCATCCAAACCTATCAAAGTCTTGGCTAATGTCAAGCCAATGTAGCTCTTGCCCTCTTTCAAGCCTTGAGCTACTTCAATCAAGCGAATGCTAGGCCCTCCGAAACCAGGGCAAGTAGAAAATGAGCCAACATGCACAAGCAGAGGGCATGCTGTCGAAAGCTCTGCCAAAGACGATCACCGCGGTCGCCTCTGTCAGAAAATTGTTGAATGAGGCTAGGAATGTCCAACTCTCCATGGAGAACCAAGGATTGAGCCTCATGAGAAGTGAGACCACACATCCTTCCTAGAGCAGGGATATGACCAAAACAGGATAGAGGTAAGATTTCCTTGTCACGCCTGGATTCTATCAGAGTTTGGAACTCTACAATTGTGGGGCATATCTCTTGTCCTCTAAAGCCAAAAACATGTGTAACCAGGTTCCAACATCTAGCCGCGGCGTGAAGGAATGGAAAACACAACGGGGTACGACTCAGCAGGAATAGTGCATTTATCCCAAAACCTCGAAAATTCAGCTTTTCCGAGCCATCTAAAGTTGCAATCCAAGTCAAGAGTTTTTTTGGCAAAGAATGGCTCCATTTGTGGAAAAAATAGAGCTGAATTGAAGAAACCACGAAGCTGGTGCTTTTGTAGAAGATAAGGTGCTGAGTGGAAGACAAGTGGCAGCAATCTGGAGGTTCCCTGCACAAGTGGCTGACCGGCCAATGTTGGTGGCCGACCGGCCACTTTTGTAGCCGATCGACCAGCACTAGTGGCCGACAGCCACTTTTCATCCCTCTGGTCCATCCATGTGTTGAAAGTACTAAGAACCTGTGTCTTATTCTGCTCTTGGTGCATTTTGCCGTCTCTTTTAAGAATTTTGTCGAATTGCTTATCGAGTTGTCGAGTTGTTTATCGAGTTGTTGATTTGCTGATCGAGTTATTGTTTTGATTATCGAGTTGTTGCATTAGTTGTTCATTGAGTTGTTTTACTCTGTTTGTTATGTGTTGGTTGGTTCATTACCTGATTAAGGAATTGCCAATACAATACAATGTTCAATTTTTCCATCAAATCCTATTTTCGTGTAAAATGGTGCAATGCGATGCTCAGAATGTAAAAACATAACACTTTTTTTTTATTGAAAAGCTGATTTTTCATTCCAATCATGGTTTCTTTTTACAAAAGGAGTACAAGATTTAAGAAAATAAAAACTGCTTGGAAACTATGCAATGCGCTAACACTACTAGCAAAAAGAAAACTAAGCAAAAATATCTGAATCAGCGCCAAACACCTCAGGATCGAGAGGCCCTCTTCGTCCTCTTCCTCGATAGAACGAACTCAGAGCTATCACCATCAGCGCCACTATCAGAGGCCCAGTGTCGGAGCTAGCTGCTGAACCGGCCTCAGCATCATCTCCCTCCTCAGCATCGCCACCGCCCTCAGAACCTGAGCCGGTGCCGTCGCCTCCACCCTCAGATGACTCTAACTGGGGGCTCGTTGGCTCCTCGTCCTTATCTGTCTCATCATCATCCGAGACAGGCTCTGATGGGCCGCTCTCATCACGAGTACGTCTAGCTCCGCCTTGGCTGTGCGTCGGAGCCCCTTGTCTCTCTCTCTCCCTACTGTCGGAGAAGGCACCGATGGTCATGTTGTAACTCCTATTGGAGCGCCCGATGCGGCTGGGATCTGAAAAGGACAATTTGTCAAATACATCAGTTGCGGTATATATCAGATGCAAAGATGGAATGCAGTATGCAGTGTTTGGGTGCAGTGTGTCAGAGCAATGCAAGATGGAACATATTATATTTGAAATGCTGATGTATCGGCATGGAGCTTGATGGCATGAAATGTAAGCTGAAGAAACTTACCAGAATGCCGTAGATGCTGAGTAGGTTCATGCTCGTCTGAACCATCCCCATCAGAGAAGCCGCTAGCTCGAGAGCCTGCCCGGTGTACTCTATGGATGCCTGTAAATGTGTTAAGATGATCAGCGGTCTATAAAGCATAACTGAAATGAATTGAATGTGCAAAATGTAAAGTATGGTACATACCAGGGTCGGGCCTCGAACTCTGACAAGCTCGTGACTAGCTGGTGCAGGCTCGATGGGAATCTGGTTAGCCTCTCTTGTGGGTCGCTAGCAAGTCAGTGTAGTAGGCAGCTCTAGCCATCGCGCCCTTTGCCTCGTCTGAGAACCTCTCCTGTCATGAGCCCTAGTTGCCCTAGACCCTCCGGCTCTCCCTCCCGTAGCTGGAGCTCTAGCTCTCTCACCCCACGGGTGCCAGTCAGAGGTGGCATGAGGTATGTCTGGATGAAGGCAGTGTAATCGCCTTCAAGTTTGAAGAAGTCGGCGTCCCAACTTCTGGTAAAATCGATCATCTCCTGCATAGTGTATCTGTCTGTGATCCTCATATATGTAGGAGGCGACATCGGAACTACCGGCTCGGGCAAGCTGAGGCTCTGGCGCAAGAATCGCTCCCCTAAGAACCACACCTGACAAACCGGGCCCTCGAGCAAGATCCGGAATCAGGAAGCCTCCCAAGCGCCGACAAACTAATCTCTGACCCCATCAGGCATCACTGCCTAGGGCTGCTAGGTGATTTGCAAATAGTAAATATACAGATTGTTAGCTGCCATTAGATATGCAATATGAAGTAAAGCTGAAATAACTGTAAGGTTTGAGTTACCTTTGCGGCGGTCACGGTGTCGAAGAATCGATGGAAAAATGAAAAGGACTGTCGGGGCCTCCATTGGCATCTCCCGTCGTACCTGTGGGAATATGGCACAACAGGTGGCGTCTCCACCTCTGGCTTTGGGGCAAGCCTCAGAAAATAGGCGCACACCCATAGCTACAGAAGGCGGAGGGGCAACAGCGAGTATACCACAGATGAATACAATGAAACAGAAGGCAGATTGTGTGTAGTGTAGTGTACAGTGTGTGTAGTGTACAGATAATGTAAAGTAGAAAGTAGATTATGTGTAGTACAGTGTACAATGTGTGTAGTATACAGATAATCTAAAGCAGAAGGCAGATTGTGTGTAGTGCAGTGTACAGTGTGTGCAGTGTACAGATAATGTAAAGCAGAAGGCAGATTGCGTGTAGTGCGGTGTACAGTGTGTAGTGTATAGAGAACGTAAAGCAGAAAGCAGATTGTGTGTAGTGCAGTGTATGGTGTGTGTAGTGTACAGAAAGTGCGAAGTAGAAGACGTAACGGGAAATGCAAAACAGAAGGGTAGGACATACCTTCCAGGTCCTCCAGCAGCCTCCTAGTAGATGCCCGCTCCGGCGGGAGGTGGAGCTCATATACCCGTATAGTGTGGCCAAGCCTGCGCCGCCTCAGTCGTAGAGCAGGACACGAGACAGGTTTACCAAGGCGCTCATCAGGTAAAGCCCAACGGTGTTCGCCCTGTCAGCGAACAGAGTAGTGCTAAACAGGAACATCAAGAAACCTCGGGCATAGTGCTCGGTCTCCTCGTGGGTCCTTGGCGCCGTCCCTCTGAAGTGATCAGGGAATCATGTATATCGAACCATCCCTGATCGAGAGATGGGTGGGTGGATCCCCAGCAGGTAAATCTGGGCGGCCTCCCACTCGCCCATGTCTGTGTCATAAGGAATCAGATGACCCCCTACCTCTATGCCAGTGAGCATAGAGAAGTCAAAGGGAGTCATCGTCATCTCCCCTGCGGTAGAGAAGTGAAAGGAATCGATGGTATCCCACCACCTCTCTACCAAAGTGCCTAATAGAGGCCGGCTCGTTACGAGATGTGAGAGCCCCATGTAAAATTCGCCGAAGCTGGCCTCATCAATGATATAGCAAACAGCGTCGGAAAGCTCCATATACCACTCCCTAGCGGAGGTGGTCCCGTATCCTCGAATGGCCGTGAATCCCCCTGTGATCAGGACAAGCAGATGCAAGGCAGTGTAAGAAATACAGTGCAAGAATGTGTTTGGGATGAACAGATGAAAGACAGTGAGATCTATGCAAGAAATGTGAAGTACATTGCAAAAAATGAGGGTATAGTGTATACCTCGGAGGAGCCATGAGATAAGTGTGACTCCAGTTCGCGCAGTAAAAAGTCCTCGGGAGCGCCTCGTGCAAACCCCCTGAACTGACGGATGCTATCGGGAGGTAGCACGTGTATCTCAGGATGATACGTCACCAGGTCGAAAGGTCGAGTGCTGAGCGACAATGGCTTGAACTCTGGATCATCCATCCCTATCTCTGGAGGAGCTCCGTCGTGTGGGATGTCGTCCGCCATCTCAAGGGAAGATGAGAAAACGGTCGAAAATGGGACAAATGGGCGGAGAATGCCAAAAGTCAACAAAAGTCAACTCTGAGAGAGGAAAAATGGAAGAAAAGGTCAAAGCTCGAAAAAGGGCACCGAACTCAAGGGTAACTCGAGCGAAACAAACCCTGAGTGACGGAAATCAAGAAGGAAGCACCGAAGTCACTTTTTAATCGGTTCAAAACGAAGTGTGCAAAGAGGTTTTAGCTAATCGAACGACCATGGGGTGTTTGAAAACACGTATAAAGCGTAGATCAGAAGGAGAAAAGTGTCTAGAGAGGGAAGGGAATGATGTTTGGCAATGGAAAAGTGAGGAAATGAGGATTGAAGCCCTACACTTAAAGACCCGTAGTGAAATGCCGAAACTGCCCTGAATCTGTCATCGGTGGCCGATGACATTCTTTTGTGGCCGATGGCTTCCTAGAGTGGCCGATAGGCCTCCAGTGCTCTCTTTGGATGTTTTTCTGTTGTTTTATGCCCTAATCCCTCAAGAAAGTGCAAGGAAAGTACACTTTTAAGCTCAAAAGGCCTCCGCAGAAGCTCCGGACCGTGTTTTCAGTGTGTGATACTCAACATGTGTGAGGTGTATCCTTTTAACTTGTTGCAACTCCTCTGAGAGGTAAGTTGGAGGTTGCGATCGAGTCGTTTTTACCGTGCACCGCTTTTGTCATTGCATAGAATGTGCACCTCTTTGTCATTTCATGGAATGTGTATTGTCGTTATCTCGCATGGAAAGTGCTCTCTTGGCATTGCATTGTATATGCTTTCACATTCGCATGAAATGTCTGTTGTATAGAGCTTGAGTTTGCTAGTATGGCATAGAACATGCATTTGTTAATCTTGCATGGAACATGCCACAATTTTCGCTTGCATAGAATATGCGCTTCTCACTAGCATAGAACGTGCATTTGTTAATCTTGCATAGAATATGCACTTCTTACGCTTGCATAGAATATGCGCTCCTCACATTCGCATAGAACATGCATTTGGTATTTAGCATAGAACATGCTGTTAATCTTGTATAGAACATGCATTCTTATCTTGCTGTATCTGTTAAGTCTCTTTCTTATGCAGGCACGATATTGTATATACGGTTCATTCAAAGCTGGTGCAACCAGACAATATTGTATGTATGGTTCATTTAGAGGAACTCCAGATAAGATCATTCTTGTCCCTTGAACACCCTTGTTGGTTAGAAACATTAGGACGTGTGCCCGATGTTTATACCACCCCCCGATTAGAAGTGTTTGGAACGTGTTCCGACACTTATACCGTCTTGTTGGTTAGAAACATTGGGACGTGTGCCCGATGTTTATACCACCCCCCGGTTAGAAGCATTTGGAACGTGTTTCGACGCTTATACTGCCTTGTTGGTTAGAAACATTTGGACGTGTGCCCGATGTTTATACTAGCCCCTGGTTAGAAACGTTTGGAACGTGTTCCGACGCTTATACCGCCTTGTTGGTTAGAAACATTGGGACGTGTGCCCGATGCTTATACCACCCCCCAGTTAGAAGCGTTTGGAATGTGTTCTGACGCTTATACCACCTCTTTGTTGGTTAGAAACATTGGGACATGTGCCCGATGTTCATACCACCCCTCGGTTAGAAGCGTTTGGAACGTGTTTCAATGCTTATACCACCTCTTTATTGGTTAAAAACATTGGGACGTGTGCTCGATGTTTATACCACCCCCTAGTTAGAAGTGATTGGAATGTGTTCCGACGCTTATACCACCTTTTTGTTGGTTAGAAACATTGGGACGTGTGCTCGATGTTTGTCTCCCCGGTTAGAAGCGTTTGGAATGTGCTTCGACGCTTATACCGCCTTGTTGGTTACAAACATTGGGATATGTGCCCAATTTTATACCACCCCCTGGTTAGAAGGGTTTGGAACGTGTTCCGACTCTTATACCGCCTTGTTGGTTAGAAACATTGGGACGTGTGCCCAATGTTTATACCACCCCCTGGTTAGAAGCGTTTGGAACTTGTTCCGATGCTTATACCACCTCTTTGTTGGTTAGAAACATTGGGATGTGCGCCAGATGTTTATCCTCCCGGTTAGAAGCGTTTGGGACGTGTTCCGACGCTTATACCACCCTATTTTGGTTAGAAACATTGGGACGTGTTCCGATGTTTATACACCACCCTCGGTGTTTCACCATCATCTTTTCCTCTTGTGTGCGGTGCGTCAAGACGCTTTGGTTAAAAGCATTCGGACGGGTTCTAATGTTTTTATTGCTCTTTGTTTTGGGTTACATAATATTTGGATTTGTTTCAATTGTTATCATGTGCTCTCTTTGGTTCGGAACCTTGGGGTGTGTCCCTGGGTTCACACCATTTCTTTCCTCGCGTGTGCCATGTGTTGGAATCTTGTTTGCCGCCTCGGGTGCGCTTGATGTTTGTGTTGTTCTTTGCCTTTTCTACGTAATGCGTAGTTAAGATTGCATAATTTTCTTACATCCATTCTGCATGAAATGTGGTTTGGTTCGTAATTCCCCTGCGTAGCATGTTTGTTTACTTGCATATGTTTGAGTTTGATGTAGCATTTCTTTGCATAACATTTGCATCTAGATGTTTCGTTACAGTCTCATTGCATGATCATAAGTTATGTTCTTGCATCATGCATGTCATTTGAATCTTGCCCCAGAACTACGCTAGTTTGATTCCTTGCAAAGGGATACGTAGGCAGCCTGTGGGCACAACCGTTCTTTGTTTTTGCTTGTTTGTTTGTCTAAGTCTTCGGCCTTGTCAAAAATAGGTCGTCTTTGGGCTTTGACATTCACTCCCGTCATTTCATAACTTCTAAGTTCTGTCAAAGAAGGGCAACTGTAGACACTCCATTTTTCACCGTCCTCAAGACTTAGACGTCATTGTTTGAACACCCGATGATTGTGTTTGATTGTGTTCGTTTTGAGTACCTGAAGGTCTCGGCCGAGCGCTTTGCCTTGGAGCCTCTAATCTTGTTTGTTTTGTTCTTGGTTGTGGACCAAGAGCTTGTTACTTCAATTCTGGAGGAGAGGATGGCCTATCGGCCATCCCCACAGTTCATCGGCCATGGATTGCGCCTGCCGGCCATTAGTGGTGGCTGGTCGGCCACTGATGATGGCCGATGACCATTTTTCTCCTTTTTCAGATATTTATTTGCCAGTTGTGCCAGCTGTTGTTCACTGATGCTCATATCCATACACGTGTATAGAGGGATGAATACAAGCCTTTAGCTTGATTTTCTATATATAGGGGGTCTCTCCCTCATTTTGAGGGTTACGCAATTTTCAGCAAATTTCTTCATCTCTCTCCAGAATTCTCTCTCTCTTCTTGTTTTATGCTTGATAGTTAGAATTCTCTGCACATTTGCACACTAGCCCTTAACCAAATTGGATCACCTTGGAGCTGAGGTCCCTTAAAGCCTATTTTGAGCTGTTGGAAGGTTGTTTGAGCCTAAGAGAAGGCATGTTTTGTGCTGTGCTTCAAGAGGTATATTGCTTACCTTGTAGGCTTAGTTTTAATCACTTGCTTGGTTATCTTTTTATACTATTTTGGGCCTAGTTTTCAACTACAAAAAGCTCTGATTTTTGGGCCTTAACATGTTGGTTTGAAGTCATTTTGTGCTAAGGGGTTGTCCACCCTTCTTGTTGCTTATTTGTATGAGCCTTTGCACCATCTTTTAGCATGTTAAAATCAAACCTTTTGGGCCTTTAAACCACTAAAATTCAGAGTTATTTCAGTGGTGGAAAGCATGCTTTGAAATCCAAAAATGGAGGGGTTAGCCTCTCCTCCTTGTGTCTCACTTGTATACCCAGTTAGCATCCTATGGTAGCATGTTTTTGTGGTTTAACTTAGCTTAATTCAAGCATGTTTTAGCTACTGTTTTGACTGGTTTTAGCTCTGTTTTGGGCTGTCTTGGTCATATGAGCCTTGTTTTGCATAGTTGTAGTGCAAATAGCTTCACTAGCTTGGCATTTTAGGCCTCTAAACATGTTTTGCTTGGAATGATTGCATGTTGTAGTGTCTTTTAACATGTAATTTCAGTGTATATAGCTTTGTCACATGCTCATTTGTTTCACTCTTTCATTGCTTTTGAGGGTTGTGTCTTGAGTCTTGTTTGCGAGCTAACATGTGAGTATGTTTTTCTAGCATGTCGTAACTCAATCTCAGCATGGTTTAGTCACTGTTTTGACTGGTTTTAACTCTGTTTTGAGTTGGTTTGGCCCTTCAAGGCTTGTATTGCATGGCTATAGTGTAATGGTCTTCACTAGCTGAATGAGTTAGGCTCTTGAAGATGACTTGCATGTGTTGCTTGCATGATTTGATGTCATTTTACATGCCATGTCAGCACTAAAATATCTGCAACCTCCCTCTATTCTTCACTCTTTACTTTGTTTTGAAAGTGGCTTTGAGCCTCTTGTCGGCTTGAGTGTGGAATTGAGACCCTCACGCCTAATGGTTTAATTTCTTTGGGAGTTCATTACCAACAGCATGAGGCCTCTTTCATGCTCAAGGTACTTGTGGCTTAAGCCCTCTTTTCATTAGAGGACTCTCATCTTTTGGACCTAATCAATTAAAGAATGGATCGGTAATTAAAATGAGTAAATAAAACATGACAAGTAAAACTTGAGCAAGTTAAGCATGTTGTGTTGCATTGCATGTGTTTGGATCGGACGTTAATCCAAACACAAGGAAAATGGGACGTTTCATACTCAAAGTGATGAAACATGTCATTTTCCTTGGTCACCGTCACCCTTGATCATGCATGATAGGGTGGTGGTTGTTTTGGTCTTGTTTGTGTATTCATTGACCTTATACAAGCTTGGTTCTCTAGCCATCATGCATTGAGAATGCTTGGTTAGTGGCTTGAGAGCCAAGAGCTGCACTCTTTTGAGCTTGAGAGATGATAAGGAGGATAGCCATACATATATTTCTTGAAAATGCATTGCTTTGCTTCTGTTTACTCTCTATTGCAGCAAAAGAAAAAGTCCAAAAAAGGGGGTGGCTGACCGGCCGCTTGAGCTAGCTGACCGGCCAGTTGTTGTGGCCGACAGCCACCTTTTGTAGCCGACCGGCCACCAGTGAATTTTGCATAGATGTGTTCCTGTGTTGGAGCAGAGACAATCTGGAAGTTGGTACAATTTTCGGTGATCGAATGAGTGCGAACAGAGGCAGCCGATGGCAAAAACAAGGGCATTTTCGGGCGGAGCAACCGAGCATGCATGCATCCCTCGCCCTCGAGGCCATTTAATTGCTTTAGTTAGTTAGCGTAGCTAATTATTCAATTCAAGTGTTGTAACTAATAAGTTCAATTTGGTTTGTAATATTTTAGCTAGCTTAGAATAGTTAGTTAGTTTGCCTCAATTATTGTAATATTTAATTAACTAGAATAGTTAATTAGTTTTGTGTTATAATAATTAGCTTAGCTTAGTGTAGCTTAGTTTATTTATTTGGACCCTCCTTTGCGAGGGCGTAATGTTGTAATAAGTGTGCGTGCGTGTGTGCATGTCTTCCAACCCCACGTCTTTTTCCCTTTTATTTATCCACTTTCGATGGTTAGATTAGGGAGATCTTCAATTAGCATAACTTATGCTTGCATGTTTGCATCATTCATTTGTCTTGTATGCACCGAGGCTCGGCGCATCATTCAAACTGGATAGTCAATTCAATACTTATTTGAATACGTGTTTCAAAGCATGCTATCAAAGTCTTGTAAATCATATGCCATATTAGTAGCTGAGCCTATTACTTGCCTATTACATGTGTTGCATTAGGCATTACTAACATAGTTAGGATCATGCATTGTTTCTAACTAGTTTTTGTTTTGGCTTGGAGTACTCGGTAAGTTGTACACTTTAGCATACTTGCATGAGTGTGAGTGTTGCCATGATAGCATGCTTGCCGTGAGGCTATGTGCTTAAATGATTAACTGCATAAATGCCTGTGGATGAAGGCTTTGTTGTTTGAATTAGAACGATTCAACGAATGTAAGTTCTAAGCCCACTTTGCGAAGTGGCAAATTCAAACCATTTTCGAAAGCAAACATGAGTTGAATTCATTCCAATTCTTGTGATTTTAGTCTATAATTGCTTGTCTGCGTCACATAGTAAAGTTAGCTAATAACTGGAATAAGAACACACGAGGTTTATAAAACAACATATCATGATAGTAGAGGCCGATCTTTGATCGGGCGAGCGGGGTGCTCATTTCAGGACCTTTCCCTCTAGTACCCAAGTTCCCAAGCCGAGGCAACTTTGGTGATGACGGACACGTGGCCTTTGGCACGAGTCAAGGTTTCCTAAATTTTCCCAAAATAAAATACTTAGGTGGCGACTTTGTAATCTAGTAAAGCAGTACAGTTTTGGCATTATTTGATTTAAAATCAATTTTCTAAAATGATTTGCCGGATTAGACTCTTTGGTGATTAGCCGTTTCACATTGCACTTGTGAGACTAGATTCAGAACAGTGACAGGAGTCCGAACTGTAGCACCAATTCGAGCTCTCCGAAAGGGGGGCGTGAAAAAATCTAGCTACAATACCCTAATACAGGATTGTTTGAAACTGCATGCGTGTGTAGTGAACCCCTAGCTCCTAACGAAAATAGGACAGGGAAACCCTACCCCACCATAGGGGTGTTTTGGCTCTCACTTGCTTGATATGTGCTGTTAGGGTGTGTCCTTACAGGGAATGCATGTATCAGTTTGCAAGTTTGGGTATCAGTCTGAGGACATCAGTGTTTGAGTATGTATCAGTTTTGAGGAAGAAAATTTTGGGGTAGAATTTAGTAAAGAGTACAGTCATTCAGCTATGCTCATATCCGTTGCAGTGAAATTGGGCTGAGATGCTGTCTGTTTTCTCTTTTGTAGTGTAGTCTTGGAACCATAGCTTCAGAAGGCTCCAATATCCCCCCGGGTACTCTGGACTTGTATCGATAGACTTTGTCAGGTCAGAATTGGTTTAGAAGCAACCTGTGTTTACCTCACCCCCACCGGTTACAAGACGAGGGAGGTTCAGGCAGAATTCATCAGGGTAGTTTCTATAGCAGTCACTCCTCAATTCACTCGGGTCTAGTCTGGTCTGGGAACAGTTGTCTGCATTCAGCTCAGCACGAGATCAATCACCCATTCCCATGGCTCAGTATCCCCAACCAGTGTGGAAAAACAGATACAGCACCTGCAACAGACAATCGAAGCACTGCAGCAGGACGCAGTCTATCAGGCTGAAGTCACGGCTCGACAGGCCGAAGTCACGGCTCGTCAGGCCGAAGTGATAACCTGACTACAACAACAACAGCCACAACCGGCTGTGGCTTCTGCATCTCATACACCTCCCATGGGTAACTTGACACCCGGAGCCACTGCCCATACTGCTAATGTCCAAGAGACTCAGGGCAATTCGGTAGAGCCAATCCCAGAACCGGCCTCGAAAGCTCCTATCTATCAAACCAAAGCTGTTTGAATTTGAGGTTAACCCAACTGACTTAAAGCAATAAATGGAGAAGTTATTCAATGAGCACAAGACTGAACTCCATCCCAGATTAGAAGACGGTACGCTGAATCTGTAGTTACCTACCAGAGCGATTTTAAAATGTTCGCATATCGACCGCTTCGATGGCTCTGGAGACCCAATGGTGCATCTCCACCTGTTTTCTGATATCTTGAGGCCAATGGGTTTAACCTCGGTCTAGAAGTTACTCTCTTTGGCCGAACCATGTCTGGGATCCGCAATCTACTATACGAAATTGGAGGACTCTGTGAAACAAAACTGGGAAGAGCTGGCTGAGGCCTTTATTGCTCAATACTCTTACAATACACAGATCGATGTCACAACTTGTGATCTCAAAGTCACCCGGCAAGAGCCAAAGGAGGGTTTCTCAGAGTTCGTGACGAGATGGAGAGCAAAGGCCTCGATGGTGACTACAAGGCCTTCTGGCAAAGATCAGATCAGGATGATTGTTCAGAATCTGCATAGCAAGTTGCTGCAAAAGATGATCGTCCTACCTCTGTTTACCTTCCTAGACCTTCATGAAATGGGGGTTCAAATTGAGGATGCCCTCAGACAAGGGATCTTTGTGGAAAATAATGAGCCTGTGAAAAAGAATGTTGTTCGCAGTTCCAATGCTACTACTGATGGTAGCACAGTTGTGAAATGCTCAGAAGTAGACACTATCACCACTTCCCTCAATGGCCAAAAACCAACCACTTCAACTCGGCCCCAAGCCCGACATTTCCATCCTTTTTACATAAGTCTCTCTCAAGCTTTGAAAATGCTGCGAGAAGAAGGGTACCTAGAGCTCCTAGAACCTTAACCCCTTCCAAATCCTCTTCCACCAAGATATGACCCAGCTAAATACTGTGCCTATCATCAACAGCACGGTCATGATACGAATCGTTGCATTCGCCTCCGTCATAAGATTCAAGATCTTATTGACGAAGAGACCATAGCTCCACCAAAAGGACCTCGGGCTAGTATTGACCCATCACCTTTACATCTCAATCTAATCCATACACTCCTATCCACCTATAACCCCAACATATACATCACCCCGGCCTATCTACCTAAGCCTGAGGTGTTTATTCCATAAAGCATGGACTTATGCATGATGGATGCACTTGAACCCCAATCATCCCAAACCCGTGAACCCATTACTTCTGAGTTGATGAGAATGATTGAAGATCTTCAGAGTACTATGGCAGATCTGGCCTTTGGGATATTGGCACCATCATCGACCACATCACATGCCAGAAATTTCATGCCAAAATGCTCCCCAATCTTGGGACGGGCTGAATTGGAAAAAGGCCAATCTCTTAACAGAGTGGAGGCAAGTGGTAAGAACAAGGTAGGGGAAAACATTGGTCCCCATGAACACCTTCAGTGGGCTGTTGAGGCTTTGAAAGCTGAAGGACTAAATAAATAGCAAGTGCTCGCAGTTGTTGCAAAGACTGTGAATGACACTTTTGCTGCTCACGGTGAGAGCATTCTGAATCAAGGGGCAAGCCGGAAGAAGGGTTGTCGTACTAGAAATACCCCTTTCAGCACCAATCCTACACTCGGAAGAGATCAGCAAACCCAGTCAGCACCTGCCAATTCTTTCGCCAGTACATCCAACCTGACCACCCCACAACCAGCAAAATATCCACCCCGGGGTCAGAGGACTTTTACCCCGCTTTATATGTCTCTATCAGCAGCCTGGAAGGTCCTGATTAGAAAGGGGCATCTGAAGCCCCTGGAACCACGCCCACTGCCAAATAATCTCCCTCCCTCACATAACCCGACCAAGTATTGTGCCTTCCATCAACAAACCGGTCATGACACTGACCTTTGTTTTCGTCTTCGCCACGAAATACAAGATCTGATTGACAATAAGGTCATCGTCGCACCAAATCCTGCAAAGTCTGTCGGCACTGGACTAATGAACTTGGGAGATAATGTGATTATGTGATCGAGGGATGAACCACTTGCAGATGGCACTCAGTTTACTCTAGATTTGGGGATGGCACGCACTGTTTTGAGCAAAGTGCAGATATTGGCTACTTTACTTTCTGACTTGGGTGTTGGGTCAGTCTTGTTGTGTTGTATTGAGTTAGTCTTCTTGTACTGAGTCGGTCGAGTCTGTCTTGTTGTATCGAGTCAGTCCTGTTGTGTTAGAGTCGGGTGATTTCAAGGGTGTTACCTCGGACATCACTTGCTTGTTTTGTGTTTGTCTTTTACACTCTTTCTTTTGAGTTTATTCCTACCATGAAGCCAGTTGTGCCAGCAGATTTGAATGAAACGGCAGTGCTTTTTACCTACTTTTCTGTGCCGTGGAATCATTGCATTGACCTAAGTTTTTCAAAACTTTTTGAACGCTGTGTTGAAAACAAAGAGGGAGGAATTCCTCTGGATTTGCAAAATTTGATCAACTGAGAGAAAGAGAGGTATGCTAAGCCCTTAATGAATGAGATCATGCTTGTTAATATGAGTACTGAGAAGGATCCTGGCTTGATCCAGATTGGTTCTACAATGTCTTCACGAACGACTAGTCGCTTTCTTAAAAGATTTCAAAAAATGTTTTGCATGGTCCTGCGAAGACATGCGTGGAATTGATTTCGAGATTGTGCAACATAGGATCGCTCTTAGCCTCAACCCCTTTTGCTTTCAAACCTTGAACTTGGATTCAGAATGTTTAACAGTCGACCGCAATGTGAGGCTTGTATGGCCAGATTTGAAGAAACCCTCGAACTAGGGGCAAGAAGTTCAGATTAAGAAGGTCAAATGTCATCAAAGAAGGCTTGCAAAGCTAGATCAGAAGTATCCCTTGAACTAGGGGCAACAAAATGTCAGATGTGCTCAAAGATTCAACAGATGGGTCATTCCGCAAACCAATAAAGATTGGCAAGAAAGCCAAATTCCAGCAGCTGGAAGAAGAAAGTTTATTGTTGAAGGACAATCGAGTTCCTATCCGCAACACTAGGTGTAACTTCAGCCCCCATTGGATGGACTCCTACATCATCAGCGAACAACAACCATTCTACTAGATTCAGATGGCTTCAGGATCTCAAACTGATCAACATGGACAAGTTAAGCTTTTTTACCCTTGAGAGGCTCACTGGGCCGAAAACCTAGAAGGGCGACCCAGGCAAAAGTTAGAGCAAATGAAAAAGAAAAAAGAAGAAAAGAACAAGAATGAAAAATGAAAAAGAGTAGAAAAATGAAGAAAAAGAACAGAAAAGAAGAAAAGAAGAAAGAAAAAGAAAACAAATGAAAAGAAAAGAAAAACATAGCTCGCAAGATTGAAAATCCTGAAGGGCAGCCTTGGCAAAAGTTAGAGCGCAAAAGGAGAGCGTCAATACTCGAGTGTACCTTAACCTGGAACTACGTCAGGCCTGATTCCTATGTTTGGGATACGTAGGCAACTTCATCCTGAAGTTCGGCCCCAATCATTTTCAGCCTGCTTGGCTCATCCATGTTGATTGGTTTATCCTTGTTAAACTCGGCTATATTATCCTTGTGCAAATTGGCTTGTCTTCATTCAAATTCGGATTGTCCTATTCCGTTGGAAGATTCAGCTGCACGATGATTCAAAATTCAGATCTGAGGTTGTGCATCTCAGGAGTAGATTCCATGTTGGTCGAGCAGTGGCCATTTGCAAAAACAGTTTTTGAGAATTTTTTTTAATAAAGTTGACTAATTTTCTCAAAAATTACTCCATTTTTCCAAAACTGGACCATTTCTTGGACCCAAAAAAGGAAAATTTCCAGTGTTCATAGCCTGACTTTCATGATTTCAAATAAAAAAATCGAACAAGTATGTTAATCTAACTCTCATGTTGGTCAAAATTGTTTTAGTAGAAAGCCAAAACAAAAAATGGTCAAAATGATGAACTAGGGGCACAGTCGAGTCAGGTTTTCTGTCTTTTTCCCATTGTCAACATACTTGCCAGAAAGGGCACCATATTTGCCAGAAAGGGCATCATACTTGCTAGAAAGGGCATAACTCAAGCTAGCAGCAAAGGGCTAAAAGCTCTCACATACTCCAAGCAGTGAGGAATCAAGCCAAGTGCGAAGCACGAATTGAAAATGGAGCTGGATATCCGTTTCCCTCATCTGGGATGATCACACCCAAATTTTCATTTGACTCGGAATGGGGACGTAGAAAATGTAATGTGTCAGACCAATCAATTGTATACCTGGCCGGTGGGACATGCCATAACTCACCTCGGTCAAGCTAAGCCAAGCGCATCGTCAACCGATGTCAATTGCAAATCTGTTGCACATCTTGTCGCATCGCAACCCCTCTGTGGGAAAGCTCACTGTTGTGAGCGAAAGAAGGAGAATCTAGTAGAATACTAGGGGCAAGAGCCCACAACTTCCTGTTTATCTATCAACCACCCAGGGGAGGGATAAAAAAGAAGAGAGATTGAAGAATAGAGAGATGTGCGCTGAGAGAAAAAGTGAGAAAAGGGCTTTTTCAGAAAACTAGAGATTTAGTGCCAAGTGATGTGAGAATCACAAATGAGAAAGGGTGGGGAACAGTTACCTGAAGAAGCTGTGGGCTCCCCGTGAATCGGGAGGTCTCTCGCCATTGGAACACATCTGAGTGTTGTGTGTGTGTTTTTGTTTGTCTCGATTCTTGTTTTGGGTCATTTTGAGTGTCAATAGATGTGTTTAGGTTGTTTTACCTTTGTTTCCTTTGTTAAGTCGTTTTGGCTGTGGTTAGTTGTAGGCTCAATACCCGGTTAAAACTCATTTCTCATTCTCAACTTCAAATACAATAAATCGTTTTGTGCTCAGAGTGCTGTGCCGTTCTCCACATATGTGCAAAACAGGATTTGTTCTTTCATAAAACTGCACGGTTTGACCCAGGTCATATAAGAACAATAGAACCAAGACCTATCTGAAGCTCTATAGGTTCCGGACTGCAAAGCAAAAGAAAGAGGGAAAATCGAAGCATCTGAGTTTGTTTCAACTTCTGAAAGTTCCTAGATTGCATTCCATATGCACCTCCTCAGGCTTTGTCAATGCTCTGAAGTATGAGTGTACCTCTACCTCAAGCTCAAGATCAAGTCTGCTTCAAGCCAGAATGGCAATCAAAGTGCTCCCCCCGAAAACTAGTCCCTGCCAGAGGCATCTTGGCTGTGTTTGCAATGAGTTCCTAGGAGACCAACTGCGACAGTGGAAATTAGAGTTCGAATGGCTGATGCCTAGATGCAAAGGTTTGAAATTTTTGAGACTAAAGTCTAGTTTAAATACCCAGGGATGCATCCCCGGCTTGAAATCTGTATGGAAGCCCCATAGGTTGAGGTAGCGGGTATGCGCCTCAATTCTGGATACTGAACCAACCTAGTCTGTCACCCTGTTGGAGAATTCGGAAAGTTGTGAATATGATCAGGAAGAAAAGTGGCATCCAAAGTGTTCTACGTGAAGAACCCATGTCAGTATTTCAAGACCTTAGTACTGTGAGTTAAAGGTAAGAGTTCGAAGAACACAAGGGCAAGATCCCTGTCAGAGTAGAGCAGTTCATCGGTCACTCACCCCATGAGGTGCTTTCTAAAGTACCGCTTTGTTTGTTTATTGCATTCCCTGAACATCATACACTGCTTGTAACATGTATCATATCATCGCACTTATTGCATTTATTTGCATCTTGTGCTATCTTGTATCATTTATCCTTTCATGTTGTGCAGTGTTTAGGATCGTTGTCCTCTGGGACTTATCTCAGGTTACGTTGAGTGCGCCCCTGAGCGATTGTTTTCAAACCTCTTCTCACGATTTCAGTGTGGTTAGAGTGTTCCTTTCCTCACACGATTTCAGCGTGTTTAGAATTTATCTTAGATTGTGTTGAGTGTGCCCTTGAGCGGTTGTTTTTAGACCTTTTCTCACGATTTCAACGTGGTTAGAGTGTTCCTTTCTTCACACGATTTCAGCGTCTTTGGAACTTATCTCAGGTTGTGTCGAGTGCGCCCCTGAGCGGTTGTTTTCTGACCTCTTCTCACAATTTCAGCGTGGTTAGAGTGTTCTTTCCTCACACGATTTCAGCGTGTTTGGAATTTATCACAGGTTGGGTCGGTGCGCCCCTGAGCGGTTGTTTTCAGACCTTTTCTCACGATTTCAGTGTGGTTAGAGTGTTCCTTTCCTCACACAATTTCAGCGTGTTTGGAATTTATCTCAGGTTGCGTCGAGTGCGCCCCTAATTGTTGTTTTTGGACCTCTTCTCATGATTTCAGCGTGGTTAGAGTTTTCTTTTCCTCACACGATTTCAGCGTGTTTGGAATTTATCTCAGGACGCGTGGAGTGCACCCCTGGATGGTTTTCTTAGAACCTCTTCTCACGATTTCAGCGTGATTTGAGTGTCCCCTTCCTCACATGATTTCGGCATGTTTGGGATTTGTTCTTCCGCCTCTCACGATTTCAACGTGGTTGGAGTATGTCACCCTTTGCATCTACTACACTATCTGTTACATCTATTGCATTATATCCATTTTATCATCTGCATCTTTTCCATGTTAAGCTTAGTCTGGCATGTGCTCATACATTTCCTTCGTTGAAGCATGGTTCTGTGATAATGTGTACGCGCCTATTCCACTAAGAGAATTGTGGTATGAGGGTTTCGGCACCTTTTCTATGTTTGATGTGGTCTGTTTTGTGGCCATGCCTTTTCTAGGCAAGATGTGGTTTGGCTCGCGCCTTATTCATTGCATCTACTGCATTGTAGTTTGTTTTGTTGCATTCAGCATATAGGATCACGATCTTTCTTCAGTAGATCATTCCATACTTATATCATGCCATCCAAATACCTATATTCTTTCTGCGAAACACATAGTTTTGCATGTGCTCGCACCCCTCTCACGTTGAAACACGGTTCTGTTATGTATAAGCATCCATGTTGGGCTGAGGCAGTACTGAGGATGTAGGCACTTAGCCTGTGTTAGGCGTCGTTCGGCTCGTGCCCACTTCTTTTCTATGTTAAACGTAGTTTGATTTTGCATCTCCATCTCTTTAAGATATTCGTGTGGTTTTGCACTGCTTGTGGTTTGATGATTCAATTGCATTGTATATCATTTGCATTGTTTCGTTATATTGTGTATCATTTTGCATTCTGCCCCTGAACTACGCTGGTTTGATTCCTTGCAAAGGGATACGTAGGCAACCTTCGGGTTCAACCAACTGCATTTGCATTTTGTTTGTTTGTCCAAGTCTTCAGCCTTGTCAAAAATGGGTCGTCTCTGGGCTTTCACATTCACTCACGTCATTTCATGACTTTGAGCTCTTTCAAAGAGGGGCAACTGTAGACACCCCATTTTTTACCGTCCTTAAAACTTGGGCGCCACTGATTGTTTACTTGGTGATGAAAGGTGTGCAGTGCAAAGGTTCAATTTCTTCGGCAAGAGGAGAGTCAAATCCTAACCTCACACCCCATTTTGGACCAAAGCTATTTTGAATGGTTTTTAGACCTTAAAACCCTCTCTTTCAAAATATTTTTGAAATAAAGTTCCTACGATGTTCCGAGGCTTGCATTTCGTTAAATGTTGTGCTTTTCGGTAACCGAGTGAGGACAAAGTGGAAATGAATGAAAGAGAGATAAGATCTTTCAAAAATCTTTTAAAACACCTTGTTTAGGGATTTGGAGTTGAAGAAAATAGAAGAGGAGAGAAGAAAACCCAGTTGGGGAAGAAGTTGGGCATGAATGGTTAAGGGAGAGTCGAGCGGCCCTCGCTAAATCGGTCATATCCGTTTGCACACTTGGATTTCAGCTATGAGACCACCACTATTGGAAAGAAGACTTTCAGGGCTTTATTTTGGACACAAGAATGACCTGAAAAGGAGTCTAGATGGAGGAGATATGCCCATTTGAAGTCGGACCTGCAGAGCAGAATTTGCAGTCGGCATGGAAGTGGCCGATCGGCCATCATTAGTAGCAGGTCAGCCAAAAAGATGGCCGGTCAGCCAAAAATGCCCAGAAAGCTCATAATTTGCTGATCTTTTGCTCCAACTGTCTTCGAAATGCTCCAGCTGTCTCTAAATCAGATATTTTCGACCAAATGCTCTATTTTTGCTATATAAAGGCCATATCTCTTGTTTTGGGAGGGGAGCAAGTTTGGGAGCCTCTCTCTCTAAATCTCTCTCTCTCTCTCTCTCTCTCTCTCTCTCTCTCTCTCTATAATTTTGTGAGCAAAATTTCAGCCTCTCTCTCTAGAAGCCTCTCTCTCTTCCTATATTGTGCTTAGAAGTGAGAATTTTCTACACTCTTGCAAAGAGACCCTAGACCAAACAGCTCTACCTTGTTGCTGAGGTTCTCGGAGGTCCTATTGAGCTCTCAAAGTTGGTTTTGGCTCAGATTTGCACCTATTTTGCTGTTGTGCTTCAAGGGTAAGCACTTGTCCCTTTTAAACTTGTCTTGCACACTTGTTTTGCCACCTTTGCAAACTGTTTTTGGCTTGGTTTTGAACTAAAGAAAACTCTATTTTTTAGTCCTAAAAATGATGGTTTAAGCCCCTTTTGAGTTTGAGGGTGGTCCACCCTTCTTGTCTCTTTGATTGTTAAGCTTTTGTGCCATCTTTCCAGGCTATTCAAACTATCTCTTTTTGGCCTTTTAACCACTAAATTCCAGAGGAATTTCAGTGGTAGAAAAGTGGTTTTGAGGTCCCAAGTAGAAGGGGGTGGTCTCCCTCTCCTCTTGTCTTACTTTCATGTGTTGATGGCCTACTAAATGAGCATGTGTTTCTACTTCTTTGTGGCTTTGTTCAAGCATGTTTTATGACTTTTTAGACCTGCCATAACTCTATTTTTGGCTTGTTTGATCATTGGTTGCTTGTTCTTTACACTTGTAGTGTAATCTTGCTCACTAGCCTTGCATGCCTAATGAGTTAGCTTGTTATTCTAGCATGTGTTGGCTTAATCTCAGCCCATTTTTGGTCTTATTTCAGCATGTTGTAACTCTATTTTGGCCTAGTTGAGTCACCTCTTACACTTGTAGTGTAACCTTGCTCACTAGCTTTGCATACTTGCTACTTTAACCCATTATTCTAGCTTATTTTGGCTACACTCTAGCATGCTTTTTGCTCATATTTTAGCATGCTTGAACTTGTTTTGAGTGGTCTTGGCCCTTTGATGCTTGCTTTGTATGGCTATAGCATGATAGGCTTTGATGGCTTTGTGTTTTGAGGCCTTTAACATGTTGCGCATGTGATATTTGCATGGTATGGCACCATTTGGCATGTAATTTCGGTGTATATAGTGTAGTCACACTCTCATATATTTCACTTCTTTATAGCTTTTGAGGGTTGTGTATTATGCCTTGCTTATAGGCCAACATGTGTGCATATTCTTCTAGTATTTTGAGCTTCCATTTTAGCATGATTAGGCCATTGATTTGGCATGTTTTAGGTCTGTCCATAGCTGATTTGGTCATTTGAGCTTTGTATTGCATACCTCTAGTGTTGTGTCCTTCACTAGTTTCAATGCTTTTGACTCTTAACATGTTGTGCATGATTTGTTTGCATGATTTTAAGTCATTTAGCATATTATTTCAGTGCTGAAATATATGCCATTGCACTCCATTGTTTCACTCTTTCATTTGCTTTGAAAGTGGTCTTGAGCTTCATGTTGGCTTGAGTATGGAATTGAGGCTCTCATGCCTAATGGTTTTAGCCTTCTCTTGAGGGTTTCTACTAACCAAAAGCATGAGGCTTCTTTCATGCTCAAGGTGCTTGCGGCTTAGGCCATCTCTCTCATTAGAGGACCTTCACATTGGACTTAACCAGTTAAAGGATTAATTGGTAAGCTAAAATGTGTAAACAAAATAGACCAAGTAAAACATTTGCAAGAAAAACATGTTGTTTGCATTGCATGTGTTTGGATCGGACGTTAATCCAAACACAAGAAATGTGGGACGTTTCATACTCCAAGTGATGAAACGTGTCACATTTCTTGGTCGTCATCCCCCTTGATCATGCATGATAGGGTGCAGGCTTTTTCGAGTCTTATGTGCGCATTCATTGAGCTTGTACAAGCTTGGTTCTTCGGCCGTCATGCATTGAGATGCTTGGTTGGTGGTTTGAGAGCCAAGTGCCACACTCCTTTGAGCTTGAGACATGATAAGGAGTGCAGTAGTACACACATTTCCTTGCAAATACACTGACATGCCTCTGTTTGCTCTCTGTTGTAGCAAAAGGAGGAAGTTCAGGAGAGCAGTGGCCGACCGGCCACATGCCCTAGCCGACCGGCCACCAGTACTGGCCGATGGCCACCAATCATGGCCGATCGACCATCAGTATATTCTTGAGATCAAACAGAAGCAGTCTGGAGGTTGGCACAATTTTCAGAGGTCCAAAGATGTGCAAATAGAGGCATCTAGAGGCAAGGTGGTGGATTTTCGGGGCGAGGCCAACCGAGCATGCATATCTCCCTCGCTTCCCGAGGCCGTTCATTTGAATTGCTTAGCTAATTAGTTCATTAGCTTAGTCGTTTATAATTAATTAGCTAAGTGTTTAATTGATTAATTCGGTTTGTAATTAATTAGCTTAGATTAGCTAGTTACTCAATTGTGTTGTAATTAATTAGCTAGAATAGTTAATTAGTTGGGTTTGTAATAATTAGCTTAACTTAGCATAACTTAGCTTATTCATTCGGACCCTCCTCTGAGAGGGCGCAATGTTGTAATAAGGGTGCGTGTGTGTGTGCATGTCCTCTAACCCCCTCTTCTTTATCTCTTTTACTTATTAGCTTTTAATAGTTAGTTTAGGGCATATCTCGATTAGCATACCTTATGCTTGCATGCGTGCATCATTCATTTGTCTTGCATGCACCGGGCTCGGCGCATCATTCAAACTGCATTGTATTTCAATACCTATTTGAATACATGCATCAAAGTGTTGCATTCATATGCCATCTTAGATAGCCGAGCCTATTTAGTAGCATTATTGCATATATTGCATTAGGCATCTTATATAGTTAGGATCATGCATATTTCTAACTAGCTTTTTGTTTTGGCTCGGAGTACACTGTAAGTGTTTATGCTTTAGCATCCTTGCATGAGTGTAAGTGTTGCCATGTTCAGCATGCTTGCCATGAGGTTATTTGCTTAAATGCTAAACTGCATGAATGCCTGTGGATGAAGGCTTCGTTGCCTGAATTGGGACAATTCGATAAATGTGAGTTTTAAGCCCGCTTTGCGAAGTGGCAAAATCATGTTTTAAGCCCACTTGAGGGTGGCAAATCCACGCTTTAGCCTACTTGCGAGTAGCACTTTCAAACCATTTTAAAAAACAAATATGAGTTGTTTTGTTCCAATTCTCATGATTGAGTCTATACTTGTATGCTGTACGCATCACATAGTAAGTTAGATTAATAATCAGAATAAGAACACATGGGGTTTATAAAACAACATATCACGCTTAGTAGAGGCCAATCCTTTGATCAGGCGAGCGGGGGTGCTCATTTCAGGACCTTCTCCTCTCGTACCCAAGTTCCCGAGCCGAGGCAACTTTGGTGATAACGGACACGTGGCCTTTGGCACGAGTCAGGGTTTCCTAAATTTCCCAAACAAAATATTTAGGTGGCGACTCTGTAAATCGGCAAGCAGTCCAGTTTGGCGTTTTTTCATTCAAAATTGATTTTTCAAAACCAATTGCCAGATTTGGACTCTTTGGTGTTTATCAGTCTCGCTTGTACTTTGTGAGATTAGATTCAGAATCGTGACAGGAGTCCGAACTGTAGTAAGACCAAATTTGCGCCCTTTCCGAAAAGGAGGGGGGGCGCGGAGGAAGTCGGGTCTACACTGTGTCAACTGTTGCTCACTGAGCTGCATCTTCATACACGTGTATGGTGAGATGTTCACAAGCTCAAGACTTGTTTTTCTATATATAGGGGGTGTCCTCCCCCAATATTGAGGGTTAGAAGATTTAGACCAAAAATATCTCTCTCTCTTGATATTTTGTACACCTTTGCCTAGTTTCTCTTAGCCTTTGCATACCAACCCTTAACCAAATACTCTCAGCTTTGGGCTGAGATAACTTGGGACCTTCTTTGAGCTCTGGAAGGTGATTTGACCTTGGATTTGTGGCTATTTTGTGCTTTGCTTCAAAGGTATAGAACTTACCCTATTTGAGCTTACTTTGTATACTTGTTTTTCCATCCTTTTTAATTGTTTTGGGGGCTGGTTTTGACATGTAAAAAGTTCTATTTTGGTGACCAAAAAGTGGTGGTTTGAGCCCTCTTGAGTTAAGGGTATTCCATTTTGCTTCTTAGCATGTTAAGTTTTTGTGCTATTTTTCATCACTTTCAAATCAACTTTTTTGGCCCTTTTAACCACTGAATCTCAGAGGTTTCTCAATGGTAAAAAACCTTTTTGAAGTCCAAAATTGGAGAGGTTAGCCTCCCCTCCTTGTGTCTTGTTTGCATGTCTAGTTAGCTTTATGAGTTAGCATGTTTTTCTAGTTTAACTTAGCTTAGTCCAGCATATTTTTGCCTCTGTTTTGACTTGTTTTGACTCTGTTTTGGGCTAGTTAGTTCAGTTGAGGCTTGTATTGCTTAGTTGTAGTGTAAATGCCTTCACTAGCTTAGTGTTTTAAGGCATTTACCATCATTGTTTTGAGTTGAAAGCATGTTTTAGTGTTGTTTTGCACTCCATTTCAACACTTAAAATCTCTGCAACCTCCTTCCATTCTTCACTCTTTTGTTTGCTTTGAAAGTGGTTCAAACCACTTGTTTGCCTAAGTGTGAAATTGAGGCGTTACACCTAATGGTTTAATCCCTTAGGGGTTTATTACCAACAGTATAATACCTCTTTCATGCCCAAAGTAACTTATGGTTTGAGCCATCTTTCCATTAGAGGACACTCACTTTTGGACTTAATCGATTAAAGAATGAATCGGTAATGTAAAATGAGTAAACAAAATGGACAAGTAAAAGAGGCACGATAAGCATCTTTCGTGTTGCATTGCATGTGTTCGAATCGGACGTTAATTCGAACACAAGGAAAATGGGACATTTCATACTCAAAGTGATGAAATGTGCCACTTTCCTTGGTCGCCATCACCATTGATCATACATGATAGGGTGGTGGTCTTTTTGAGTCTTGTTTTGCACTCATTAAACTTGTACAAACTTGGTTCTTTGGCTATCATGCATGGAAATTGCTTGGTTGATGGTTTGAGAGCCAAGAGATTCACTTCTTTGAGCTTGTTTGATGATAAGGAGTGTAAACAATACACACAAACCTGCAAAAGTACACTATTTTGCTCTGTTGTGCTCTCTGTTGCAGCAGGGAAGTCCAAACCAGTGGTGGCCAACAGCCACCACCCGTAGCCGACCGGCCACCTTTGTTGGCCGAACGACCATCATTAGTAGTGGCCGACCACCCCCCCTGTCGGCCACCAATGAAATTGTGTAGTGTGTTCCTAAGGTGGAGCAGAGGTGTTCCGGAAGTTGGTATAATTTTCAGTGATCAAATATGTGCAAACAGAGGCTTGCAACAGCAAAGCAGTGGCTTTTTCGGGTGAAGGATCTAGCATGCATGAATTCCTTGCTTCTTGAGATTAGATAGTTAGTTTAATTAATAGCTAGCTTAGATGCATGTTGTAATTAATTAGTTGTAGCTAATTAAGTGTTGTAAATAATTAGTTAGTTTAACTAGTTATTCATTTTCGGTTTGTAATAATTAGTTAACTTAATTAGCGTAGCTAGTTAGTTTGCTTATTCAATCAGAACCTCCTTCGCGAGGGCATAATGTTGTAATAAGTGTGCGTGCGTGTGTGTATGTCTTCCAACCCCACGTCTTTCTCCTTTTTATTTAATTGCTTTTGATGGTTAGATTAGGGACATGTTTAAATTAGCATATCGCATGCTTGCATCCATTCATTTGTCTTGCATGCACTGAGGCTCGGTGCATCATTCAAACTGCATCATCATTTCAAATACTTCTTTGAATACGTGTTTAATCGCATGTTATCAAATCGATTCATATGCCATATTAGTAGCCGAGCATATTAATTGCATTGTTGCATGTGTTGCATTAGGCATCTTGTATAGTTAAGATCATGAATTTTTCTAACTAGTTTTTGTTTTGGCTCGGAGTACTCGGTAATCTTTTACACTTTAGCATACTTGCATAAGTGTGAATGTTGCCATGTTTAGCATGCTTACCATGAGGCTGTGTGCTTAAATGCTAAACTGCATGAATGCCTGTGGATGATGGCTTGTTGTTTGAATTGGACTGATTCAATGAATGTAAGTTTTAAGCCCACTTTGTTGTGGCAAATCTTGTTTTAAGCCCACTATGTTTGGTGGCAAATCCCCATCTTTAAACCCACTCGAGGGTGGCAAATTCAAACCATTTTTGAAAACAAACATCAGTTGAATTGCTCCAAGTCTTGCAACTAGTCTATACTTGCTTGTACGCATCACATTGTAAAGCTAGTTTAATAATCGGAATAAGAACACATAATGTTTATAAAAACTCATATCATGATTAGTAAGAGGCCGATCTTTGACCGGGCGAGCGGGGGTGCTCATTTCAGGACCTTCCCCTCTCGTACTTAAGTTCCCGAGCTGAGGCAACTTTGGTGATGACGGACACATGGCCTTTGGCACGAGTCAGGTTTCCTAAATTTTTTCAAAAATAAAATATTTAGGTGGCGACTCTGTGTCTGGCAAAGCAGTCCAATTTTGGCATTATTTGATTTAAAATTAGTTTTCCAAAAATGTTTGCCGGATTTGGACTCTTTGGTGATTATCAATTTCACATTGCACTTGTGAGATTAGATTCAAAACCACAGGAGTCCGAACTGTGAGGCCTTCTTTTCAAATCCTTTCCGAAAGGCGGGGCACGGAAAAAGGCAAGTCCATTGGGGATTTAGAGAACTTGACTCGAACTCATGGTATGATATTTTATCTACACTTATGTGTTTCTTTGCATTTGCATTTGCATCGGTGCGCCTAAGTCACAGCGTTTGCCATCTCATATTCCTGAACGGTTTGTCGGAGGCTTGCTTGGAAAAGCTTACCAAAAGGCTGATCGATTGTGGGCTCTGCCACGATGGGAACACAACCCTTGGATCTGGACTACCGCTCTACTGTTTGATCCTCCTTTCACTTCTCGGTGTTAGGTGTGAGAGGTATATTAGGTGGTCTTGTTGAGATACCCTTTTGACCAATCGACCTAGTTGCATATCGAAAGCCATAGAGACTGTTCCAAACTAGGATAGGTTGCTCACCCGAATGCAGGAATTGTTTGAAATCGCTTGTTTGCGTAGTGAACCCCTAGCTCCTGACGAAATTAGGACAGGGTAACCCTACCCCATCATAGGGGTGTTTTGGCTCTCACTTGCTTGATACATGCTTTTAGAGTGAAATTCTACATGAAGGTATGTATCAGTTGAAAGTCTGGGTATCAGTTTTGGGGCAAAAATTTGGGGCAGAAATCAGTGTTTGAGTACAGTTGTCCAGCTTATGATTACAACTATGTGTTGTTTCTGTCTGAGCTGAAGTGCTGTGCGGATTTTGATTTTTGTTTCTTTTTGCGAGGTATCTTTCACCATTGCTTCAGATGATTTTATTACCCCCCAAGCACTCTGGACCCAAGTTAGAAGGATTTGTAGATCTGGGGATCTAGTCAGGGGACAGCCAGTGTTTGTTTCACTCCCGCCGGTTACTAGACGGAGGAGGATTTGGCAGAACTCGCCAATTCAGCAGTCACCATTTACCTTGCATGTGCCCAGTCAAGCCCAATCATCTACTTCCACTCCAAACAGAGAGTACTTGCCAGTTCCAGTAGTTCAAAGTCCTCCAGCCAACATGGAAGATATGCTTCAGCAACTCCAGCAAACTATTGAGGCTATGCAGCTAGATGCTACCTGCCAAATGGAAATTGTAGCCCAGCAGGCTGAGTTGATCGCTAGGCTGCAGCAACAACAACCGCAACAAGCAACAGCCTCTGCATCCCATCCACCTCCTGCAAACCTTCTAGTACCCGGAGCTACTGCTCCCACAGCTAATGTCCAGCAAAATGTGGGCATCTCAATGGATCCAATTCCACCCCAGACCTCTAAAGCACTAATATACCAAACAGAGGCCCCCTTTGAGTTTGAGGTCGGCCCTACTGCTCTGAAAGTCAACAAGCTAGAAAAGCTCTTCAAGCGAGCCCAGGGTATGAATACAATCCTGGATATAGAGGATGGCTATACTGATGCAGCGGTGACCTTACCGGAGAGATTCAAGATGCCTCATATAGATCGGTTTGATGGCTCAAGGGATCCTATGGTCAACTTGTGGCTCCTCTCAAACATATTGCGGCCTATGGGTCTGTCCAAACTTCAGAAGGTCTCACTCTTTGGCTGGACCCTGCCGGGTATAGCATCCATTTGGTATGCCAAGCTAGAAGACTCTGTGAAATGGAGCTGGGATGAGATGGCCGAGGCTTTGTAGCGCAATACTCCTGTAATACCCAAATTGAGGTCACAACTCGTGATCTCGAAGCAACTCGTTAGGAGCTAAAGGAGGGCTTCTCAGATTTCGTAACAAGGTGGAAGGCAAAGGCATCAATGATGATGACCCGACTAGTTGAAAAGGATCAAATTAGAATGATAGTTCGGAACCTGCAGAGAAAAATACTGTAGAAAATGATTGTTTTGCCCTTATTCACATTCACTGATCTCTATGAGATAGAAGTTCATATTGAGGATGCGATGAGATAGGATTTGATAAATGATGAGAAGCAGCAGCCCAAGAGGGCTTTTACATGCAGTTCCAATGCGACTACGAGTGGTAGTGCAGCTGCAAGGCCTTCCGATGTGGGTATGGTCACCACCACACCTAAAACTACCAACCCCTTTGCCGGTACATCCAATACAACCTCACAAACCTCGAGCCACCAACTCCGAGGCCAAAGGGTCTTCACCCCGCTATACATGTCTTTTTCCAAAGCCTTAGGGGTCCTGATCAAAAGGGGCACCTTAAGCCACTAGAGCCTCGCCCCTACCCAATCCTCTTTCCCCGAAATACAACCCCGACCAAATACTGTGCCTTCCATCAATAGCATGGTCATGATACTGATCTATGCTTCAGATTGCGTCATGAGATTCAAGATCTCATTGACAATAAGGTGATAGCACCTCCTGAAAAACCTAATGTCACTACAAATCCTCTCCCACCACATAACCAAGCCCTTCTACCCCTGCAAATAAACCTCATCCATACACTGGCCGTCCCTTATGACCCCAGTATATATACCACCTCTTCCTATCTACCCAACCCTACGTTGTTCATCCCGAAAAGCACGGATCTGTGCATGATGAACGCGTCCATATCCCAACCCAAACCTTTGGTGGTGACCGTGGTAGATGAAGGCAGGGTAGCCTTGGTGGAGAATGGGAATGTCAGTTCAGTGCCTGAGGGCTCCATGGACTTATCTGAGGAATACAACCCGTGCCGCTACATTGTGCCATCCAATCAGGCCAGACTAGATGTAGAGTTGCCAATGGGAATGAAGGTTAGTGTAGTTCAGGAGGATGGCCCGAGCCAAAGTCTGGATGATCTAGCAGAATTGGGATAAGACTTGGACAATCTGCAGTTCTTCGATGAGTAAGATTCAAGGGATGTGCACATTAACTGGTTCAATCTGAATGGGACGAATGACAACTCTAGGTGGCTCAGTGATGAACCTGATGTGGATGAGAAACTTGAACCGAACTTGGAACAACCAAAACCAGGAACTGCTACAAGGGCCAGAACAGCCAACGACAAGGGGAAATTGCTGAAGAGCACCGGTATTAAGGATTCAGCTCACGGTCACGGTGTCAAAATACCGACGGAAGAACAGGAAGGTCTCCCTGGTCCTCCTCACGCACCTGTTGTACCGATGAGAGTACGGTACAACATGAGGCATCTCCACCTCCGGCTCTGGGACAAGGCTGGGAAAATATGCATATACCCACAGCTGCAAAAAGAAAAAGAGCAACAATGAGAATACAATAGATAAACACAGGCAATGCAAAAAGCAGAATATGTATGCAATGTGCAGAGAATGCAGAATATAAAGAAAATGCAGAAAGCAGAATGTGTAGTACAGCATACAGAAAGTACAAGTGCAAAGTCGAGATCATACTATGTGTGTACAGTGTACAGAAAGTACAAGTGTAAAGTAGAGAGCAGATTGTGTGTATACAATGTACAGAAAGCATAGAGCAAATGCATAGCAGGGAATGCAAAGCAGAAAAGTAAAGCATACCTCTCAAGCTCTCTAGTAGCCACCAACTCTATTCCTACTCCTGCGGGATGTCGAGCTCATGTATCCGTACAAGGTGGCCAGGCCAGTGCCGCCCCAGTCGTAAAGCCGGACCTGAGACAAGTCCACCAAGGCACTCTAGAGATATATCCTGACAGTGTTCTCCCGGTTGGCGAACAAAGTGATGCCAAAAAGGAACATCAAGAAGCCTCGAGTGTACTGCTCTCTGAAATGCTCTAAGAACCAAGTGTATCGCACCATCCTTGACCGGAAGATACGCGGACGAGCCCCCAACAGGTAAATCCAAGCGGCCTCCCACTCGGCCATGTCTGCATCGTAAGGGATCGGACAACCCCCTATCTCTATGCCAATGAGCATAGCGAAGTCATGGGGAGTCATTGTCATCTCCTCCGTGGTAGAGAAATGGAAAGAGTTAGTGATATCCCACCACCTCTCTACCAGTTCACCAAGTAAGGGCCTACTCGCTATGAGACGCGATAGCCCCATGCAGAACAAGCCGAAGCCGGCCTCATCGACAATCTGGCGGGCGCTGACGGGGAGCTCCATATACCACTCCCTCGCAGATGTGGCTCTGTATCCTCTGATAGAGTGTGAGTCCTCCTGTAATTAGAATGGGCAAATGAAAGGTAGTGTGAGAAATACAGTGCAATAATGTATTTGAGAAAAGCAAATGAAAGGCAGTGTAAGAACTACAATGCAAGAATGTGACTTATGCAAGAAATGCAGGGTACATTGAGGAAAATGTAAGAATACAGTGTATACCTCGGTGGCACCATAGGATAAATGGGACTCCGGCTCTCGTAGCAAGAGATCCTCTGGCACGCCTCGTGCAAACCCTTTGAAATGACGAATGGTGTCTGGCGGTAGCACATGTTTCTCAGGATGATATGTCTCTAGATCAAATGGTCGAACCTTGGGTGGTAGTGGTACAGGCTCTGGATTCGCCTCCATCCCCGGGGAAGCTCCGTCATGTGGAATGTCATCCGCCATCTAGAAAGAAGATGAGAAAGTGGGCGAAAATGAGGAAAAGCCCGGTTTGAGTCACTTCCTCCTCTATCGAGAGAGCCTGCCATACCATCTTTGGTCACACCACCTACACTTGAGTTGAAGCCACTCCCGGCCACACTCAAGTATGCATTTTTAGGGCCCCAAGATACTTTACTGGTCATCATTGCATCTGACTTGACTGTAGAGCAGAAGAGTCAGTTAATGAGTGTTCTCGTGGCACATCGGAGTGCTATAGGGTGGTCAGTGGCTGATTTGAAAGGGATAGATCCCACCGTGTGCATGCATTATATACACCTAGAGGAGGACACCAAACCTTCTCGCGAAATGCTACGGAGACTGAATCCTAATATGAAAGAGGTGGTGAAAAAGGAGGTATTGAAATTATTGGATGCGGTATTATATACCCCATCTCAGATAGCAAGTGGATGAGTCCCACACAAGTGGTGCCCAAGAAATCGGGCATCACCGTTGTTGAGAATGAGGGAGGAGAGTTAGTCCCCACACAAACCACTACTGTGTGGCGAGTGTGCATTGATTATAGGAGACTAAATTCCTCGACTATGAAGGATCATTTTCCCTTACCTTTCATTGACCAAATCCTAGAGCGGTTAGCGGGGCAGGGGTTCTATTGTTTTCTTGATGGCTACTGGGGGTATAATCAAGTCTCGGTGTACCCCGCTGACCAGGAAAAGACCACATTTACTTGCCCTTTTGGCACTTTTGCGTACAGGCGCATGCCTTTCGGGCTATGTAATGCACCGGCGACCTTTCAACGGTGTATGATGGCCATTTTCTCCGATATGGTGGATAAATTCTTAGAGGTTTTTATGGATGACTTTTCGGTGTTTGGACCGTCTTTTGAGGAATGCCTTAGGAACTTGACTAGAGTGTTAGAACGATGTACTGAGGCAAACCTAATCTTGAGTTGGGAAAAGAGCCATTTTATGGTTCGTGAGGGTATAGTGTTGGGACACATTGTGTCCCCTCGAGGTATAAAGGTTGACAAGGCTAAGTTGACCTCATTGTAGGCCTTCCTCCACCCAATTCCGTGCGTCAAATTAGGTCTTTCTTAGGGCATACAGGTTTTTACCGTAGGTTCATCAAAGACTTTAGTAAGATATCACGTCCTTTGTGTAGTTTACTAGTTAAGGATGCGCCTTTTATCTTTGATGAGGCATGCTTAAAGGCATTTGAAACACTGAGAATGGCCTTGACCACCACCCCAATCATGAAATCACCAGATTGGTCGCTTCCCTTTGAAATCATGTGTGATGCCTCCGATTATGCTGTCGAGGCTGTGTTGGGCCAAAGGGTCAATAAGGCACCATTTGCTATATACTATGCTAGTCGCACTCTCTCGGATGCACAATTGAATTACACTACCACCGAAAAAGAGTTACTAGTTGTGGTCTCTGCCTTAGACAAATTCCGGTCGTATCTCCTAGGTTCCAAGGTCATAGTCTTCACTGATCATGCCGCTTTGCGGTATTTACTATCAAAGAAAGAGACCAAACCTAGGTTAATTAGATGGATTTTGTTGCTCCAGGAATTTGACCTAGAGATCCGAGATAAGAAGGGATCTGAGAATGTGGTGGCGGATCATCTCTCCCGAATCCTTGTTGAGTATAATAGTGACCCTCTTATTTTGCATGATTCGTTTCCGGACGAACAACTCTTTCAGCTGTCACAAGCGAGCCCCCCAAGGTTTGCACATATTGTGAATTACTTGGCCATTGGGCAGATTCCGCAGAATTGGTCTAAGCAAGACAAGGACCGATTCTTTTCGCAGGTCAGGTATTACTTTTGGGAGGATCCGAAGTTGTTTAAATATTGCTCCGACCAAGTGATCCGACGGTGTGTGCCGGAGAGTGAGGTGCATAGCATTCTTACATTTTGTCATTATTCTGCATGTGGCGGTCATTTTAGTGGGCATAAAACGGCCACCAAGATTTTACAAAGTGGGTTTTATTGGCCCACAATTTTTAAAGATGCCCATCAATTTTGTAGAACTTGTTTGCGATGTCAGCAAATGGGTTTGATGTCTCGGCGTGACATGATGCCAATGTCCCTTATTCTTGTGGTAGAAATATTTGATGCTTGGGGGATTGATTTTATGGGCCCTTTCCCGTCGTCATTCAGGTTTGAGTACATTCTCTTGGCAGTAGACTATGTGTCTAAGTGGGTAGAGGCAATAGCTACCCGAACAAATGATCATAGAGTGGTAATCAAATTTTTGCATGAAAACATCTTTAGTTGTTTTGGGTTTCCTAGAGCCATAATAAGTGATCAGGGTACACATTTTTGTAACCGGTTCTTTGAGGCAGTAGTTAAGAAATACTCTATCACTCATAAAGTTGGCACTCCATACTACCCTCAAACTAGTGGCCAAGTGGAAGTCTCAAATAGGGAGGTAAAGCACATAATTGAGAAAACGGTGAGACCGGATAGGAAAGATTGGTCACAACGGTTAATTGATGCATTATGGGCTTACCGTACTGCTTATAAGACACCCATTAGGATGTCACCATATAGAGCGGTGTTCGGAAAAGCTTGCCATCTCCCGGTTGAACTCGAGCACCGAGCATTGTGGGCCATAAAGAAGTTTAACTTTGATATGGCTGCGGCTGGGCTCAACCGGAAATTGCAACTCAATGAGTTGGAGGAAATCCGGAATTATGCATATGAGAGTTCGAGAGTTTTTAAAGCTCGGACTAAAGAATTCCATGACAAGCACATTAATAGGAAATCCTTTGAACCCGACCAAAAAGTGTGGCTTTTTAATTCAAAATTGAGACTCTTTCCGGATAAGCTAAGATCAAGATGGGATGGCCCCTTTGTAGTTGTTGAGGCATTTATTCATGGCGCCGTTGAGGTGCGAGATCCAAAGACTGGCCACACTTTCAAAGTGAATGGCCAAAGATTGAAACCATATATAGAGGGGATTGGGAATGGGGATATGATTGAGTCCATTGCTTTGATGGACCCATTTTACTACGATTGATAGATTAATTTCTTGTTCTCTTTTCTTTCCCTTCTATGCTATTTTGTTTTTCTTTGTTCTCGTCATGCTTTATTTGCGTCTAGGAGACTTTAAATCCTCTAAAGGTGTAATTCCTTTGGTGTTAGCCGTGCCCAAACGGCATCTGACGGTCTGGTATAGCCACCTAACCGTGTTTGTAGTGAGTTCCTAGGAGACCAACTGAGACGGTGGAAATTAAAGTTCGAATGGCAAAGCCTAGAACACAAAGGTTTGGGATTTCCGAGACTAGAGTCTGGTTTAAATACCCAGGGGTGGAGATTGCTTCAAAACTACCTCGGCTTGAACTCTGTATGGTAGCCCCATAGGTTGAGGTAGCTTTATGCGCCTCGATTCTGGATACCGAATCAACCTAGTCTGTCACCCTATTGGAGAATAGGGAAAGTTACAAACACAGTTAGAGAGAAAAGTAGTAACCGTGGTTTTCGCGTGAAGATTATACCTTTAGTGGGCATTCTGTTATGTTCTTATGTGCTATATTTATTTCGGATGTCAATTAAAGGTAGAAATGGTTAAGTATATTTGGGTTGTACTAGCCCGAAGGCTATAAACTATGCTGGGTTTTATTACCTGGGGCATTCTGAAGTGGCAACTTTATGCCATAACTCTGGTGTCTTTTGTTAGGTACTGAGAGTTAGTTTTCCATTCTCTTGAAGCATGTACGCTTGCGAGTGCTTCTTGTTTTTGTTAAACTATGCTGTTGCAATGTAGCAGAAAAAGGTCATTGCATGCGTGTGGGTGGAAGGGACCCTCCCTAGCCTGGGTAAGACCTTGATTTCTACTTTGTGGTATTTGGGAAATCAAGTATTCAACCACATTTAAAAAAAAAAAAAAAAATGGAATGCTTTCATGTTTATTTTCTGTGTTTTTTTTTTTCAAAAAATATATATAGTTGTTATACTTGTTCAACTTTAAAAATAAAAAAAATAAATTTGTGTTGTACTTGTTGGTAAAAAAAAAATCATTTCCCGCACATGCGGCACTGTGCACGCACGTGCGGCAACATCTCACAAAATAAAAGTTGTGCACTGCTAAATAAGCAGGTACGGGGGAGGAAGCGTTGACCAAGCCGCACGTGCGGGACGACGATTGAAAAAAAAAATATATATATATATATATATATGTATATATGCGCAGGGGTGAAATTGCCGCACGTGCGGCCTGGGCCCCGCACGTGCGGGAAGTTTGGTGATTCCGCAAATGGCACCCTGCTTAATAAGCAGGTGCGTGAGTGGTGCGGGAGTATTTCAAAAAAAAAAAAAAAAAATTGTTTTGTTTTATTCTTATTATTTTTTTTTAATTTCATTTTTTATTTATTTAAGTAAATAAATTTTAAATAAATACATAAATAAATTTGAAAAATAAATAAATAAATATACAATTATTTTATTTATAATTTTTTATTAAAAAAATTCGAATTTTATTTATTTATTTATTTATTTATTTTTAATTTTCTATTTTCGTAAAAAAAATAAAATAAAATAAAAAATAAGAAGAAGAAGAAGAAGAAGAAGAGAAGAAGAAGGGAATTGCATGTGGAACATTAGTGGGTCAACTTGTGCTTTCATATTTTATTTTATTCTCATGATTAGTTCTACGGTTTTGTGTCTATTTGCTTTTGGTGTGTGCAGGATATGAGTCGGCATGTATCTGCTCGGGCCTCCAAAAAGGCCAGAGGTTCCACCTCTTCGGCGCCGCCACCACCACCACCGGCTTCCTCGTAGTACGCACCTGTATACTGCTTTGTCTCTTTTATTTTTATTTTTCTTTTTCTTTTTAGTTCTTTCTTTTCTTCAACAAAAAACAAAAAAACAAAAAAACAAAAAAAAACAAAAAGGTGTGAAGTGTGTATATGTTACTCTCTGCCTACCTGAATGTGCACCTACAATTCGGATAATTTTCTCTCATTTCTCTTTACTTTTCCATTGAGGACAATGTCATTTTAAGTTGGGGGATGAGGGTTATATTTTTTTTTTTTTTTGCATTTCTATTTGGCTCATAATTCATGTTTATACCTGTTTCACTTGATTGCATTACTTCACTTGATGTGACTTTTTGCTAGTAGGGTGATGATATTTGCATATGTTAATTGGAGAGCATAATAGACTTGTATGAAAAGGGTTTATTGGGTAAATACTTGCATGCGATGTTTGCACGAGGAGAGTTGTCTGTGTTTCTGGTTTTAGTACACTTGTCATGAGTATGCCTTAATTCACATGAACACACTATCATAGCGGTGATCTTTTTATTATAATCCCTGGTGTACATCATTGATAATAGCTAGAGTTGCAGAAAAGAATAAATGAGGAGCCAAGATTCTTAAAAAAAAAAAAAACACTTGACTTGTTTGGGTTCGTAGCCTTTTTAACTCGAGTTATTAAGCCCGTAGGGGTGTCTCTACACCTAATGCCCTAAAACCGTCTGGTTTGGGAGTCATTGGTCCAAAACTTGCTACATGGGTTAATTAGAAAGCTTAAGGGACTTGGACATTGCACAGTTAAGGAAAAATAAGAAGAATGACTAGTTCGGATTCGTAACCTTTTCAACTCGAGTTATTAAGCCCGTACGGGTGTCTCTATACTTAATGCCCTAAAATCGTCTGGTTTGGGAGTCATTGGCCCAAAACTTGCTACATCGGTTGATTAGAAAGCTTAATGGATCAGGACATTGCACAGTCATAAAAATAAATAAATAAATAAATAAAACTTTTGAGAATCTTGGCTGCAACAGGTTAGTTTTTCTGTATATGTTGGGTGTTATTATGAGTTACACTGGGCTATTATAGTAGACAGTTAACTAATATGGAGATTACACTTTACACCGAGGGTACTCATGACTTGTCTACTAGCATGCACAAGTACAAGGAACTTTACTTTTGTATTAACTGAATTGTCGTTTTGACTCAATAGGTTCCTTCATGCTTGTCCACTGTGCTTTTAATGACTCACAATGTCTCAATATCACACTGTAGTAGCACATAAGTTGATTGTTAGGTGGAGTAGTGTGGTCATTTGTTGTTGAGTATATATGAATATGTTAATGTTTTTGGGTATCATTTCTGGAAACCCTCACGAGACTTTACTCGTCCACTTGGGGTAACCTTGTGGTTTAAAGGCTTGTTGCATATGCTAAAAGCAACTATTTTCCCACGAAAGAGGAAATAGATAGATTTTGTTTAATTTTATTTTATTTTACTTGCTTGAGGACTAGCAAGTTGTAAGTTGGGGGATGTGATTAAGGCCGAATTGTACATCATTGAGCCTGTTAATTACAATCTTTTAACTTCACTTGCTGGTCAAACTGTATACTTTATGTGTGTTGAATGTCAATCAGGTTGTACATAATCGAAGCATAAAATGGGCAAAAAGACAGAATTTGGAGAGAGTTGACTTTTCCCGCACGTGCATTGACTTTTTCTGGGAAAGTCAACCCGACGTTTTAAACCTGTTTGGACGAGATTGGAAGTATAAAAAGGCAAGGAAACGCCTTTTCTAGGGTTCTGAACTTGTTTTGACCTAAAGAGAGAGGCTAGGGTTTGGAAGGGAAGAGAAACTAAAAGTTTCAAGGATGTCTCCCATGATGGTTCCTTCTCTATCTACCTCCTTCCACTCCTCCATGAGTGGCTAGTCTCCTTTTCTAGGGTTTTGATGAAACCCTAGCCATATAATTATTTTGTTTTCTTTTTTATTTTTAATTATGTAAAGGTTTGAACATTTATATGGTGATTTAGAAGTTTCTTTTATATATTTTTTACTATTTCTTCGAATATTTGACTTTCTGTGATTGTTGAATGTTATCCATACATGAGTTTTCTATTCCTTCACATTCAAGGTATGGGACGAACCATACTACGAGGAACGAGTTGTATCACTACCCTAGTTTAGAGTGAACGATTTGTATTACTTGAGATGGTTCGTGCTCGTACATTGAACGTGATGATCTTCTTGTTAAATGCTTTGAGCTTGTAGTTGCGAAGCATTAATCCATTCAAACCATAGCATAATTAATTTCAATTGGAAACCCTAATTACGTGACTAGTGGTGGACTCTTTGCCCTAGTTTTTCCCCAAATTCAGTAAATCCACTGTCAGTTATAGTTGATAATTTAGTTCCTTAGTTTATTTTATTTGTTATTAAATTAGGTTATGAATAATCAATCTTTTTATCAAAATTAATTCAGGAATTTAACAATTAAATTAATTAATTTCACAATTGTCTCTGTGGATTGATACCTGGACTTGCCATTATTCTAAAAAATTTGGTGTAGTTTAATTTATTTAATTTTGGTGTGTTCAACGACCCATCATTCACTTATTCTGTTTTTTGGGGCCCATTATAAATTTGTCTTCTTTCTAAATTTTTTTGGGGCCCATTATACCTACTTCATCTGCATGTCTCACGATATTATATATATATATATCCATGAATCGTATTATGCACATGGACTTTTGTGGGAACCACAAATTTGTAGATTCTCAAATATGGCAGTAAAATTATGAATATGAATCATAAAAAATCATTTCAACATTTACTTACGTGTGGTTTGATAACACTTACGTTTTTCGTTTTTAATTTATATTTTTAAAAATTTAAAAAATTCAAATAAAAATTTATTTGGTAAATTTTTGATTTATAAATTAATGGTCTCAGTTTATAAATTTGACCAAAAAATATAAACTGAAAAAATGAGTTTACGTTTTGAGTTTCAAATTTTTTTTTTCCCACCCAACACTAGTCACCACCTGCCACCATTTTCCACTACCGTCTTCCGCCACCACCACCTACCACCATTTTCCACTATCGTCTTCCGCCACCACCACCCACCACCCACCCACACACACCACCACCTACCACCACCACCACCACCCCCACCTGCCACCACACCACCACCACCACCTACCTGTCCTCCACTCACCACCACCACCACCACCCCCATTCCACCACCACCACCCCACCACCGCCACTACCATCCACCGCCTGCCACCACCACTCATTACCCCCCCACCCGCCACCATCCACCACCCTCCACCCACCACCCACCACCCCCACCACCACCACCACCACTCCTACCACCACCACCACACCTCACCCACCATACCACCACACCACCTGCTACCACCACTTACCATCCCCCACCCCCCACCACCACCACCCACCCCCCCCCCACCTACCACCCACCACCACCACCACCACCACCTTCGCTACCATTTTCCACCACCGTCTTCTGCCACCACCACCCGCCATCATTTTCCACCACGGTCTTCTGCCGCCACCACTCGTCTCCACCCACCACCCGCCACCACTTGCCATTTTCTACTTTTTTATATCTTTAAATTTTTTTAAATATTTTGTCTAAACCAAACGCGTTTGTAGTTTTATGTTTTTCTAAAAATAAACAAAATCAGTTTATAAAATTTTTGTAAATATAAACTGAAAACGTAAACGTTACCAAACAGGCCCTTAGAACGGAATTTTATGTTGTAAATTTAAATTTGAATTTAAGACAAGTCTAGAATGATGTGATAAATAGATATGTTTTTTTGGATATTCTTTTTATGGAAAATTAGTCTAAGGTTCCTCTCTCATTTTTAGTAATGGAAAAGATGCATAATATTATTTTTTGATGTCTAAAGTCCTAAACCTACACTCATATATCAGATTAGAGAAATTTGACTCTCTCTCCCTCTCTCGCTTTTTCCGATCTTCATTCTATCCAAACCAAACCTTCTCTCTTTGTGCACATTCCTCTTTCTCTTTGCTCCTTTCTCCTCTCTCGGTCTTCATCTCCAACGTTGTCGGCTTCACCTTCGCCTCTATCTCTACCATGCTGTTGCCAGAATGCTGTGATCTGTGCTGCGAAACACCACGATCTGAGTTGGACCACCACGATCTGAGCTGAAATGAGATTGTGGAAGACTGACGGCGAAAGAGGGAAATCCGAACAAGAATATAAAGCTTTTTGCAATCTGTTGTCTTAGGCTTACTATGACACTAGACTTAAATTGCATCGAGTATGAGCTTTGTTTGTTCACGAATCAAATCCTATCGCTTCAAGAAGAACTCAAGTTCCTCTACCTGTAACTTCCTCCATTTCTCATCCAACTCTTTCAGCTTTGAGTTTCCAACCAATCTCAGAGCATTCAAATTCTTACCAAAATGTAATGATTCTTTCAGGAAAGGAAACTCAGACAAGTCTTGCTCTTCTTCAACTCTCAAACCCTTTTTCTTCTTATCTTCATTGAACACATTCAGATGATCATCATCAACATTCATGTCACTCTCTTTCTCCGGAATGTTGATGTATTTTTCCCTCAATTTGGAGATTTCATCATTCAAATCCCATGGATGGACATCAATCTGAAGTGAGTTTTTGAGAAAATCATGCAAGGTAGGGGAATTGTGAAATGGGTATATCCCATTCTTGGAGTAGTAATCAAGAATGCTCTTCAAGATTGTGATTTCATCATTGTTCAAATCATTTCTTGGCTTCTCCTCATCATGATCGCCATTTTGAGCCCTACTCTGAGAATTATCTTCTTCAACAAAGTTCTTGAATGGTATTTTTGTTGGCAAATCTGGAGGAGAATTGATGTCCTTAGAATTGAAATTTCCTCTGGTTGTTCAATTTTCTCTAGATTGAAATATTCAATTTTCTCTAAATTGAAATTTTCTCTGGTTGTTCAATTTTCTCTAGATTGAAATTTTCTCTAGGTATTCAACTCTCTCTGGATTGTAATTTTCTTTGGGTGCTCAATTTTCTCTGAATTGATATTGAGGGATCTTAGATATTATAAAAATATTGTGTGTCTTTTATGTTATAAAATCTTAATATCAGGGACTTTAAAAAAAATCCCCATCTGTCTTAAAATGTAAAATTATATTTAATATTTTAAAAGTTTGTTTGAGATTAATTTGTCATATTAATAAATCAGATTTAAACATGATTTTAAATTCATTAATCTTTCAAATTAAATTTGAACAAGTAATATTCAACTCAATAAAATTATATGTGTTGTAAAAATCAAATTATTTGAGTTTGGCTCATTATTAGTTTGATTAAAATTTGATTCGTTTAAAATTTTAATTTTGAAACTGAGAAAAGCATGATGGAAGGAGATTTTGTCTTTGCTCAATTTTAAACGAACCAATGGTAAGTTCCAATGAGAAAAGTGGAGAAATCACTTGGATGTTTCAAGATTAATTTTTTACATTCAAAATTTCGTACCAAAAAAATAAAAATAAAAATTTGTAGCTGTAAAGGGCAATTTTCTACTCTAGTGTATGGAAAAAAATGCTTAGACTGACTATTGGAGGACCGTCAGGCACTCTAATGCTGAGGTTAGTGCAAGCAACAAGATTTTTAGGCTGCGTTTTAGTTAAGATAAAAATGATAGAAAGTTAAAAAATAAAAAATAAATTTTTTCTAAGTTTGTTTAGTATGTGTTAGTACCATAAATCTGTAATTTTATTATTTATTATTTATATAATTGCAGGACATGTGGCACTCTTTTACTCATTTAGAGGTTATAAGAAATTATGAAATGTGGAAAAATGATGGAGAACAAAGTGGAGAACATATAGTATGAAGTGAAGGTTGAAGAAAGTTATGGAAAATCATGGACTATGAAATAAAGGAGGTGGAAGAGTGATTAGTTTTAGGCAGTTTTTTTTCTACAAATGTTTGCCTATAAATAGTCATTCATGGCTACATTGTAAATGATCCATAATTCAAATAAAAAACAATTGATTTCTATTTTTCTTATTATTTATATTTCCTGTACTTTATTTTATGCACTTCATTTTCGAAGTATAGGAGTAGAAATAAGTTCTCTGCACTTTATTTTATGAACTTCATTTTCGAAGCATAGGAGTAGAGATAATTAGTTTGATTATTCACTCAATCACCTTTCTCCGTCTCCCTCTTTTTTCTTTTAATTTTTCTTTGCTCTACATTTAGAAATTTTAAAGTCCTCTTTTATCAAGGCAAAACAACCATGAACACAATCGCTTAATAATTGACTTGAATTTTATCTGTAAGAATTTTTCAATCCTTACGGACACGCTCATATTTATAGTATTTTCCTTCGTAGAAAAAATAAGCTAACAATATGAAAGTAGTGAAAGTTATAAGAAAAATTAATTTTCTTGTACAACTCATAGTGTGGTACCTAAATTCCAGTTTCTTGCAAAAAAAAAAAAAAAAACATAAGAAAATACAAAAAAAATTTAAATTTATTATCACTACAACAAAAAGCAGTTTCAGCGACCAAAAATGTAAATTTCGTCGCTGAAAGTAGGACAATTGGCGACTAAAATTGAATTAGTAGCCAAAAGTAAGTGAAGACTTTTGGCGACTAAAATAGTTTAGTAGCCAAATCTATACTTATGGGCGACTAAAAATCAGTTTAGTCGCTGATTATATGGGTTTTAGCGACTAAAACAATTTTAGTAGCCAAAAGTGAAGGTTTTTGGCGACTAAAAGAAATTAGTAGCCAAAAGCATAGGTTTGGCGACTAAAAATGGTTTGGTTGCCGATTGTAGGTGTTTTCACAATAAAAAAACACCGACAAAAAAATTTTGTAGCCAAAAGTAAAGGTTTTTGGCTACTAAAAAAAATTTAGTAGCTAAAAGTGGACAATTGGCGACTAAAATTGAGTTTAGTCGGCAAAAGTGGCGGCTTTGGCGACTAAAAAAGTTTAGTCGCCGAAAGTGGTTATTTTTAGGCGGAAATTAATGTTTTTAGCGACTAAATTATTGGTAGTAGCCAAAACTAAGGTTTCTGGTGACTAAAAAAAATTTTAGTCGCCAAAAGTGGCTCCTTTTTTTTTTTAAATAAATAATTTATTTTTTACATAAATTATATTGAATAAAAATAATTATGTTTATATATAGTTTTAATATTAATACGGGTCAATATACTATATAATAATATATTTTGCATATATATTCATGTGATGTTATTGTGGCATAGTGAGAGAGTGTGTTGGTAAAGGTTTAGAATGTGGAAGGTTGGTGGTTCAAAAGTTGGGAAGAGCAGAGGGTAAATTTTTTTTTTTTTTTTTTTTCTGAAATAAGCTTTTGGCGACTAAAACGGGTGGTCGCCAAAAGCTTCAGTATTGGCGACGAAAAAAATAGTCGGCAAATGTATAAATAAAAAAAATAATTCACCATTGGCGACTAAAAATTTAGTCGCCAAATGTATAATTTAAAAAATATAAATGAGCTTTGGCGACGAAAATTTTAGTCGCTACAGACTTGGTTTTTGGGCGACTAAAAGTTTGTTAGTCGCCAATACCTTTCGCGATAGTTTTCCAGCGACCAAGCCAGCGACTAAAAAATTTAGTCGGGAAAACTTAAAACCCGATTTTTGGCGACTAAAAATTCACTTTTGGCGACTAAAAATTTAGTCACCAAATGTGTTTTTTCTTGTAGTGTATAAAGTAGTTACTTATAATTAGAATTCATATTTTCTTACAAATTTTTTATCCTAATCAAATTCATACAAGAAAATATATTTTCTTTTTCTTTTCTTTTCTTTTACTTTATTTTCTACCATTTTCATTTTTCATAATTTAGCCATAAGGTAACTATCAATAGAAAGCTCAAAGTGTTCAGTAGATAATCGTCACATGACTTCTCATGTTCTATGTATCTACATCCACAGAACATCTGACACTACCCCTAAAATGTGCCTCGCTTCTCCAACATCTCTTTCTAGAAAATGAGTAAGAGCACTAATTAGTGTCATCACCAATGATGTGGTAGTGGGTGCCCACTGCCACAGTGTGTGTTGTGTCTGTCTGTTTTTTTGTTTTTATTTTTTTTTTCACCTCATTAGTGGTGGGTTAAAGCTACCAAATTAATGGTTTGTAGCATTGTTGATCTCTTTCTCATGTTATCCACTTCACTATTTGCTCAAAAGAGATCCCCAAATTTTAGGCTAAATCTTTCAACCATTGTTGGCTGTACTAAATATCGTTTTAAGTCTTCTAACTTAGAACGGACAGTAAGACATTTCAGTGATTTCTGGAAGGGGCGCTGTCTTGAATCTGCGAACAAATAAAAGAATTTTTCCTGTACCAAAAAAAAAATGTATATATATAATCGTTTTAAGTATTGAAGCTCATTAAAATAAACAACAAATCAAGCTTGGACTACTCAGTACTTCACTCGATTAAAACCTTCATTCTAAAGTTGAAAAGAGCATGATGGAAAGAAATTTTATCATGCCCAATCTTAAAAAGAAAGAACGATAAGTTCCAATAAGAAACGTGGGGAACCACTTGGATATTTGAAGATTAGTTTGTTACATAACTAAAATAAAATAAAATAAAATAACTAAGTGTAGAGAGCAATTTTCTACTCCAGTGTGTGAACAAGATGGACGCTTGTGATACACCAGTGATCTTGCAAAACACAAACGATGAACACCCTAGGTTGGTTATTGGATAGCCATCAGGCATTTTGATCCTTGAGATTGGATTATAATTGGTTTGTATGAAATTTTTGTTATATTTAAAAGTTGACGTTAAATATGAATGGATTATTTTGCTTATATATAGGATACAGGTTGCATTAATAATGGAATAAATACAGGCAGTCAAGAAATTATATTTAAAAAAAATTATAAAGTTTTTGGCAATTAAATATTTTGGTAGTAAAAAATGCACGCTAAGGTTTTTAGTGACTAAATATGTAGTAGTAAAAAAGACATAAAAGACTTTTGACAACCAAATACTTAGTAGCCAAAACAAATCAAGATAAGAGAAGAAACTATTGTCAACTAAATATTTTAGTCACGAAAGAACATGACATCATTCGTCGACTGAAATATCTTATTGTAAAATACAAATAAATGAAAATATCTAGTTTTTTGTCGACTAAAATGTTTAGTCGTGAAAACTAACAACAACTAAACTATTTGGTGGCTAATGGTGACATAAAATGACGACTAAAATATGTAGTCATTAAATGTATTATTATTAGCGACTAAAATGTTTCAATGACTAAATGAGAATTCAATTTTGATTTGATTACTTTCAACGACTAAATCTTTCATTGCCAAAAGTTATGTTTGGTGACTAAGTCCATTTTAGTAGCCGAAGATAAGATAATTAATGACCAACATTAATTTAGTCGCCATTGAATATCGCCAACAAGGCTTCGGCGACCAACGGGAAGACGAAGAACTTTAGTCGCCATTGACTTTAGGCAACTAAAAAACAATCTTCGGCAACTAAAAATTTGGTAGTTGAAACTGTAATTTCTTTTGGTTAGGTAGCGCAAGAAAGAAGACGTTTAAGATAATTTTTAATAGAGAACTCAGAGTTTTGAATAGTTAATTCTCATATACTTTTTTTGATTCAATTGAGGAGTATTTTTACCTCACAGTGATTGATCATCTTAAATTCGTAACTACCTCTAGAGAACATAGTGATACTGCTCTTAAAATGTACCCACTGTTTCTACAACTTCTTTGGCTCCGCCATCGTACTCCACATGTTGCTCACTTCCCTAATTGCGAAGGAATGATCCCCTAACTTTAAGCTAAATCTTCCAATGTTATGATTGTCTCCACTCGTCTTGAGTCGCATGGATCTCTTCGGCTTCATGGTTACTGGGTCTAAGCCATCATCGTATACGTATCTCATTCTCAAAACTTTCTCTCAAATAGTTGGAATTAGTTTTTACTTGTTGGATCAAGATAAAGTTTTGGTTAACCTTCAATTGGTTTTCTTTGAGGTTTTCGAAGTTTGAAGACTAGATGATTTCCAAGTGTTCAGTTTTGATGATACAATATAGTCAATTGGGGTTGGGTCAGACTGATCCACGTGCTCCACAGGTCTGCTGGCTTTCATCTTCTTGGAGCTTCCCCGCAAAAAGGTCCAATGGGAAGGTACCGATACTGGAGTGGTTCCTCCCCATGGACTCTCCAACGATTAAGTTAGACAGGAAGTGATCGGAAGAAGAATGAGTAGAGAAAATTGAGAGTCGAGAGAGAGAGAAAAAAAAAAGAAAAAGAAAAAAGAGAAGAGAGTATTACTTGTTGTTTTTAACGTTCTTCACAAGCTTATATCTTTTACTAATCATTTCCTTGTCCATTCAAACTATCTGATTGGCCGAAATTCTATGGTATACCTGTCGTCAGTCATGGAGTTTCACCATACCAGGGAACAAGAAGTCTTGTTGCATTTAATGTCATGATATTCTCATTTAATACTTGATGCTTGGGCTCAATAACTCTATAGTATCTTTGTCTGCCACGTGGCTAATTCCCTATCTAATAGGTGTCTAAATGCCATAGGGCCTAGACCAGTGTGGGCTCTTCAATGGGCCTACTGTTGAGCTTCACCTATTGGGTCGTAACTAAATGATCATTTGGGCCACCCAAGACAGTTGTGGATTGGGCTTTCTTGGGCCATGTGGGTCATGTCCATCAGTAGTCCTTCATTCCCGAGCCCAGCTTTAGTCCAGCGAAGGAATAAGAAAGGTGAAGGTAGTCCCCCAAGGCGCCAACAATGAGACCAAACGAGGAAGAGGGTAGGCAGGTGAGGATAGGCGAGGGTGAATGGTCGTCTGGGCGACGGATTGTTGAGATGACCAATCGTGAAGGTGGGTGACCGTTGTAGACACCCCATTTTTGACCGCCCTTAAGACTTGGGCACCTCAGGTTGAACACTCAATGATGAAATGTTATGCTATGTAATCATTTGAATCTTCAGCAAAAGACTTTGGTTTTTGAGCTTATGATCCCTATCTTACACTCAATTTTGACCAAAACTATTTTAGACCTTAAAATCTTCTTTTTCAAAATATTTTTCCAAATGCTTCTACGATGTTCCGAGGCTCGCATTTCATTTAAAATATTGCACTTTTTGGTAAACCGAGTAAGGACAAAGTGGAAATAAATGGAAGGGAGATGAACTTTTTTAAAAATATTTAAAAATATCTTATTTATAGGTTTGGAGTTGAAGGAACTAGGATGGAGTGGAAAAAAACTAGTTTAGAAAAAGGTTGAGCATCAAATCGTTAAGAAAGAAATGAGCAACCTTCACTAAATTAAGCATATTCTTTGTGCACTTAGAATTTAGATGTGAGGTCACCACCATTGAAAAGTAGACTTCTGGGGCTTCAATATAATTTAAACTCAAGAATCACCTAAAACCAAGTTCAGATGCGAGAGATATGCCCATTTGAAGTCAGGATTGAAAGCAGTAGTCTCGAACTGCCCGGCCACTTTTTGTGGCTGGCCGTACAAGTCCTTGGCTAGCCGACCACGTGTACTGGTAGGAAAATATTTACAGCCAGCTATCCCCTCCATGTGCATGCCTTGTACCGGCTATCTTTATATAGATATTTTCTATAAATACAAGCCCATCCCTCTTGATTTTAGGTTAGAAAAAATTACCAAAGCTCAAATTCTTGAAAATCTCTCTCTCTCTCTCTCTCACAACACACATACCCTACCCAAACACTTCCTACACCAAATATTTGAGGCTCCTTACTAAGATACTTGAGCCAAAATTTCAGCTCTTGAGGGTGATTACTTGTGGGTTTGTGAATCAAAGAGTTACTCCTCTTCAAGAGGTATAACTTTAGCCATCCTTACACTACTTCTTCCTACTCTTTTCTTGCTGATTTCATACTATCTTTACACTATTTTTATGGGCTAAAACTTGTGACTTGAAGCTATTAAAGGTGGAGGGGTTAACCACCCTTCTTTGAACCTTGTTCTCTAACTTTTGTCCTTGTGTTTTCCACCTATTTTTCAACTTTTACCACTGTTTTCCAGATTTTTTCAGAGTCTAAAAATGTGGTTTTGAAGTCCCAAAAGTGAAAGGGTTAGCCACCCCTCCTTAGGCTTGCTTACTAGCTTCATTTCTCCATTATTTTAATTCACTTTTTCTAGCTTTTTCAAACTAATTCTAGCACTATTTTTGTGAGATTTAGGATTATTTTAGTGTGTTTACTTCATTCATACTTTGTATAGTATGCTTGTAGTGTTTTAGTCCTCATAGATTTGGTGGTTTAGGCCTTAGACACCAACCTATTTGAGTCGATAGCTTTTATTTTATACTTTTCAAACATGTGTTCACACTTGCAATAACCATCTCTACACTCTCCCTCCTTTCTTGGTTTTATTTGTTTGAGAGTTGTTTCAAACGAGTGTTGTTTAAGGCATGCGAAAGAGACCCTTCCATGCTTAATGGTTTAATCTCTTCGAAGGTTCATTACCAAGGCATTACATCTCTCTCATGCCAAGAACAACTTCTTGTTTGACACTTCTCTTCATTTAGTGGACATAACTCTCATTTTTGGACTAAAATGATTAAAGAATGGAAAGGTAATTAAAAGGACTAATAAAATTAGACTAAAAGAAGCAAGAGAATAAAATCAAGTCAGGTTCAATTGGACGTTAATTGAACCCATTGAGTCTTAAGTCACTTTATACTCTCTAGTGATGACAATGGCTCAAGAATCAATGTCTACCACCTCCCTTGAGGTAATTCCATGATAGGGAGGAGGTTTTATTGGTCTTTCATTATCATTTATTGAGACTTTGTCCTATCAATTCATCGATCATCACGCAATGAGTTTGTGTCAATTGATGATTTGTGAATCGGGCTTACCTCTCCCTTAATTAGTCTCATGATAGGGAGAGGCAGAAAGGACAAACATCTCCTGAAAATACTCTGTTTTTGCTCTATTTCCATTCTGTTGCAGCAGGGCAGTACTAGAAAATAGTGGCTGGCCAGCCACCTCATTTTAGACTAGCAGTACCAATTTCATGGTAGAACAGAGCAGAGGCTGGAGAGAAAATAGCTTAATTTTTTTACTGCAAAACAGAACAGTTCTGATAGCAAATCAGAGAAGTTTTCAGGCAAAAATTCATGTTCGTGCATGTGCAATTCTTCGCTATCCGTGGCTCGTGCAATTAATGCTAAGAGTAGTATGTTGTACTTAAATTAGTAGTTCATTGGAAATTTGTAATAGCTAGTTCATTAATTAGTTAGTACCAATTAGATAGTGTAGTTAATTCATCTATTTGGTTTATAATATTTAGCTTAATTAGGACATTTATTGGGAGCCTCCTCGGGAGGGCAAATATGTAATAATGTGTGTATGTCTCCCTTTTATTTACTTGCTCATAATGGTAGTGTAGACACCCCATTTTTGACCGTCCTCAAGACTCGGTTGTGCTTGCAAGTACATCCGACACAAGTTCGATTGCTCGTCGGGCATTCGACTTTTGCGGCGGAACGTCACAGGTTCGAGCTTTCCAGACCCTGTATTCTTTCTGCCCCATTCTTGGACCATGACTTGGTTCTTTCAGAATGTGTTTCTTGGTGCACTGCCGGCCCCTTTTTGGACCTGCCGGCCCCCACTTTGTTGCTACCGGCCATTGATTGAGCCTGCCAGCCATCAATGAGCCACTACTGGCCATCCCTGATGGCCGGCAGCACCCTTGTCTCAGCAGGTTTCACTCCAGATATTTTGAGCCAGCTGGAATCCTTTTATCTGCCCTTCATACACGTGTATGGAGGGATGAAGCTGTTGCCAAGCTTCTTGAAGAAGCTTTGCATTGCTTTTCTTCTATATAAGGAGAGAGCCTCTGTCCTTATCAGAGGTTCAACATTTTTGAGAAGAAATATCTCTCTATATATATATATATATATTGTTGTTGATTTGTGCCTTGAAGTCCATTTTCCTTGCACTTTTACACTACAACACTTAGAGATACACCGCCATCTTTGGATTGAGGTTCTTGGGAGGACTTCTTGAGCTCTGAAAGTGAGGTTTTACCCCCTGAAGTTGCTGGTTTCGAAGTTGATCTTCAAGGGTGAGCTTCTTCCCATTTTAGCACTTTTTTGTACCTCATTTTGGCCATCCTTGCATATTGTTTTAGGCCTTGCTTTCAACTGAAAAAAGTCTTGTATTTAAGTTATTTTGAAGTTTGTTTAAGGTCTTTTGGCTGTTGAGGGTCTTCAACCTCTTGTTGGCCTTGTTTGGCCTTGTTTTGAGCCATGCCTTAAGGCCTCTGAGCTAGCCTTGGTTTGGCCTTCTAACCACTGAAATCCAGTGGATTTTAGTGGTAGGCATGTGGTTTTGAGGCTCAAATCAGAGGGGGTGGCCCCCTCTCTTTTGGTTTTTGTTTGCTTGCATTTTTGGCCTTCCAAAGGAGCATGCCTTTCTGTACTTTTGAGGCTTGGTTCAGGCCCTTTTTTGTGACTTTTAGGACTTGCCTTGGCTTTGTCCATGGCTGGTTTGGTCACCTTTTGCATGCATCTTGTATGTGTAGTGTAATCCCATTTGTAGCTCATCAAGGTAGCATGTTTGCCTAGCTTGTGTTGAGTCCATTTCAGTAGGTTTTTGGTGATGTTTTACCATGCCTTAGATCTGTTTTGGGTTGGTTTTGTCACTCCATGCATGTGCAATACACTTGTAGTGTAAATCTCATAAACTAACTTTATATGCTTCTTGCTTTAGCATGTCATCCTAGCTTATGTTCAGTTCATTTCAGCATGTATTTGGTCATCATTTGGCATGTCATGACTCTATCTTTTGTTGGTTTGGTCATCCTTTGCATGCTCCATATACTTGTAGAACAAATCTTGCTTACTAGCTTTATGTACATGATGTTTTGACTCATCATCCTAGCATATTTTGGCTTTGCTCCAGCATGATTTTGTTCTTATTTTGAGGTGTTCTAACATTGTTTTGGACTGCCATGGCCATATCACTTATGCTTTGTATAGCTATAGTGTAAATGTTAGGCTAGTTTTAGGTTTTGAAGCCCCATACATGTGATGTTTGCATGCTTTGCCATCGTTCTAAGTGTTATTTCAGTCCATGAAATGGTCATACACTTGCATTTGACATGCTTTTAATGTCTTGGAGGCTTGGCTCTTTATGTCCTCAAGAATGAACTTTTGTGCATGTCATTAAGCCTAAGCCTTTGGCTCATCATATCAGTGCATTTTTGGTCTTGTTATACCATGATGTAACTCTGTTTTATGTTGTCCATGTCATGCCATGTTTGGTTTCAATAGGTGTAGTGCATTACCTCTTTTGTAGCCTTGCATGCTCCTTGTTTTTGGCCTTGTGTTCTAGCTTGTGTTGGCTAGCTTTGAGTTTGTTTTTGGTCTTGTTTGGACCTGCCTTGGGACTGTTTTAGGTTCCCTTAGCCCTTTGGGGCTTGCCTTGCATGGCCATGGCTTAAGTCCCTTTGTTAGTTTCGAGCTTTGAGCTTTCTAACATGCTATGCTTGCGTTGTTTAGTTGATTTGGCATCAATTTACATGAGATTTCAGAGCTTACCTTGTTGTCACATATCCATGCTTGTCACTCTTTAAGTGTGCTTAAGAGTTGCATCTTTGTGCCTTAATTCTTGAGCCAATTGGCATGCATGTTTGCCTTGTCTTTTCATACTATCAATTCATCACTTATGGCCACTGATTTAGGCATATCTGAGGTCTGCCTATTTTGGTTTAAGTCCATCCCATGCATGTTGTTGCATGCTTGTCTTGCATATTGTTGTATGCTTGCTCCATCTTTGCATGTTTTCGGATGCTAGTTCCATTACATGTTGTTGCATGTTTATTACACTACATTGTGCATGCTTAAGTCATATTGCATGATTGCATGTTCAAGATAGCATTGTGTATGCCACCATTGCATTGAGCATGCTAATTGATATTCGCATTGAGTATGCTAGTTGTTGTTAGCATTAGCATTGTGCATGCCATTAGCTCTGTTAAGTTAATCATACTACCTTGCATTGAGTATGCCATATAGTTGCATGTTTGCATGCTTAGGACATATTGCATGTTTTCCATGCTTGTGTTGCATTGTTGTTTGGATTAAGTGTTAATCTGAGCATGAGGAACGAGGGGCGTTTTCATACTTCAAAGTGATGAAACGTGTCTCAATTCTCGGTCGCCGACGCTCTTGATTATCCATGATAGAGTTCTAGGCATTTAGGTGTTTATTTGTGCATTCATTTATTATTGATTTGCACAAATGGGATCTTTGGCCATCATGCATCAGGATGCGTGATTGATGGTCGTGGATCCAATTATGCCTCTCCCTTGATATTTCGAGGTGATATGGGGTGGCATAGTGCACACATACCCTTGGGAGACCCTCCATTTTTCTCTATTTTGTGCTCTGCTGCAGCTTGGTGTCCCAGCACATCAGTGGCCGGCAGTGCCTTGCAATAGCCGGCAGTGCCTTGAAGATGGTCGGCACCCCTTCATTTTTGGTCGGCAGTGGCTCCCCATGGCCGGTAGGCCACTGATGCATTCCCCAGGCTAGTTTTGGTAAGGTTCAGCAAGAATTCCTTGAGGACACCCTGCAGACAGAGCCTCTAAAGAGCAACAGAGAGCTTTTCAGGGCAGCATCCGAGCATGCATCCTCTCCTTCTTCGAACAAAGCTGGAGCAGCTTATTTTTCATGCTTACTTGTTAGTTAGCATCAATTTGTAATAATTAATTAATTTGTTAATTAGTTAATTGTTGTAATAATTAGTTGTAGCTAGTTATTCAATTCGGTTATGTAATAATTAATTAGCTTGTTAGTTAGTTAATTAGCCGGCATGTATTATTTATTCGGACCCTCCGTCGAGAGGGTGAATTTTGTAATAAGTGTGCGTGAGTGTGTGAATGTCTTCCAACCCCATGTCTTTCTCCCTTTTACTTACCTGCTTTTGATGGTTAGTTTAGGGTCATTTTCAATTAGCATCCTTATGCTATGCATGTTTGCATCATTCATCTGTATTGCATGCAGCGGGCTCGGCGCATCATACTAACTGCATCGTATTTCAATTCCAAGTTGAATACATGTATCAATTATCGCATCTCATATGTCATCTTAGAATAGCCAAGCCTATTTCTAGTTGCATCTTGCATGCGTTGCATTAGCCATCTTAAAATGAACTAGGATCATGCATTGATTTCTAACTAGTTCTTTGTTTTAGCTCAGAGTACTAGGTAAGCTTTTATGCTTTAGCATACTACATGTGTGTCATTGATTGCCATGATAGCATGCTTGCCATGAGACTATTTGCTTAAGTGTTTAACTGCCTGAATGCCTGTGGGTGAAGGTTGGATTACTTGAATTGGAACAATTCATCAAATCCGCATTTTAGCCTACTTACGAGTAGCAAACTTCAAACCATTTTCCAAACAAACGGATATGCAATGCTTTGTTCCAAATTAGGCGATCTAGTCTGTACTTGTTTGTTGTGCGCATCACATAGTAAGACTAGCTAATTAACCGGAATAAGAACACATGTGTTTTCAAAAACAAAATATCATGTTTAGTAGTGGCCGATCTTTGATCGGGCAAGCGGGGGTGCTCATAGTTGACCTTCCCCAATCGTACCCAAGTTCCCGAGCCGAGGCAACTTTGGTGATGACGGACATGTGGCCTTCGGCAACGAGTCAGGGTTTCCTAAATTTCCCCAAAAAATAAAATATTTAGGTGGCGACTCGGTATCTGGCAAAGCAGTCCATGTTTGGTACTTCGTTACAAAAATTAGTTTTCCAAAACGATTTGCCGAATTTGGACTCTTTGGTGATTTATCAATCTCACATCGCACATTGTGAAATCAGATTAAGAACCGTGACATTTGAGTCTGAACTGTAGCATTGAGGCCCTGAGGGTGCGTCTACAGGTAGCATCATGTTTTACACTTTTATGTCATTGCCATGACTTATATCCATGTTTGCACGCATAAGGTTCGGCTCATCATACTAATCAAATGTCAATTTCAACTTCCTTAATCAAATACGTGCTTTTATCACATTCCTTGAATTGACTCACATGCCATACTAGCAGCTGAGCCTATTAATTGCATGTTGTATGTGTTGCATTAATCATGTTGCATTGCTTAGGATCATGCATTTTTCTACTCATTTTTGTTTTTTTTGGCTTATCTCGGAGTACTAGGTGAGCAGTTTTCCTTTGGCATAATGCATGCGTGCGATTGTTGCCATATCAAGCATGTTCACCATGAGGCTAAGTACTTACTTGCTATATCTCTTGAATGCCTGTGGATGGAGGCTTTTCGCTTAAGTTAGGATGATTCGATTAAATGTACATATGAGATCACTTTTTCAAGTGGTACATATTCAAAACACTTTTCAAACAAACATGAAATCGAAATGTTTCAAAGTGGGCGAATTAGTCTATACTTGTGTGCATCACATAGTAACGATAGCATAATAATCAGAACAAGAGCATATAATGTAAATAAAAATCACATCATGATTAGTAGAGGCCGATCTTTGATTGGGTGAGTGGGGTGCTCAATTCATGACCTTTTCCTCTCATATATAAGTTCCCGAGCCGAGACACTTTGGTGATGACGGACAAATGGCCTTTTGGCATGAGTCACGAGTTTCCTAAATTTCCCAAAAAAATATTTAGGTGATGACTCTGAAATCTGGCAAAGCAATCTATTTTTGGCATTTTTGATTAAAAATTGATTTTCTAAAAGATTTGTCGGATTTGGACTCTTTTGTGTTTTTTCTATTTCACATTGCACTTGTGAAATCAGATTCAAAACCATAGGAGTTCGAACTGTAAGGCTATCGTATCCAAGGAGACTAAACCCCTCCGAGGAGCACGAGAAACTAGCTACAGTTTCTCGTGACTCTGTTGGGAATTTAGAGAACTTGACTCGGACTTCATGATGTGAAATTTTATTTACAAATATATGTTCTTTGCATTTGCACCTGCATCATTACTCTAAATCACTGTGTTTTCCATTTGCTATTCCTAAACGGCTTGCCTAAAAAGCTTGCCAAAAGGCTGGCCAGTTATAGGGTCTACCATGTTGGAAATACAACTCTTGGATCTGGATTATCGTTGTACCGCTTGATCCTCCTTTCACTTCTCGGTGTTAGGTGTGAGAGGCATATTAGGTAATCTTGCTGAGGTACCCCTTTTGACCAATCAGCCTAGTTGCATATCGTAAAGCCATAATGACTATTCCGACATATGACAGGATGCTCACCCGTATGCAGGATTTTGTGAAACTGTTTGCTTGAAGTAGTAAAACCCTAAATCATGTCAAAGCTAAGACAGGGAAACCCTAACATCTCATAGGGGTGTTTTGAATGCTTTTGTGCAAAATGTGAAATATTTGGAAATGTGCAATGCAATCCTAGGAGAGTCTTAATCTTGAGGCGATTCTTTTTAACATTTGAGGGTCATATCAGAATTAGAATTTGGGTCAAAATCTAAGAGTTTGTGTTTGATATGGGTGAATTTTCAACAAAACCAAAACCAGGGCCAAAAATTGTATCTTGCTTTGCTTTGATTGGCATACCCGTATCCTAATCTGATGAGGCATTTTTTTTAATGCAAGATTTGTCTGAGCCAGAGAAGAAGCAGTACCCGCCTTAACCCATCACAGTCCATCCAATCCTAGAAAAAAAAATCCACTCAGCAAAGGTCCAGTCCATCTGATCCCCAAAGGCCAAGTCAGAAAAGATCCATCCAATGCTAAAAGGCCCATTCTAAAAAAGCCCAATCCAATCAAACTTGTCTAGACTAATCCAGTTCAGAAACATCAAGTATAATCGGGTTGAAATTCTTGTTAGTCAGCTCTCAGGTTACACCCATCCATTTCCCCAATTGCCAACTCAGTAGGCCCGTGATGACACAGAGTCTAGAAGAAGTTGTGGCCCTGATAACGACCCTAAACCAGGGAATTACCATATAGGATGAGACCATTGCTGAAATGTAACTCCCATCTGGGGCATCGACCATACATCCAATCTCGGGCCCCTAGCCAAACTTTGACCCACTTTCGCTAGCTGAAGATTTGTAGGGTCCAGATCCTCGAGAAGGGCTGGCTCAAGCTCGAGTTTTTAGACCCCTGGTACAGCCTAATGAGGGGCTTTTTCCCCTTGATATTAATGAGCTCAACCAGACCTTGTTAAAAATTGCTAACCTTGATAAACAATTCAAAAAGGCACAGGGAATTAACTCAATTCCCGACATTGAGGATGGATACACCGAGGCTGTCGTGAGGCTCCCAGACAGATTCTAAATTTCACACATTTACCGTTTTGACAGGTATAGAGATCCTATGGTACATATCTGGCTTTTCTTGGACGTCCTGAAACCAATGGGTTTGACTAAGCCTCAGAAACTCTCTCTGTATGGAAGAACCCTGTTGGGTATTGCAGCCACTTGGTACGCCAAGTGGAGGATAAAGTGAAGCAGAACGGGGAAGATTTGGCTGAGGTGTTTGTCAATCAGTATTCTTACAATACCCAAATTGAAATGACCACCCAAGAGCTTAAAGCAACCCACCAGAATCCAGAAGAACCTTTTGTGGAATTTGTTGCAAGATGGCGAGCAAAGGTAGCACAAATGACAGATCAACCTTCTGAGAGGGACAAAGTGCGAACAGTGGTGTAGAACCTTGATCCTGATATGTTACAAAAGTTAATAGTCGTTCCGTTATTCACTTTCAAAAATTTGCATGAATTAGGGTTCAAATTGAGAGCGCATTTAACAAGGGGATTATTCCTAGAACAAGTGAACCAACAAGGAGGGTGTTTTTCCAGGAGTACCAATGCTAGCAGTAGCACTATTCCCAAACCCATTAAAATCAATACCGTCACCACCGATCCCAAAGCTGCCTACCTTTTTGCCAATACCAACCCACAAACAGCTAGCCCAACCCGAGCTCAAGGCAGAACTTTCACCCCCCTCCATATGAGCCTAACTAGCGCACTAGAAGTCATGATGGAAAGAAGGTATCTTGAACCCCTTGATCGCCAACCTCTTCCTGACCCACTCCCTGCTAGACATAACCCCACCAAATACTATGCGTACCATCAGCAGTGCGGTCATGGCATCGATCATTGCTACCGCCTTCGTCATGAGGTTCAGAATCTCATCGACAACCAGACGATAGCTCCACCTCAAGAACCCAATGCTGCCACCAACACTTTTCCCATCCACAACTAAGTACCTCTCCTCACCTTAACCTTATCCATACACTACATCCTACCTTCTACTCTAGTATATATATCACTCCATTCCATTTGCCTAGGACAGAGGTATTCATTTTTGAAAACACTAATTTGTGCATGATGGATACACTGAATCCGGTTTGGATGCACCAAATGCGCCAAATGGCCGAACCCACTACTGCTGAGATGTTGGGAATGATCGAAGACCTTCAAGGAACGGTGGCAAAATTAACTTTTAGGGTTCCGACCCCGTTCTTTACCACACCTCATGCTGGGGATTTTCTACCAAAGAATTCTCCAATTTTGGGACAAGCTAAAAGTGGAATGGGCCAATAAAAAACAAACAGGGCCAAAGCTAGTAGCAAGAACGAGTCTGGGGTGACTATTGACCCTTGTGCACATCTCCGATGGGTTGTCAAAGCTCTGAAGACTAATGGTGTGAACAAATGGCAAGTCCTTGCACTTGTTGAAAGGGTTGTAGATGAAACTTTCGCTACTCAACACACCAATGCTCAAGTAGGGGTTATTCACTGGTTGGTAAACAAGGGAAGGCCAAATAATGAGGAAGGATGCTTTACTAGGAACACCCATCCTAATTCCAGTCCCATGCCCATGAATACCCAGCCAACACCTATCAACCCATTTGCCAATATTTCTAACACTGATGCTTCGTCTTCCCAAAAACGAACTTTTGCCCATCTCCATATGAGCCCAACCTGTGCATTGAAGCTACTGATGAAGAAAGAGTATCTCAAACCACTGAATCCTCAACCTCTCCCTAACCCTCTCCCACCTAGACATGACACTACCCAATATTGCACATTCCACTAACAGTACGGTCATCATACTAACTGTTGCTTTAGCCTTTGCCATGAAATTCAAGACCTGATTGACAAAAGGGTCATCACCATACCCGAAAATCCCAAAGTTGTCAATACCCCTCTCTCTGACTACAATAGATAGTCACTCCATAACATAAATCCCATCCATGGCTTGCCAGCAACTGACCTTGACCCTAGCCAACATGGTCAAAAAGATGTGTGGGGACAACTGGGGTAATTATGAGGCTCGATCTGTAAGACTCAGTTTGAAAGTCTAAAATTAGTCCTACTGGGTGTGGATGCTTGTATTTATGAACTGAAGGCAGGTTTGGACCTTTCTGTGGGCTACTTGAAGTATTTTTGAATTCTGCAAATGGACTTAGAGTGTGAAAACCCCTTTTGTCTCAAGAGTACTGATTTTGTTTTGAATTGTGTCCTGTAAATAGTTTGAGTTGTGAGTTTTATTTTTGTTGTCTTTTCTTGTGTTGGTGCGTCAGTTGAGTCTCTTCCTTTTAGTTTCTCTCGTGTACCCTCAAGTCTTCATTTTTCTAAGTAAGAAAGTGGGAATCAAGTTTTTGATCATTTTGTTGTGCCTACAGTAATGCATGTGTGACCTTTTAAAAATCGAAGAGGCTTTGAATTTGTTTTTTGAATGAGATTCCGTTAATAAGCTCGGGTATTGAGAAGGATCCCCTAAATGGTTTCAGTAGATTCTGACTTATTGGCGCAAAGTCCTTCATGATCTCAAAAGCTTAAGCTGCTTCTTCAGCTATTTCTTCTACAAAACTTGCGAAAATGGATTTGGAATTGTGCTTGGTATTCTACATTGTCCTGGGGATGCTTTTCACCTTTAGGCAATCATTTTGGCAAGCACAAGACAACTTTCAGACCTCACAGTCATAGAATTTCTCCCCCTAGTGTTTTCATTACTTCAAAAATAAATGGATAAAAGAAACCAAAAGAAGAAGAAAAGAAAAGAAAAGAAAGAAAAAGGAAAAAAGAAAAAAGAAAAAAGAAAAAAAAAGGGAAAAAGAAAAAAGTCAACCATCAAGCCAGGGGTATTCATTGGAATGAAATCCAATCAACCATGAGGAAAGGAACTTTTGTCTGAATCTGGGGAAGCCAATCCGAGGAAGTACCACATTGTAAGAAAAACCAACTTTGCAAATGGAGCAAAAGAAAAAAAAGAAACATGCATAAGAGAATGGAGAACCAAACTCAAATCAAGACGAAGCTAGTTTCGATGTTACGACAAGGATAACTATTGATCAAATTCACCACAAATGCTATAACACTATCCTTGAGAGGCTCGCTAGGCTAAAAACCCGAGAGAGATGACCTAGGCAAAAGTTAGAGCATGAAAAATGAGAAATCAAATAAATTGAGCTCACAGGGTTGAAAACTCTAATGGACGACTTTGGTAAAAGTTAGAGCACAAAAGAAGAGTGTCAATACCCGAGTTGTGACGACCTCGGCCTCCGAACTATTATATTATATTGTTTCAATAAGCTTAATTGCATGATTGTGTGTTTAATTGTGTGCTTACATGCTTAATTTTGTAGTTATCTGTTATTACATGGAATATCTGTTCAAATTGGCAACTTAGAGACAGAAATTGAAAGCCTAGACAGCTCCACAAACTGAAATTGATTAGCTTAATAGACTAATTAGAATATTTAGAATTTTATGGTAACTTTAATTGAAAATTGATTTGGATTAAAATATTTAGAATAAACTGGTTGAATTAATTAGAATTGAGCTCAATTAGTTGGTATTAATCAACCTTGATTGTTCTAAACTAATCTACACCTATATATAGCCTCATTATGTTATGAGCTCATATGATATACAACTCTTGGCTGAGAATTGAGAGAGAAAGAAGGAGAGCTCAACACTTTAGAGAGAGATAGAAGAGATTTGTAGAGAATTGCTAGAGATTTGATGAATTAAGCTAGGCCAACACTTGTATTCAACACTAGGTATGAAATCTATCTTTAATTCTTGGAAATATTGCATGGAGACGTTTAATTCAACTAGTTCTAGCACTTATTTGCATGTAATTAAGAGATATGTGTTAGATTTCCATGAATTTGGTGGAAAAGAGTTGAATTGTATACATGCATATGCCTTTTGAGTTAGAATCCATGAAATTCTTATATGCATGGCATTTTTGCAACTTAACTTGAGGGTTTTCCCATGTTTTCATACTTATCATGTGGGTTGATCAAGTTTTGGAAAGATATAAGAATATACAAATTCAATGTGATACATGCATGGTTCATAATATAGGGTTTCAAGCTTTGGATTGTCAAATAGATCTCAATTTTGAGTAAATGATTTCAAATTGTGAGTGTTTTCAAGTTATATAATGATTTTCCATGTTTTTGTACCAAAAATACAAGTTTTGGGGCTTTGAATATCATTTTTGAACTTCAAACATCAAACTGGAAAACCCAGATTATGACCAGCACTCTCGAGCGAAGAAATGCTCGCTCGAGCAGAAAATTCACGCTCTTAGTATTTTTACAGAGACTTGCATCATGATCGAGCGAGAAAACCTATACTCGAGCGGACCTTATTTTATGTTACTCTTCGCTCGAGTGACAAAACTCACGCTTGAGCATATGAATCACACAACCAGTACTTTTGCAAAGTTTACAGACCACTAGAGCAACCGAAGTTACGCTCAAGCGACCACCCTTATTTTTGAACCCTCACTCGAGCAAAGGAAGTTGTGCTCAAGCGAGGACCCTACTTTCAGCAAATTTCGACTAACTCTTCTAAGTGCATAATTGCATTCTTATGTCATTTCTAGCATCCTTAAGCACCTAATGGACTCATAGAATCATAGAATGAGTTAGAGACACATGAGAAGAATTGAATTAAAATGAAATGGTGCTTCAATTGTGCTTTTGTTATGTGTTTTATTTAGGTGGACGTCCGAGGCTTAGTGACAACACACACCACTGTGAGTAGTAACTTTATAAAGATATGTTCAAGTAACATTTATTTTGAAATTGTTATTGCTCTTGAATTCAATATGCGATCGATTGAATAATTTAATAGAATGTTATTTTCTATCGATGAATGAAGTTCACTTTTGAACCTGTATTGTGGCATCCATTGACTATGGGCCATTGCCTGGGGGTAACAATACCATGGCTATTGAATTCATCGAAACATGGAGATCTCATGTTTGACCCTTCGTGGTCCATTGGATTGACATTTCGTGGTCCATTGGTTTGACCCTTCGTGGTCCATTGGCTTGACCTTTATAGTACATTGTTATTGGAATACTATTGCCTCATGGATGTACCACTTAATTTAATATTAACAGATATCGATAATGAAATTTATTGGTTAATGAGAATTGATTATTGGGATCTAGTTTGGCAATGTTATCGAACTTCATTCATATAACTTCTTTATTCTGTTATTGCTCACTGGGCCCTGGCTCACTAATTATTTATATATATTCAGGTGGCCAAGCTGAACATCAGAGTTAAGAAAGCCTCAAGTCTACTTGAGTCAGTCATTTGAGGAACTTCCAAGCGAAGTAAACCAGGCTCAGGTGGAGCCATGCTAGTTAAACCCCTTTTTGTTTGTTGAATGGTTTTGTATTTATGTATAATTATAAGACATGAATGGTTGTACAAATGTGATGAATGTACTTTTGGAGCAAATCTTTGCTTATTATACGAAGCTCTTTTCATATACGCATGGCTCTATGGATAAATGTTATGTTATATTATACTTTCGCTAAGCCCTGTACTTTATATTAAATGGATTATCTATATGCAGGCTGAAGATAATCTAAGATTACTGGTCGGTCATGACGCTAAACCTATAGGGGGGTTTGGGTCCTGACGGAGTGGTATCAAAGCACGAGTTATATCTCACTCACTTGTCCATTGAGCTATAGAGAGTCTAGAGAAGACTTCAGGATTGCATTCATGTGTATTTAAATGCTAGAGTGAGACAATTTGTACAATTACATATTTGAATTTGTACATGTATACATATTGTGCTTGTTGTGTTTATCATAATACAAGTTTTATATAGAAAAATGGTGAGGACAAGGGGTGATGAGCTAGAGGAGGAAACTTCCTCAAGACTGGATAGAATGGAACGGATGATACAGGACATGGCTGAAGCCATAAGACAACAACAGCAGTGGCAACATCAACAACAGCAACTGCCACCTTCACCCCTAATGCCTGTACCACCTCCAACTCCAGGGTGTCAGACAGAGGACTGTGTTGTTGCTTTGACTAGAGAATTCAAAAAGATGAAACCAACATTGTTTCATAGCGGAATTGAACCTTTGAAGGCAAAAGCTTGGGCCTTAGGGATTGAGAAATTGTTTGAAGTATTTCCATGTACCGAAACTCAGAAAGTATAACTAGCCACATTCACCTTAGAAGATGATGCCAGGTGTTGGTGGATGTTGGTTCGTGATGAGAATACGAATATTACTTGCTTTTTAGAAATCTTTTATGAGAAGTACTTCCCACAATGTGTGTTGGACAGGAAAGTGTCTGAATTCATGGAACTCAAGCAGGGAAACAAATCGGTTGCTGAATATGAAGCTCAGTTTACAGAGTTAGCTCGATTTGCACCTCATATGGTAGATACAGACTACAAGAAAGCTAGACAATTTGAGGGGGGTTTGCGTGACCCAATTTTGGATAGAATCAATGTGCTCAGATTGCCAACATATGTGGATGTACTTGATAGGGCATTGATAGCAGAGGATAACGTGGCTAATCGTAAACAGAATTTTGAGTAAAGGGGTAGAAGACGGAATTTTAATAAGTGGGCAACGTCAACAAACAAGAAGTTAAAATCTGGGAGTTCTAGTAATACTGGTTCAAGCCAAGGTGGCAATTCAGCACCCACTTGTGCTACTTGTAGAAAGAAACATTGGGGTGTTTGCTATCGCACATCGGGGGCTTGTTATCACTGTGGGAAGATGGGACACATCGCAAAGGATTGTACACAACCACGTCGAAGTGGGAATCATGGTACTGTAAGTTCAGCTAGATTTACTCCAACAACAGGAACAAACGCAACACCCACTACAACAAGAAATGAACAGAGGCAAGGAAGGGTTTTTGCACTGATTCTGGGGGATACTCAAAATACTGAGGTTGTGGTTTCAGGTACTCTCCCTATTTGTAATCAAGATACATATGTATTAATTGATTAGGGTTCGACACGTTCTTTTGCCTCTTCTATGTTTGAACATAGATTAAATAGACCTATGAACCATTGCCCTATATGTTGTGTGTGTCCACCCCATCTAGGAAACCTGTTTTATGTTCATCTGTTTATCGTGCTTGTGAAATACGTGTTGATAATGTGATATTGTTTGTGGATCTACTGCATGTTGATATTAGACACTTTGATGTAATTTTGGGAATGGACTGGTTGTCTAAATATTGTGCAACTATTGATTATGTAACGAAACAAGTTTTATTTAGACCTCCAGGGCATAATGAAATTGTGTTTGTGGGTAATGGAGTAGTACCTCCGCCTTATTTGATTTATGCAATGAAACCTTGTAAATTACTCAAGAAGGGATATCAAGGGTACTTGTGTTGTGTAATGACTGAACAAACCATGGATGTCACCCTAGATAATATACCAGTAGTGAGGGACTTTTTTGATGTGTTTCCAGATGAATTACCTGGACAACTGGTAGATAGAGAAATTGAATTTACAATTGATGTGATACTGGGTACACAACCAATTTCTAAAACTCCCTACCATATGTCCACTACTAAAATGAAAGAATTGAAAGTTTAGTTGCAGGAATTGCTTGATAAAGGGTTTGTCAAACCAAGTACATCACCATGGGGTGCACCGATACTTTTTGTAAAGAAGAAAGATGGCACCTCCGACTATGCATTGATTACCGAGAGCTCAACAAGGTAACAGTAAAAAATAAATATCCATTGCCACGTATTAATGACCTATTTGATCTGGTAGAGGGCTCAGATGTTTTCAAAAATTGACTTGAGATCGGGGTATCATCAATTGAAGGTTATGGTTGAAGACGTTGAAAAGACCACCTTCTGGACCAAGTATGGACATTACGAGTTTTTAGTCATACCTTTTGGAGTTACGAATGAGCCCGCAGCATTCATGGATTTGATTAATAGAATTTTTAAACCCTTCTTGGATGAATTTATTGTCATGTTTATTGATGATATTCTCGTGTATTCGAAAAATATAGATGACCATGAACAGCACTTGAGAATGACTCTTCAGACACTTAGAGAAAAACAGTTGTATGGGAAATTCAAAAAGTGTGAATTTTGGCTTGATGAAATCACATTTTTGGGACTCATCATTAATAAGGATGGTATATCTGTTAATCCTTATAGAATAGAAGCGGTTATTCATTGGCCTACCCCGACTAATGTGTCAGAAGTTCGCAGTTTTATGGGATTGGCAAGTTATTATTGAAAATTTGTTAGAGACTTCTCGAAAATTGCTGTGCCATTGACTCAGTTGACTCGAAAAAGGGAACCATTTGAGTGGACAGATCAGAGAGAAATAGCCTTTCAAGAGTTGAAGACAAGACTGACCACAACTCCATGTAGCTCGACTTTCCGCGCTCCTTTCGGAAGGCGAATAGCCCTACAGTACGGACTCCACTTGTGGTTCAGAATCTAATTTCACAAGTACAATGTGAAACAGTGAAAACACAAAAAGAGTCAAAATCCAAAAATTCTTTTTGGAAAATCGATTGTTTGAATCAAATGCCAAAAATGGATTACTTTGCCAGATTTCAGAGTCGCTACCTAAATATTTTTGGAAAATTTAGGAAACCCGAGACTCATGCCAAAGGCCATTAGTCCGTCATCACCAAAGTGTCTCGGCTCAGGAACTTAGGTACGAGAGGGGAAGGTCATGAATTGAGCACCCCACTCGCCTGATCAAAAATCAGCCTCTACTAATCATGATGTGTTTCTTATTTACATTATATGCTCTTGTTCCGATTTATTAGCTATTTTTTTGCTATGTGATGCGCACGCAACGTATAGACTAGTTTGCAAAATTGGAATACTTGATTTCATGTTTTATTTTGAAAATGTTTTGGGAATTTTGCCACTTGAAAAAGTGGGCTAAAATTTAATCTAACTATACCAGTTGAAGCACCTAGCCTTCATCCACAGGCAATCAAACAGTTATATCATTTAAGCAATTAGCCTCATGGAAGATATGCTTTGACATGGCAACACAAACATTCAATACAATATGCTAAAGCAAGTAAATGCTCACCTAGTACTCCGAGCCAAAGCAAAGCAAAATAATTAGAAAAAATATGCATGTTCCTAATTAAATGCAATATGACTAATGCAACGCATGCATTATGTATTTTATAGGCTTGGCTATGAATATGGCATATGATTCGATTCAAGACATGTGATAAATCACGTATTCAAGCAATGAATTTAAACATTTGGTTAGTATGATGAGCCAAACCTTGGATGCATGCAAGACAAGTGGATGCAAAACATGAGAATGCTAATGAAACGTGATGTTCTAAACTAACCATTGTAAGCGATTAAATAAAAGGGAGAAAGACGTGGGGTTGGAAGACATACACATTATTACAACATTTGATCTCTCAGGCAGGAGGGTGCGAATCAATGTTCGAAAGTCCGAATTAAACTAACTATTACAAAACTGGGCGAATGACTAATAATTAACTTAACTAAGTTAATTAACTACTTTATTACAACAATTTAACTAGCTATACCAATTATCAATATGCAAAGGCTATAACCATACTAATTATAAGAAGATTAATTTACAACTATAATAATCATAACACTAATGAAACAATTAATCACATTTGACAAAGGCTTAAGTGAAGATGGATGAAGGTTGCATGCACAGCGCCTGAGAGCTACTCTGTCTATCCAAGCCAACTCTGTTTCACCTTCAGCCACTGTGTATTTTCCGGAAAAACTGCACTGCTGGCCACGCACTGAGGGCCAATCGTGCATCAATGATGGCCGGCCGGGTCTACAGATGGCCGGCAGTGCATCAATTTGGTGCAAAACTCTGTTTTTGTATTCTGAGGTGAACCAGTGCATACAAAGTATTCTCAAGCTCTGTTTATCCCTTTCTTTCTTCTCTGTCATGGGAAAGCCTCAAGAGAAGGTTGAAATTGATTCCAAAGCCATCAATGAGAAAATTGATTGCTTGATGATCTCGGATACAATTTTGGACAAAAAGTCAATGAATGTAATGAATAAGACCACCCCTCCTCTTGTCATGGAGTAAGCTCACAGAGGGAGGTTACAACGCTTCAAGAATCATCAAAATGCCATGAATTAGCATGTGATGACTCTTGACACATGGAACTTGGCATAACGTCCGGCCAAGTTCAAGCAATTCTAACCGTTTTCTTTATATGGGTGGTTTCAAGTTTTAAGCCAATTTTATAAAGCATTGCCATTCTTTAGTCCATTTGTCCATGGTGATGTTAAAGTCCTCTAAACAAGAAGTAATGTCAAACATGAGCTTCTTCAAAAACATGAGAGAGAGAGAGAGAGAGAGAGAGAGAGAGAGACTATACCGTTGGCAATGATCTTCGAAAAGATTAAGCCATTAAGTAGGAGTCTTTCTTACGTGTTTTGAGAAACCTCAATCGGTTGAAATCATTCTCAAGAATGAAAGAGATGAATGGTGGATTGATTATTAAAATTAGACTTTTAGACATGGAAATGAGTAAATAAAAGCTTGGAACAACATGTAACAAGTTATGTATGCAAACTTATGAGACAACAAATGAACTAAACAAAGCATGAACTAATTTAAAAGGCTTGGACAGCCCTAAAACAGCCCTTATACATGAAAAACAGAGGCTCAAAAATGCATGAAAAAACCCTAAAAAGCCTAACAACAAAGAGATAAAACAAGGCTGGGAAGCAAGAACAAGGAGGGGTGGCTAACCCCTCCACTTTTGAAACCTCAAAACATGATTTTTAGCATTTTCTAAACTCTGAAAATTAGTGCAAGGAGCAAAGAAAAGGAGTGTAAAAGAAAGGTTTGAGCTATGGGTAAAGATATAGAAAGAGTGTTAAACTCTATCTATTCTTTTGGTAGCTCTTCAAAACCAATCTTAAACACTTCAAATAGGATCAAAACAACATAAAAAAATAAGAACTAAGTAGTAAATGAAATAAGTGAAGGCAAGAAGGAAGATAGCAAGCTTATACCTCTCAAAGGAGTAAGCTTCTTGTTTGTGATCAAACTAAGCTCCAACACACTTTCAAGCTTGAATTATGCTTTTCAAAGATCAACCAAGGCTCTAAGATGGTGAGACAAGGTTGTGTATAGTACATGGAGATGACACAAGGAAGCTAGGTTAGCTCAAAGGTTGCTTGATAAGGAAGAAGGAGGAGAGAAGAGCTCTCAAGGTGTATATAGGCTTTCTAAATTTTGTTCAACCCTCAAAATAATAACACAACTTTGTTTTTATAGAATTTGAGCTCAAAAATGTGATAAATATCTTCAAATATGGACAGCTGGCAGCCTCCTACCCAAAACAGTGTTTTTCGCCACCAAAAGCCGGCCGGCCAGCCATCACTGATGCCCGGCCGGGCTTTGATGCCCTCCCTGTTTTTTGGTTCAAACTCAGCTCAGGGTGGAAAAAGGTCTAAAAATGGGACTCAGAGATTCAAACAAGGTAAATGTTGAAGATTTGAGGTTATTTCGAGAGCCTAACTGAATCCGAATCGCTGCGAATTTAAAGCACACAATTCAACTTTCATCATCGAGTGTATCGAACCAAACGCCTAAGTCTTGCTGGCGGTCAAAATGGGGTGTCTATAGTTGCCCCTCTTTGATAGGCTTGAGCAGTCATGAAATGACGTGAGTGAATGTCAAAGCCCAAAGATGACCCTTTTGACGAGGCTGCAAGGCTTAGGCAAGAAAGCAAGACATAAATTAAAATGGTTGTACTCGCAAGCTGCCTACATATCCTTTTGCAAGGAATCAAACCAGCGTAGTTCAGGGGGCAAAATGCAAATACAAGATACAAGAACATAACTTATGATCATGCAATGAGATCATGTGATGAAACACTTGAATGCAAATGCAATGCAAAGAAAATGCCATAGTTAAACAAACTGAAAAAGGTACAGCAATTCCAATCATGAAAAGAAGTAAACAAACACGCCTCGCGTGGGAAAAAAGAACCAAACTACATTTCATGTAGAAAGGATGTAAGAAAATTATGCAAGCCTAACTACGCATCGCGCAAGAAAGGCGAAGGGTGACGTAACCATCAAGCACACCCGAGGTCTCAACTGAGATCTTAACGCGTTGCACGCGAGAGGAGAAAGGTGGTGTGAACACCGGGCACACCAGAATGTTTTTAACCGATTTGTAATCCTAACGCATCACACATGAGAGGAGGAAGGGTGGTGTGAATACCAGGCGCACCTGAATGTTTTTAACCGATTTGCAATTCTAACACGTCACACACGCGAGGAGGAAAAGTGGGAATTGAAAAAGTACAGGCAAAAACGCATAAGTAGGAACCGAAACATGGATTCTACTCAAAGATACACGAAATCAAAACAATGCCAATGTGTTAAAACAATGGGCTCAACGCACCGCGTTTCAATACGGTTGTAAAATGGATGATGATTTTAATGTGGCACAAATGATTTTATCTAGAACTCCTCTGTATGAACCGTACATACAATATCGGGCACTTCTTCGACACTCTTTGAATGAACCGTACATATAATATCGTTGAGTTATGGAATAACAAAACAGATTACAAATTAGACAAAAACAAGTTATAAATTACCAGAACAATTTAAACAAGGTGAAAGTCTTAAAACAAATCACATCATGAATTTAAACTATGAGTTACACAAATGAATTTAAACAAATTAAACAAAATCAAATTATGCACTCATGCAACAAAACAAAACAACATGGATATTTTTGCTGACTCTCTTTATTTCTTTTGATCACTTTGATATTTTGCCTTTGTTCTTTGTTTTTTTTTTTTTTTTCTTTTTTGTTTTCTTTTCTTGTCCCAGTGAGGCCGATCGAGTTGTCAGTACCCCACTCCCGGTACTGACAACTCGCGGTTCAAGCGACGCCGTCTTGTAGACCAAACCTTCCCGTACTTCCGTCGCTTCTTTGACACGATCACAGTAGACCAGGTAACAAAATACCAGTCTTCAACTGTTAACTACTATAAGCATATAGCATTGTTTCCCACACTACACGGTCACTCTCATACTGTTACATCTATACCATATTGCTATTCTCATACTATACTGACTTCTGACATTACACTGAATTATTCATACTAAACTAATTTTTGCCACTACACTAATATCTGTAGGTTGACTGGCACCCTTGGGCAGGTATTCCCCAAGTGTCGAGGGCGACCTACACCGCTGCTTGGCATGCCTTTACGATGAGGATTATGTTCGAGGGCCTCTTTGGCCCAGCGTACTACCTAGGAGAGAGGTTCATCTGCCAGACACGGGGCGTTGCTTATCCCGACATTCCACATCCTCCTCCTTCCAGCATGAGGGTAGTGGATGATCTACAGGACGGTCCTGAGCTTAAGCTTTTGATGATAGGCGAGGACGGCGATCATCATCATGAGCCTAGCGACTTCACTATCTTCTTACACACACGGGTGATGGCACCTCTGACCCCAGGCGTGGCTCGAGCTGTACCGGAGGTTACTGCTGCTACTGCTGCTGCTGCGATTGGCAATGCGCCTGCTGGAGGTGCCCCTGCTGTTGCTCCCATTCCTGGATTTCCTATGATCCCTACTGAGATCGTATACATGCGCCCGGATGGAGTGATCGAGCAGATCCCACTTGAGTACATTGAAGAGAGGGATCGCAGACTCGTGTTTGCCCCTGTCGTCTAGCAAGTACACATTTATTTATGCTAGTCCATATTGCACTTTAGCTTGTTTTCTGCCATTTCTATTCATTGCATGTTATTGCTTCTATCTACCTATCTCAGATTCTATTCTTTTAGCAGATCCCCCGGCGTACGGTGATGACCTCCTTCGTACGATCAACCGACTGCTCCTGATGGTACGGAGGAGGCAAACTGCCTTAGTCATCCATGGGATCGAGGTACATTCTATCTATAGTCTACTGTTGTTGCCATACTGTGCTTGTTGCCATACTATACACTTTGTTTATTCATACTGATATTTGTCCACTTTTCAACTTGAGCTTGTACCAGTTGCACCTGCAGGACCTCCTCCAGCTGGAAGGAGAAGGAGACGAGGCTCAATGAGAGGCCGCGGAGGAGTTGACCGGGGGAGGGGCCAAGCGAGGCAGCGCTCACCTTCGGAGGAGTCTTTTGACTGATCCACGACCCCCAAGGATGAGGGACAGGAGGTTGACTTGCAGTCCAACAGCCCCAGTGATGACAGCAATGCACCTCCTCCGCAGACGAGGAGGAAGAGGGCTAGGATGGGCTACTAATGATGATGATGATTTTGCTTTTTGTTTTGTTTTCTTCTTCTCATTTTGCTAAAAAAAAAAAAAAAAAAAAAAAAAAAAAAAAAAAAAAAAAAAAACTAGCTTCGGATAGACCTTTTGTTTTTGAGGACTTTTCTTTTGTTTTTGGTTTGTAAAACAATGATTGGGGCTAGACCCGCCAGCTTATAAAAGACAAGTTTTTGTTGAATGATTTCCTTGCACAATGTGATGAATGGTATAATCCTTGCATTGTAACCCTTAGAACTGTGAATTCTTGTTCTTGAGTTGATTCATGAATCAGATAATGGCTTACAACCAGTCAAAATGTAAAATACAACTCGATAACAGAAAAACGAAATGAAAACAACTCAAAAAAGCTAACAAACACTTGGTACAAACAAAACAAAACTCAAAAGTACAGTCGTGGTCCATCCGAACAAAGGCCAGCTTTTACTTCAACTGCACTAAACTGGGTCAGCACCAAGACCCGGCCGGGCTTCACTGCACGGCCGACCATCACTGATGCATGGTCGGCTATCAATGTGATGTCGGTTAGTGCTGTGAAGCCCCTGAAAAAATGTTTTTCTCTTTAAAAACCCTAATGTTTAAATTATTTTCTTAAAGCCCTCAGTTACTTCAATTATTTCGAATCTTGTCGGTTAGCTTTTTTTTATCAAAACTGGAATATCCTAGCTGGATTAGGTTCCTTAGCCTAATTTAATTAAATTCTACATAAGTAAGGTTCAAATACATGAATTTAACTTCAAGCCCTCACTTCTTTATTTAAATTCTAAATTTCCCCAAAACTAGTACATGTACCTTATACTATAAGTACCATCAATTAATTGAGATCTATATAAATATATACATTGAGGAATGCTCTCCTAGTACCTAGATTGATTTAAAAAAAATGGCCCCATCACCCTTCCCAATGGCCGGCCACCCTAGAGAGAAGTGAGAAGCCTATATTTCAAGATTTATAATCATGGTATTCTAGAAACCAAAAAAAAAAAACTATTCAACTAGGAATTAACTAGGTGTTGCCTAATCCCAAGGTTAAGCTCCCTAATCACTCCTAATTCATTGAACTTCCCAAGGTTAAGCTCCCTAATCACTCCTAATTCATTGAACTCCAAGTAAATCCTAGCTTGTCCATTCAATTCCAACTAGTGGGCTTCTATGTCATTTTACACCACATTTGCCTATAAATATCACCACTCCCTAGCATGGCAAACACAAGCATCACACTCACACACACACTTTCGGCTAGAGGAGAGGAAGGAGAACAAGAGAGAAGTCTTGAGAGAAAGAGGAAGGGAGAGGAGAGCCATCTTGTTCAAAACTTAGCAAGTAAGCCACAACACAACCTTCTCTTTCATTTTTCTTTTTCAAATACATGTTCTTAAGGGTTCTAAATATTGTTTTCAGATGTGTCATTGATATATGTTAGTTAGCATGTTTTCATCATAAAAGAGACGCAAATTTTCCCTTAGTGGATCCCTTTTCCCATAAATGTTCTTGTTTTGGGTATTGTACCTTAGAATCCGTTTTTGCAGCCTACTTTCAAAAATTCTAGTAAAATGTATAAAATTATTCTGGACCTCTATTTCATGTCAAAATCTTCCTTAAGGAGTTAGCTTTCAACTGAAATTAGTTTCATGGAAAAACAGTGAGCGGTTTGCAAGAAAATCAAATTTTCGTAACGATCGATGAATCTGGACAGTGCTGGAGTGTTTTCTAAATAACTTAAAATCTAGAAAAGCTATCCCATTTCCGAAATATGTTCTGAAAACTAGATTAGATTCTCTACGAACCATAGGAAGGCCGAGTCCGGTAAAAATTCTAAAATAGCCCTTCTATTCTAATCCTTATGTGATATCGAATCTAGAAATCTTGTTATGCATAGGTGTTTTATGCTCTTGTGTTCATGAAAATGTTTATTAGCATATGATCATATCTTGGCATGATGTTGCACATATTATGGCTTATTCTCCTTCATCTTAATGATGCATGCTTATGTGGATATTATTATCTTGTTAGGATTGGTCTAACCTTATTTTAAAACATTTAACTCAAGGGGAAACTTAATTGGGATAGTATTGGGTTTTCGATCACTTGAGTAATGATGATAATGTGTGATGTGTGGATTGTTGGGATGCGTTCCCTACTTGGAAGTTAAAGTCTTGCGCAAGTGGTTTTCGGAACCCTTGAACGGAGCGGTTGTATTCGGACCCTAGGTGGTTTGGTATGAGGAGGGATTTGGGCAAGGCCCATTATTACCGTCTCTTTTGAGGCCCTGCGGTTGGCGCTACGCGGTATATAACCGTTGGTAGGCATCCGAGGTTAGTTCTGCAACAAAGCAGCAAAAGATGGGGCATACCAAATAATCCGAATCTGATTCTTGTGGTTGGGAAGACGAAATCTCTTTGGGGGATTTCTAGTTTACTAACATCTAACTTGTAATCCTTGGTTTATTTATTTTGAGTATCATGCTTTACTACTTGATGTTATATTTGAGATTGTGTATTGGACTGAAAAAAAAAGATGGGGTGTGTGTGTGTTTACTGGGCATTCAAAGCTCACGGCGTATCATGCCAGGTGACGAAGAGGAACTTATAGCTGGAGACAAAGAGCCTGAAACCTTCGAAGACTTTTGGCTATCTTAGTAAAGTTAGAAATTTCCTTTTGATGTTTTGTAAGACTCATGTGAAGATTTAAATTTTCTTAGGATGTAATGTAACGGAATAAGCTTTTGAATTAAGGATATTTGTGGTGGTTATGTATTTATATTCTACGTATATGTATGAACCTTATCGTTGCTTATGAGACCTTGTGTCAATGCCTTTTAAGATCTGTCAAAAGGGTAGTGCGCTGCCTAAGAAAGCCGGACTTAGAAGGGAGGCTAATTTGACTCTTCCGACGAACTGGGATCTTACTTGGTTGTTGACCACAGGACTCATTCGTGATTCTTCCTTGACTACAACCAATAGTGTAGAATCGGGGCGTCACAAGTGCTGTCCAGTTGTCATGCACAGCTTCTTCTCAAACTCTATAAATAGTGCTCCCATGCTGTTTTTCTAGCAGAATCATAAGTCTTTGATATTTTTCTCTCAAGATGGAGATGTTACCTATCAATAGGCTTCAAGACTGGATTGCCACTTTGGATGGCTCGGAAAAGGTGAATTTTCGCGGTTTCGACCTAAACGCCCTTTTTCCTTTAAGCCGCACTTCTCTTTGCTTTCCATTCCAACATGTCCCAGTTCGATGTTGGAACCCGGTCACACATGTATTTCAATTTGAATCTCAAGAAATGTGTCCAACACTCAAAGAATTTCAAGCACTGATGGGTTAGCTTCGTTTTGGCCATGCCCAGGCTTTGGGATGGATGTGTGGATTATCATTGCACGAGGCTCGATCTTTGGCTCATGACGGGGAGCTGGACATCCCCGGTTTAGTTCATCAATTTTCTGTTATTGAAGACAGAAGTGACCTTCTTTGGCAAAGCCGCCAGCAACATGCTCTCTGTTTATGCCTTCTCGTACAATTCCTCCTTGCCTCTAGTTTTGACGGAGCTCACATCCGGTTGATCGAAGTAGCTCAACGCTTGAAAGAGGGCAAGAACTGCATAGGTTTAACACTGGCCGAAACTTTGATGGATTTGGATGCTTTTCGTTGGGGAGAGACTACCCGCTTTGCAAGTGTAGACACCCCATTTTTGACTACCCTTAAGACTTGGGCACCTCAAGTTAATCACTCGGTGATGAAAGTTATGTTGTACAATCGCTCAATTTCTTCAGCAAGAAGAGCTTCTAAATCCCAACCTTACACCCCATTTTGGACCAAAACTATTTTGACCAAAACTATTTTAGACCTTAAAACCCTCTCTTTCAAAATATTTTTGAAAATGTTTCTATGATGTTCCGAGGCTCGCATTTCGTAAAAAATTACACTTTTTGGTAAATCAAGCATGGACAAAGTGGAAATAAACGGAAGAGAGGTGAACTCTTTGAAAAATATTTTAAACCTCTTATTTATAGGTTTGGTGTTGAACAAAATTGGAGGAGAGGGAAGAAAACTAGTTGGGGAGAAGTTGAGTATGAAACCGTTAAGGGAGAACTGAGCAGCCTTCACTAAATCAGGACTATCTCTTTCTACACTTAGAATTTAGTTGTGAGGTCACCACCATTGGAAAGTGGAATTCCGGGGATTCATTTTAGACTCAAGAATCTCCTAAAGCCGAGTCCGGATGAGGGAGATATGGCTGTTTGAAGTTAGGCATCAATCTAATTAAGACCAAAACTGAGCAACCTTCACTAAAATAGGCATATCTCTTTTCACACTTAGACTTTAGATGTGAGGCAGCAACCATTGGAAACTAGACTTCTGGGGCTTCAATTTAGACTCAAGAATGACCTAAAAATGAGTCCAGATGAAGGAGATATGCACATTCGAAGTCAGACCTGGAAGCAGATTTTTTATGGCCGGTAGGTGGCCGGCCAGCCACCATTGATGGCGGGCAATGCACACTTCTAGCCTACCAGCCACTGGTGAAAAACTTAGATATTTTTGGCCAGCTGTCCCCCAAAAGCTCCAGCTGTTCCAAGCTTGATATTTTTTACCTAAGGGATGTTTTTCTATATAAAAGGGATCTTCCTTCATAGTTTAAAGTTGAAAAATATTCCAAAAGTTCCAAAACTGGAAATTCTCTCTCTATCTCTATCTCTATCTTGCAACCTATACACCCTCTCTCTACATTTCCTACACCAATATTGGAGCTCTCCTTGCTGGGATTATTGAGTCCAAATTTTAGCCCTTGAGAGTGAGAACTTATTGGTTTGTGAACAAAAGTGTTATTCCTCTTAAAGAGGTATAATTTTAAGCATCTTTGTACTACTTCTTTTCTATCTTTTATTGTTGATTTTGAAGTGTTTTTGGACTGTTTTTATGGGTTGAAGCTTGTGGTTTAAGGCTATTAAAGGTAGAGGGGTTAATCACCCTTCTTTGAACCTTGTTCTTTAAGCCTTTACACTTGTGTTTCCCATCTCTTCATCAATTTTTTTTGAGCTTTTTACCACTAATTTTCAGAGGTTTTCAGAGGCTTAAAAAGTGGTTTTGAAGTCCCAAAAATGGAGGGGTTAGCCACCCCTCCTTTGGCTTGTTTACTAGCTTAAATTGCTCCATATTTTAACTTATTATTTTAGTTACTTTTGTCTTCATTCTAGCACATTTTTATACTGTTTTGGGCTGTTTTTGGACTATCTAAACTCTAAAATGTTCGACTGAAACTTGTGGTTTAAGGCCAATAAGGATGGAGGGGTGGCTCACCATTCCTTCTACCTAGCTTTCAAGGCCTTTACCCTTGTGTTTCCCACCTTGTTGTCACCTTTTTTTGAGCTTTTAAATACTGAATTTCAAAGTTATTTCAGTGGCCAAAATCATGTTTTAAAGTCCAAATTTAGAGGGGTTAGCCTTCCCTCCTTGTGTTTTGCTTACTAGCCTAGTTTGTGTCATGTTTTAGCATGTTAATCTAGCCTTTTTTAGCTCAATTCCAGCATATTTTAGGACTTTATTAGACCTATTTTAGCACTGTTTTGGGCTGTTAGTTACATTTGAGCTTTGTTTTGCATGCTTATAGTGTAATTGTCCTCATGAGCTTAGTGTTTTAGGCCTTAGACACCATCTCATTTGAGATGATAGCATTTATTTATGCTTTTCGCACTTATTTTTAGCACTAATAATCTCTGCAACCTCCCTCCTTTCTTGGATTTTGTTTTGCTTTGAGAGTTGTTTCAAGCCTCTTGTTCTTTTAAGCATGAGATTGAGGTTGTCATGCTTAATGGTTTAATCCCTTTTAGGGGTTCATTATCAACGACATGACATCTCTTTCATGTCTTAAGTTAACTCTTGGTTTGCTACTTCACTCCATTAGAGGACTCAAATTCATTGGACTTAATGAATTAAAGGATGGTTGGTAATCTAAAATTGAGTAACTAAAATTGAGGCTAAAAATGGTGCAAGATAATAATTGGTGTTGTGTTCAATCGGACATTAATTGAACACATGGAAGCTTGAAGCATTTCATACTCATTAGTGATGAAATGATTCAAGTTTCCAAGCTCATCACTTTCCTTAATCTTTCATAATAGGGAGGTGGTTTTTGAGAGTCTCATTTCATTGTATTTATTGAACTTGCACACTTGGTTTCATAAGCCATCATGCAATGAAATTGAATCCATTGATGTTTTGTGAATCAAACTTGCTACTCCTTTGATTTGTTCATGAAAAGGAGGGGTGAGTTGTGCAAACAAACCCTTGAAATATCCTATATATGCTCTGTTTGTCCTCTGTTGCAGTAAGGAGAACTGGGCAGCAATGGTCGGTAAGCCACTTTCCATGGCTGGCAGACCACCTTTGATGGTCGGCCAGCCATCACTGGTGGCCGACAACCTTCATCACTAGCCGACCGGCCATTGATGCAAAATTTGGCAGTGTGTTCTTCAAGCAGAGCAGAGTTATTCTGGAAGTTGGTAGCAGTGTATGTGTTCTCTGTGTAACAAAGGCTCTCCGGAAGCAAAATAGTGGCATTTTCGGGTGGAAACCGTGCATGCGCATGAATATCCCTCATTTCCCGAGGCGGAGTAGTTAGTTTAGCACTATTGTTTAGCTTACTTAATTCTTTTAATTGTACTTGTGTTGTAATTATTTAATTAGTTAGTTAACTAGTTATTCAATTTCGTTGTTAGTTAACTAGAATAGTTAGTTGATTCATTTGTTGTAATAATTAGTTAAGTAGTTTAGCTAATTTTATTTGTTTTGTAATAATTATCTTAGCTTTAATTAGTTAATTAATTAGCTAGTCAGTTTATTTGGACTCTCCTTCGTGAGAGCATAATGTTGTAATAATGTGTATGTCTTCCAACCCCACGCCTTTCTCCTTTTTATTTATCCGCTTTTGATGGTTAGATTAGGGGCATCACGTTTCAATTAGTATACTTCATGTCTGCATTCATTTGTCTTACATGCACCGAGGCTTAGTTCATCATTCAAACTTGTATTGTCATTTATTACCTCATTGAATACGTGTTTAAACGCATGCTATGAAATTGTTGCAAATAACATGTTAAGTAGCCGAGTCTATTTAGTTACATTATTGCATGTGTTGCATTAGTCACATGCATGAGTTAGGTACCATGCATATTTTCCTAACTCTTTTGTTTTATCTTAGCTTGGAGTACTAGGTGAGTTTTTAGTACTTTAGCATACTTACATGAATGACTACCATGACTAGCATGCTTGCCATGAGGTTAAGTGCTTACTTGTTAAACTGTTTGAGTGCCTATAGATGAAGGCTTATTGCTTGAATTGGAATGATTCAATAAATGTACATTTAAACCTACTTTGTCAAGTGGCAAATTTACAAACTTTAAGCCCACTTTGTTAAGTGGCAAAATCAAACCCCTTTCAAAAAATAAATATGAAATTGAATTGTTCCAATTTGAGCAAACTAGTCTATACCTTGTGTGCGCGCATCACATAGTAAATGCTAGCCTAATAAACCGAACAAGAGCATAAATGTCGATAAAAATCATATCATGATTAATAGAGGCCGATCTTTTATTGGGCGAGCAGGGGTGCTCAATTCATGACCTTCCCCTCTCGTACCTAAGTTCCCAAGCCGAGACAATCTTGGTGATGACGGACATGTGGCCTTTGGCACGAGTCATGGGTTTCCTAAATTTCTCCAAAATAAAATATTTAGGTGGCAACTCTGTATCTGGCAAAGCAGTCCAATTTTGGCATTTTTTATTCAAAATCAAATTTCCAAATGATTTGTCGGATTTGGACTCTTTGGTGTTTATCACTTTCACATTGCACTTGTGAGATTAGATTCAAAACCGCGAGAGTCTAAACTGTAGGGCTTTTATTCCGAGCTTCCGAAAGGGGGCGCGAAAAAGTCGAGCTACAGTAGAGAGCCCACTACTTCTCTAGGTATGATTTTCCTCCCTTCTAATTTATGATTCTTATATCACTCATCACTCATTCTCTGTTTTCTCCCAAAACCCTTTTCTTACTTTTCCCTCAACGCACACTTCTCTATTCTTTAATCTTTCTTATTTTTTGTCCCTCTCCTAGGTATGGTTGATGGATAAACTGCAAGTAGTGGGCCCTTGCCCCGAATACTCAGCCAGGGCTTACTTCTTTCACCAACGGCTAATAGATTTCCCTTCAGAGAGTTTATGGTGTGATTGAATGTGTGGCCGGTCCGTAGCTGATATATCTTGGCGTTGCCCCTGGTTTAATTTAGCCGGGATGAGCTACAACATGTCCCAACAGTCGGGTGTAGAGTTAATTGGCCTTACACATTGCGTGTTTTATTTTTCTCTCCAGTTCCGACACTAGTTTGGGCATGATCAGATACGTCCAGAGGATGGAATAGAGTACCCAGCTTCATTTCCAGTTAAAGCTTCGCATCTGCCCCGGTATCTCACGGCCTGGAGGACGAGAGAGATCATGGCCCCTGCCATTAGTTTCAGTTACACCCTGTTTGAAGAGTGTTTGGCTTGGCTTGAAGAGGAGGCAGAGGTTGGACCATCTTTGGCATAGAGCCACCTGACTCAACTGTGTCCCTAGTTTTACTATTTTGATCTTTTCTTTTCAAGTTTAAGATGTAAAAGCAACTTTGATTTGAATCAAAGAGTTTGGAGAATGTACTTATGTTGAAATCAATAAAATTAAAGTTGCGAGTACTGGAAATTTTCCTTTTGGTCCCAAAAATGGTCCAAGTTGTAAAAGGGTAAAAATTTGAACAAAATCAACTTTTATTAAAACTTTTCAAAACAATTTTCTAGAAATGATCACCACTTGACACGCATATAACCGATTCTCAAGAGGTACAACCCTGAATCAAAAGAAATCATAACTGCCCCTGACTGCGTATCATTACTGTTGTTTTGTACTCAACTTTTCTGACCGAATTACGGAGCACAACCGAACTAATAGATGATGAACAAGGATGACTTGAAAACGGATAGGACAGTTGAATTGGAGATAGTTACGGCCGAACTTCAAAATGAAGTTGCCTATGTATCCCAAAAATGGGAATCAAGCTTTATGTTGTTCGGTTCAGGTTCACTCAAGTATTAACTCTCTCCTTTTACGCTCTAACTTTTGCCAGAGCCGCCCTTTAGGGTTTTCAACCTTGTGAGCTCAATTTTTCTTTATTTCTAATTTTTTATGCTCTAACTTTTGCCTTGGTCGCCCTTTCGAGTTTTCAACCTAGCGAGCCTCTCAGGGGTAATATTTCTTCAACTTGTCCATGTTGATCGGTTGTGAGAACTCCAGACCATCCAAGTCCATAAGAATAACTGCCCCTCCTGACCAGATTAACTTGATGATATAAGGAACAGTCCAGTTAGGTTTGAACTTGCCCCTAGGGTCATAAATGGGAGCTCGGTTGTCTTTCAGCACCATGTCCCCTTCCTTGAGATTCCGAAGCTTAACTTTCTTGTTAAAAGCCCTAGCAATTTGACGTTGGTAGCCCTGGACATGATACAATGCCCTTAGTCTTCTCTCATCAAACAGCATTAATTCCTCGAATCTACTCTATTGCCAATCTGCCTCTGCTATCTAACATTCAGCCATAATTCATAACAAGGGCACTTCAATTTCGATTTGCAAAACAGCCTCCATCCCATAGAGAAGAGAATAGGGGGTCGCCCTTGTAGATATTTGGATTGAAGTTCTGTAGTCCTAGAGTGCAAATGGCAATTTATCTAGCCAGTCTCTATAGGTTTCCATTATCTTTTGTAGAATTCTCTTGATATTCTTGTTAGTAGCTTCAACATCCCCATTAGTCTACGGCCTATAGGTTGATGACTATGGAAAGCCACATTATATTTTTGAGCAAATCTATCACCTCTTTCTTGAAGTGCGTTCCATTATCAAAGATAATTTTATTAGGCACCCCATACCGGCATATGATGTTGTTTTTGATGAACTTAGCCACATGCGGTGCTTTCAAGACAGAGGAAGACTGGGCCTCTACCCATTTCGTGAAGTAATCAATTGCTACCAAAATGAGTTCATGCCCATTTGACCCTTTTGGAGTAATTGCGTCGATAACATCTATTCCCCAAACAGAAAATGGCCATGGTGAAGTCATGTTGTAGAGCTTCGACAGCGGAATGTTCATGCAATTAACATGAATTTGGCATTTGTGACAGGGCTGAATAAAGCCAATACAATCTTCTTCCATGGTTAACCAGTAGTAACCTTGTCTAAGGATTTTTTAGGCGAGCATCACACCATTCATGTACGATCCACACTCTCCTCCGTGAATGGCCTCCATAAGGCGCTTTGATTCTTCTTCCTCAACGCATAGCTTATGCATTCCCAAATGGCCTCTTTTGTACAACTTGCCTCTGCAAATAATGAATTGAATGGCCAGACGTCGTATTCCTCTTTTGTCCTTGGCATTTGCTCCTGGCGGATACACCTCCTTTTCTAGGAAATTCCAGATATCATAATACCAGGGTTCTTGTCTAAAGCCTCATCTATCGCTGCAATGGTTTCATAGGCCTACGTGTACCTCTGTTCAATAATGATTGGACGCATCCTGACTCCCAATGGAATGTCTACCATGGAAGATAGAGTTGCTAGTGCATCAGCGAATTGGTTATTCTCTCTTAGCAAGTGGGTAAACGTTAACTTCTCGAACCTCGGAATTAACATGTCCAAGACCTGATGATAAACCTTCATTTTCTCTTCTTTAACCTGCCAATCTCTGTTGGCTTGAGACACAACCAAATTCGAATCCCCAATGACATCCAACCTTTTTGCCCCTAATTCCAGGGCAGCTTCTAAACCAGCGATACATGCCTCATATTATGCTTCGTTGTTGGATACTTTGAACCGGAGTTTGAAGGCTAAGGGTATATAGGAGTCATCAAATGCTATTAGCAACGCACCAATCCTATAACCGTATTGATTGGCTGCTCCGTCAAAGTACATCGTCCACGTTCTCTTTTCTATTTGCAAATATCTTCATCTGGGAAAAGGTACTCCACCGCTTCATCCCATTCTACTGGGTGATCTGCCAGAATTTCGCTATAACTCTCTCTTTAACAGACTTGCGTGTAACATATGTAAGATCAAGTTCGGAGAGGAGAAGCAACCAATGGGTTAGCCTACCCGTAAGTGCTGGTTTTTCAATGAGATATTTGATGGGATCTACTCTCAAAACCAAGATTACTGAGTGAACTAACAGTAGTGCCTCAACTTCCGGGTAGCCCATACCAAAGCTAAACAAGATTTCTCAAGAGGAGTGTAACGGGTCTCATAATCCAGCATTATCTTGCTCAAGTAGTAGATAGCTTTCTCCACCTTGGCCTCTGACTCCTAATCTAGCATACACTCCATAGTTGAGTTTGTTACTGACAGGTACAAGATTGACGGTTTTCCCGATTTTAGCGGTGATAACACAGGTAGATTCTGTAGGTATTGCTTGACCTATTCAAAAGCGAACTAACAGCAATCGTCCCACTAGAATTTCTTTCCTTTCTTCAAAAGACCAAATAGTGGTTCACAAGTCAAGGTTAGTTTTGAAATAAACTGCCTTATGAATTGCACTTTACCTAGAAAGTCGCGCACCTCCTTTTCAGTCCTTGGTGGTGGCATTTCTAAATGGCCTTGATTTTGGAAGGATCTGCCTCAATTCCTCTCTGTGTGATTAAGAATCCCAGCATTTTTCCTATTGTTACGCTGAAAGTGCATTTTTGCGAGTTCAACCTCAATCTATACTCTCTGATCCGCTGAAAGAATTTTCCAAGGCGGTGTAGTAGCCCTCTCGGTTTTGGCCTTGACAATCATATCGTCTACGTACACCTCAACCTCCTTATGGATCATGTCGTGTAGAATGGTAGTCGTAGCCCTTTGATAAGTGGCCCCAGCATTCTTTAACCCAAACAGCATGACTTGGTAACAATAGGTGCCTCATGAAGTGGTGAAAGCGATCTTCTCCTTATCCTTGGGTGCCATCAAAATCTAGTTATACTCGAAAAATCCATCCATAAATGAGAGCAATGCATGGCCTGCGGTGAAGTTACTGTAGACACCCCATTTTTGACCGACCTTAAGACTCAGACATCGCCGATTGAGCGCTCGGTGATGATGCATATTGTGCTCGTTCTGAGGTCACAGAGTCTCAGCTAAGAGCCTTGCCTCCGGACTTCGGGACTCTTTTGTGCTTTGCCTTAGTTTGCGAACCAGGTCCTGTTTTCTCTATTTTCCCTTCCTGAAGGAAGGGAGAGGTCTCGTAGACCATCTCTCAGTGGCCGTAGGCTACGTTTCGTGGTCGTAGGCCATTTTTCCCGTTTGGAGACCAGTTTCCGATTTTCGGAGCCGTCGACTGTGTGCCTCGGTTCGGGACCGCTTAACTACCTCCGTTTGTTCTGATTTTTGGTACACACCTTGTTTCCTCTCTCTAGAGGGACACTGTGGCCTGAGAGACCACCTTTGTGGTCGTACGCCACCTTCGGTGCTTAATAGTCAGTTTTCAGGGCCCCGCTGCGCGTTTTGGCCCCCGAACCCTCGTTTTGCATCGGTGTGGGTTCATTTTTGGCATGGACCCTAGTTTCATTGTTAGGAAGGTGGTAGTAGGGTGGGAGACCACCTTTTCTTCTTGCAGACCACCTTTCCCTGGTCGGCCGGTTTTTCTTGGCAGGTAGGTGGTCCTCCCTCACTTTTGAGCCACAATTTTGAGTCTCCCATACCACTACTGAGTTTCATTCACCTGGGAGACCACCAATCTGGTATGGCCGACCACCTTTTCTTCCTGACCCTTTTGACCCCTTGGTCTCCTTCACTTTTGAGCCACAATTTCAGGTCTCTCATACCACCACTGAGTTGCATTCACCTGGGAGACCACCAATCTGGGCTGGCCGACCACCTTTTCAACTTGAACCTTTGGACCCCTGGTCGGCCGACCAGGGGGAGTGTCCGGCCGACCACCTTAACTGGTCGGCCTGTTTCCTGCTTTTTGGTCTCACTAAATGTGTTCTAGCTGTGCCAGCTGGGAGCCATTTGATGCATCCTCCATACACTATGGAGGATGTTTATTCTTGGTTTGAAACTTAAGAGAAGCTTTGGCCTCTCTTCTCTATAAAGGGAGGCCTCCTCCTCCATTGCAAGGTTGAAGAATTAGTCTGAGCATACATACACTTCCCTCCATATCTCTCTCCTTGAAGCTTCAAACTCCATTGTTCTTGCACCCATTGCACTGCACCTCCAAGCACAACACCTCCATTATCAACCTAAGCACCTTGGAGCTGATTTTTCAGAGGTTGAAAAGTTCCTACCTTGGTCCAGAAGTTGCTGGAGGTCTTCTCTACAAGGGTAAGTCTCTATTTCCCTCTTTGTAGCATTATTTGGCTTCATATCTTAGCTCTATTTGAAAGCATTTTTGGACTTCGTCATAAACTGAAAAAGTCTTGTTTTGAGCTCCTCGTCAAGTTTGTTCAAGGCCATTTTTCTGTTGGGGCTCATCTACCCCGTTGCATGCTTCATTTCCTCATGTTTTGGGCTATGCATTAGAGCATTTGTGTTGGCCTTGGTTTGGCCTTTTAGCCACTGAAATCCAGTGGATTTTCAGTGGCTAACATGTGTTTTTGAGCCTCAAAATCAGAGAGGGGTGACCCTCTCACCCCTTGTTTTGTTTACTAGCTTTATTGGCCTTACAAAGGAGCCCCTATTTGCATGTTTTGAAGCCATGTTTCAGGCCATTATTTGTGAGTTTTATGACCTGCATAAGCTCTATCCAGAGCCATTTTGGCCATTTTGAATGTCTATTATGCATGTGTAGAGTAATCTTCTTCAAGGCCTTTCAAAGGGGCTTTCACTTCCATGCTTCCTAGACTAATTTCAGGACCTTTTTGGTGGGTTTTAGGACCCTCATAACCTCTGTCCAGAGGTTGTTTTACCATTTTGTGTGTCTGTCATATATGTGTAGAACAACCCCTTGCATGGCCCTCCAAAGGAGCCTATCATTCTTGCATGCATTGACTGAGTTTCAGTGGGTTTTTGGGCATATTTTGGCATGGGATAATTCTGTTTTTGGCTGGTTTGGTGAGCTCTCATATGCTTCATATAGTTGTAGTACAACTCATGGTTCACTAGCTTTCTTTGCATGCTTTGTTGACCCTTGAACCTAGCACATTTTGACTATGCCTTAAACTGATTTTGTGCATATTTTGGACTTCCCTAGCTCTGTTTTTAGGTCTCATGGTCGAATGATGCTTGTTTTGCATGCTTGTAGTTCAATACACTTGCCTAGCTTTGAGATTTGAAATCTATTGCATGCATATACTGAGGTGTTTTCATGCTTTGGGGTCATTTTGCATCATATTTCAGAGCTTATGTGAATGCCATATTCCCATGTTTTCTCCTCTTTAAGTCTACTTGAGAGTTGTGCATGAATGCCTTGTTTACTGACCATTGAACGAGCTCCATTTCTTTGCATTCTGAGCCATCATTTTAGGCCATTTCCCCACTGTTTCAGACCTGCCTAGGGCCTGGGGTTGGTTTCACCATTTGTGCATTGCTTTGTGTACCTCTAGTGTAACGCACTTCATTAGTTTCGGTATTCGGGCCATCTAGCTTGCATTGTGTGACATTTTCATGATTCGGGACCATTGTGCATCATGTTTCAAGCTGGAAATTGCATGTTTGTAGGCCATCTTTCATCCCTTGCCATGCTTTGGTATACAGTAGCATTTGATGCTCTAGGTTCGGTCCTTTGCATTAGTGCATGTTTGCATGTATTTCGGTTGTCTTATTTCCATCATATGGCCACTGATGTGAGTGTGGTGAGGTCCACTCATATGGTGTAAGTCCATCTTGCATTGTGTATGCCATTTAGTCCATAGCATTGCGTATGCAGGTTGCATGTTAGTGCATTGTGCATGCATGTTGTGTCACGCATTGTGTATGCCATTTTAGTCCATAGCTTGCGTATGCAGGTTGTGTAGTCGCATTGTGTATGCCATCTCATTGCATTGTGTTTGGAATAGGAGTTAGCCCAAACACGGGAAACGAGGGACATTTCGTACTCAAAGTGACGAAACGTGTCTCAATTCTCAGTCGCCAACACTCCGGATTACCCCTGATGGAGTTTAGGCCTGGTTGTGTTTTCGTGTGCATTCATTTCACATCGAGTCGTGCAATTCGACTCCTCGGCCATCATGCATCGAGATGCATGATTGGTGGCACGAGGATCGAGGTGTGCATACATATGTGAAAATACTTTGCCATGCCCCTTTCTTGCTCTCTGTTGCAGCAAACCAGAAATCAGCAGCCTTCTAGAACTTTGCACAGCATTCTGGGATTAATTGCAAACAGAGGCAAATCGGCGCATCGCGAGGAATTTTCCGACAAAGCGACCCGAGCTGAGGCGGTCCATTTAGCTTGCATGCTAATTTACTTGCTTTCCTAGTTAATTTGTTGATTAATTAGGGTTTTGTAATATTTAATTATTTATTCGGACTGTATTATTTATTCGGACCCTCCGAGCGAGGGCAGAATTGTAATAAGTGTGCGTGTGTGTGATGTATGTCTTCCAACCCCACGTCTTTCTCCCTTTTATTTATCAGCTTATGATGGTCAGATTAGGGCATGTTTCAATTAGCATACTTATGATAGCATGTTTGCATTCATTCATCTGTCTTGCATGCACCGGGCTCGGCGCATCATACTAACTGCATTGTATTTCAATTCCGAGTTGAATGCGTGTTAGCTGTACCATCATCATATGCCATCTTAGAATAGCCGAGCCTATCTTAGTTGCATTCTTGTATGTGTTGCATTAGGCATCTCAGCATAGTTAGGATTCATGCATGATTTCTAATTAGCTTCTTTCTTTGGCTCGGAGTACTCGGTAAGTGTTCATGCTTTAGCATCCTTGCATGCGTGTGAGTGATTGCCATGATAGCATGCTTACCATGAGGCTATGTGCTTATGTGATATACCTGCCTGAATGCCTGTGGATGAAGGTTGGATTATCTGAATTGGAATAATGCATTGACTATGAGTTTTAAGCCCACTTGAGAGCGGCAAATCATCGTGTTTTCTAAAGCCCACCTGAGGGTGGCAAATCCACATTTTAGCCTACTTGCGAGTAGCAAACCATTTTTCAAAACAGACATGAGATGTTTCGTTCCAATTCAGGCGATCCAGTCTATACTTGTATGCTGTGCGCATCACATAGTAAATCTAGGCTAATAACCGGAATAAGAACGCATAATGTTTTCAAAACTAGATATCATGGTTAGTAGAGGCCGATCTTTGATCGGGCGAGCGGGGATGCTCACGAAGTGACCTTCCCCAATCGTACCCAAGTTCCCGAGCCGAGGCAACTTTGGTGATGACGGACACGTGGCCTTAGGCAACGAGTCATGGTTTCCTAAATTCCCCCAAAATAAATATTTAGGTGGCGACTCTGTATCTGGCAAAGCAGTCCATTTTGGCACTTCTTTCAAAAAATCTGTTTTCAAAAATGATTTGCCGGATTTGGACTCTTTGATGATTCATCGGTCTTGCATTGCACTCTGCGAGATTAGATACAGGACCGTGACATTGAGTCCTGAACAGTAGTGAGCCCAAATGAACAAAACGGGATTCCCTCCCGAGACGTTCTGGGACGTCTACATCTATCGACTCATCAATATGCGGTAGTGGAAAATCATCCTTTGGACTAGCCTTATTCAGATCTCTGAAGTTGACACAGACTCTGATTCTGCCATCCTTCCTCAAAACTGGAACAATATTGGCCAACCAGGTCGAATATTCAGATACAAGCAAGAACCCTGCCTCAATTTGTTTGGTAACTTCTTCCTTAATCTTCAAAGCCCAATCTAGGCAAACTCTATGTAGCTTTTGCTTAACTGGTCGTGTGATACTCCTATTCTGTAATTAGCTAATTGGTCCTTAATCTGAATGTGATTATGTGTTTAGCATGATTTTGTGTGCCATTGTGTGATAATATATGATTTTGAATTTCTATCTGTTCACCATAGGAATATCTATTTGAATAATCTGCTTTGGAAATTAAATTGAGGGCCTTATCGGCCACGGAACCTAAAATTGGTTACGCCATTGTGATTGGCATAATTTTTAGAGCCTACGGTGGAATTTAATTGAAAATTGATTCGGGTCAGATTAAATCGATTAAATTGATGAATTAAGTGTCCAATTGTTTTATAATAAAATAATGGTTGAGTGGGGGCCTTTATACACTCAATCTCTCTCTCCCTAGCCTCATTTTGGCTGATCATAAACTCAAAGAAGAGAAGAGAGGGTCGGTTAGAGGAAGGGAGAGTAGGAGATTGAAGGTTGGTCAAGAAACTTGGAGATTTTGGAAGATTACTCAAGAATTTGCTAGAGATTGGAAGGATTGGGCCTCTAGGTAAGTGAATTCATGAGTTTAATGTTGCAATGTTGTGAAATCAAGTGGTATGGTAGCTCATGGCCAAGGTTGAGTTGAATTTGAAGTTAAAATGAACATGCATGTGCATAATTGTTACAATTTTGGGTGTTCTAGCATGTAGCATGTGAAATATGAGGAATTGAGCATCAAACCTTACATGTATGAGTAGTTTTGTGTAGCTTCATGATTTGGAGCATCATTTGACCTATTTGAAATGGAATTGGAGTTAAAAGATTGCATGCATGATTGATCATTGAAGATGTGAAGCTCATATGAGATTTGAAAGCATAAGCCATGATTATACAAGAATGTTGATTGATTTTGGAGAATTGAACCATGATTTTGAGTAATTAGCTTCATATTGTTTGTGTACCCTTGAAACATAATGTGTTTATATGTTTTTGGGACTGAAATCATGAGTTGAGACCTTTGAATACCAAAATTGAACTCCAAGAACAGTTCTGGAATTCCAGAAAGTTTGATGTCCGTCCGCTCAAGCGGGGAAACCGCCGCTCGAGCGTGAATTTCGTGCTCCCAGCAATTTTTGCAGACATGGTATCCGCTCGAGCGGGGAAGTCCACGCTCGAGCAGGGATCCATGTAGAGAGGCCTTCCGCTCGAGCGCCAAAGTGCACGATCAAGCGTGAATTCGACCTAACCAGTACTTTTGCAGGCCTCTTGGGTCTGCTCGAGCGGGGAAGTCCACGCTCGAGCGGGGATCCTGTTTTCTGAAATTTTGAAAATGCATTCTTTGTTCTGTTTTCCGTTCCCTTTCACTTCTAAACACTCTTAGGCATGCATTGAGCATTGTGATTGAATTAAAGAGATAAGAATAAAGCCTAAAGGGGAATATGTGAATTAAAGAACGGATTGAACTATTTGTGACCCATATGTGTTATGTGATATGCAGGGTCAACCTCCAGGGCAAATCCACATGCCGACCAATGTGAGTAATATCTAAATTATGTTATTGTCCCATTTGCTTACTCTTATGTAAGTTTTGTAAAGTTCATTAATTTGAATGGTGGACAAGTTTGATTTAAGGGCCTATGTGCCAGTTTGATATAAAGGCCTATGTGCTAGTTTGATATAAGGGCCTATGTGCTAGCTTGATATAAGGGCCTATGTGCCAGTTTGATATAAAGGCCTATGTGCCAATTTGATATAAAGGCCTAAGAGCCAGTTTGATATAAAGGCCTAAGAGCCAGTCTGATATAAGGGCTGAAATGCCAGTTTGATATGACAAGCTTGAAAGGCTTAAATGCTAGTTTGATACAAAAGTATATTTGGGCCGAAGGCTGATTGATAAAATGTGGGCCGAAGGCCGTTTGATATAAATGTGGGCCGAAGGCCAATTGATAAAATGTGGGCCGAAGGCCGTTTGATATAAATGTGGGCCGAAGGCCAATTGATAAAATGTGGGCCGAAGGCCGTTTGATAAAATGTGGGTCGAAGGCCGTTTGATATAAATGTGGGCCGAAGGCCGTTTTGGTACGAAAGTGTATGTGGGCTGAAGGCCGTTTTGACATGAAAGTTGAAAGGCCTAAAGGCCAGGTTGATACGAAAGTTTGAAAGGGGCCAAAGGCCAGCCTGATCTGAATAATAGTCTGAGATGAATGATAAGTCTAAAATGAATGATAGTCTGACATGAATGAATTGGGCCCGAGGCCGTACGTTGTGCTGGAACCTCAGTTACTTAACTTACATACGTCTATGTATGTATGTATTAGTTAGAAATGCAAATTGGGCCCAAGGCCGTTTGATATATTGTTCCAATGTATATTCTTTATTTGGTATTATTCACTGGGCTTCGCTCACGCTCATTCATGTGTTTGTAGGTGAGCCCAGAGAAGTCCAAACCCAGCCTCAGTGAAGTCAGTGTGGAACAACAAAGATTTTTAGGGAAGTCATCCCTTGTGTCTCACGCACGAGACCCGCCTTCGCCTTTGTCGTTTGTTTCTGTTCTGTTATGTTGGCGAAGTTTTGAGTACGTCTGTGTATAGTTTTGTTTGGCTGGCTTAGATTTGAATGATCCTATCTGTACAGAATTTATGTCATTGTACTTTCTGTCGTGAGTTATTAACATATGTATGTAATGATGTGCATATAAGCACGGCTCTATGGACAAAGTTTCAAATTGCTTCCGTTGGCCCCCATGAACTCTGTTAATACAATACATTTGGTTTGGTTTGAGGCCGTAGGTAATCTCACGATTACTGGCCGGTTATGTCCTTAACCCACGGGGCGGGTTTAGGTCATGACAGAGTGGTATCAGAGCACGAGTTAATAACTCACACACTTGTCCAAAAGAGCAATAAGCATCTAGAAAAGATCTAGGATGCATTCATGTTATAAATATGAATCTGAAGGCATCAAGAATATGCTTAAGTGTTTCGATATGAACAGTTATGTGTTATAAATTCGTGAATTGCTTGCATTGTAAACCATTGGAATATGTATGCTCTCTAGTAGATGCATACTTGTGAATCTTTTGTATAAGTGTAATAAAAGTTTAATCAAATGGTGAACTTTAATTATTTTCTGATGATATGAAACGACAAGTTCCCTGAAATGCTATGTTTGCATGATGTGAATGACTGTCTAAATTTTCTTCGAATGTAATTGTGGTATCCTTAGCAGAAGCCCTCGCCCAGGGGACATAATACTGTGGTGATGGTCATGAGGCCCTAACCCGGGGAAATAATACCGTGGCACAGGCCCTCGCCCTGGGGGAAACAATACCGTGGCTATGAATGAGATAGTTACCGTTATGCTGACCAACATGATATGTTACGCTAAGGAAATACCACACTGATTCTATGAGATGTGAATTGTTACACTAATGTGTACAACAAGTTACAAAAGTTTGTATAATGCACATACATGAATATATGAAACCATGAAAAGTTGTTTATGTGCATTCAATTCGCCTACGAGTGTCTATGTGAAATATGAACATGATTTGAGTATATAATTATTAGTAAATGTTCAGTATGAGATATCTGATAAGTATGCAATTATCTGTTACGTATGGATTAATGCGTACGATATGTGAAATGAGAATATAAAGACGTGCCTATGTACGAATGTGATTATGTGTTTATTTGGTATTGGACACCCCGTATTTTGGCAAAGCTTTAATGAGAGATTGTGTAGAGTATGGATGAGTAAGAGCATACGAGCTGGAAGGCTCTTCCACAGCCCGACTTGATAGACTGGAAAGAATGGTACAGGAAATGATAGAGATCTTAAGACAGTAACGTCAGTTGCCGCTTTATGGCAAGAACTTTTGTCACCATCAGTGTAAGAAACACCGAAGAATTTGTTATCGGGCTTCTAAGACTTGTCATAGGTGTGGTTAAAATGGACCATACGGTAAGGAATTGTTCCCGAACTGAGCAAATGAAATAAATGTTCTGCCTCAGCTAGATTCGTACCAGTGGTAGGAATTGCTACTCAAAATGGAGAGTAATCACACTCATCCCAGAAAGCACTCAGAACATTTGTAACCATTATCCCAGGTATCTATACTGTTTACAAATGAATGCTTAGGTGCTGATTGATTCTGAATAGTACATGTGTACGTCTTGCTTGGGATATTATTTGATTCGGATCAGCATATTTGTCCATATCTGCTGCATGTGTATCTAGATTGGTTAGACCCACAAGATCGAGACCATATTCATTGAATGTATATGCTCCTGGGGGGAAATTGTGTGAAATAGTATGAGATATCGATTAACTCTAACATGCAATGTACATCTGAACCTATACTTTTGTGACTAAATTGGAACTTTGCATACCATCATATACCATGTGTACCTAAGGAACTTGTTTAATGTGTTACTGTGCACCATATGCTAGCATAGAAGGCTTATACGGAGACGTATACCGATTATGATACGTACCTCTGATACGAATAACTGCAGGTTTATAAACTACCCCGAATTTATGTAAACATACATATTGTACCTGATTTGAAACACTTTGATATGAACTATTGTGATGAATGATTCTGATATGACTTTGAGAACTGATGAACTTAGGGCAGTTGAGAAACTATCAACCATATACCTAAGCAAACGAAGTACGCCCTACAGAACCGAATGTGTCCTATTTGAGAAAATTTTTATCTGATTCGATCCGATAGAACCTTCGCCTGATATTGTTCCGATGGAACCCTCATTTGATATGATTTGATGGAACCTTTGTTTGATTTAATTTGGCAAGACCTGTGTCGGGATTGGTTTGATAAGACCCTCTGTCTGATTTAATTTTGTAAAAAGGGATTGAGGATTGCCTGTAAATAAATAGCCAGATTATTCTTGGCAAAAAAACTGATAGACCCAAAACTTGAATCTGTTTAGAGTACTTAACCTATTTGAAACACCTTTTGTGGGCTATGACAGGTTGCTCTAACCATGAACACCGTTGAGAACCAACCCCCAACTATCGAGGACATATGTGTTGAAAATGAGCCGAATCGTACAAACCCCGTGATTGGGTGTCTTAAGGAACGATGCTTGTGTATTGTCCCATCCTGGTTGGTTTGACGCTATGGGGACTGATGATGGCAGATTGATTTGATTGTAAGCAGTTGAACATTTGTTGACTGATCAGAATATGTTTTGTAAGGGAGAGTAGTTGCTTCAATGTTATCAGATTTTGGGAATCAGGTTGTAGTGAGTGGTATTATGTTTGTTTTGATGACATTCTTGGGTGTCCTTTCGTGTTAGGGGACGTTAAGCCTATGTAGTACCTTTGTTGGGATATCTTTTTGCCACCGACAGTCTTGTACAGGTGGGTTTGACTAATCGATCTCGAGTCGGCCACCGACGGTCGTGAACGGGTGTGCTTCGATTCCGAGACGATTATTCTTTTGTTTTGTCCAGAATGTCATCCTTTTGTAATTTGTAGATGTTTAAACATCCAAGAAACTTTGAAAAAACCCTGATTGTCCGTAAGTGCGTGAATTCAGTACGCTTGTGAATAACTGCTTAATGTTGTCATATTCTATGATTGGGGCTTTGAGGATGTGTAAATTGTGTTTAACACGTGATTGATTGTTTTAGTATTACCTTTGACGCCATGGGGATTAGTATATGAATTGCCCTATGCTTTTGACGACTATCAGATAATGCAGGGAGACTCGATGGAACAGAGAATTGAATACTGAACTGAATTGGAAACCGTAAACTGTAAACGGTTGAATGAATTGAGAACACGTGTATTATGTTAGAAATGGACTGCTTCAGTGTTATTGTACTTTACAATTGGTACTATGGGATATGGGATATATGAGTTACGTATGTCGTGTGGTTGATTGCTTCGTCATTATCCTAGTTGACTCGGGGATCAATGTCCGGATCCACTCTGAATTCCTGGAAACTTTTGATTGACCTTGGATACCTGTGAGGAGTCGTCGAACTAAATACCGGATCGGATTGTGAATTGTGGAATTATTGAAGAATGAATTGAACTTTTGTGACAAGGGAATAGACCGAACTTCTGTGATAAAGTTAGCTGACATCTGAAATAAATTTGTTAGTGACCTACCATGAAGGGGCAATTAGTGAAATTGTGTCTGAATATTTTCTTGGTGCCAACAGGTTGAAGTCGAATATCAAATAGTGACAGAACTACTTCGACCTCTCTCTATTTCGAATGGAAATAGGATATGTGACTACGAATTTCATTGTGGGGCTACCTTGAGCACTCAAGGTGTAAATCCCGTTTGGGTTGTTGTATGTGGAATTACTGAATTTGCTCGTTTTCTCCCTGTGACATTTTCGTATGATGCTAGTAGACTAGCCACTGTTTACATCAATAAGGTTGCTTGTTTGTATGGGGTCCCAGCGTCTATTGTTTAGACAGAAATTCTAAAATGTGTTTGAATTCTGACAAGCCTTAAAGAGGCAATGGGGACTGAATTATGATTCGGCGCTGTTTTCCATCCGCGAATTGATGAACAATCAGAAAGAACTTTTTAGATTCTGGGAGAAATGCTCCAAACGTGTGCGTTGGATTTTCGAGAATTGGAAAGATCTATCCATCGTTGACAAACTTTGTTTACAACAACAGCTCACACTCTAGTTTCGGTATAGCACCATACAAGCTTTGTATGGCGGAAAAGGTGAGTCTCTGACTGATTGAAAATAGAGCGTTGCTTGATTTGAGACTAGGTGAATGACTATCAGAAGGGATTGGAACCGTTAAATGAAAAGTGTTCCGAATTGTTTTCGACTGAAGGTAACTTAAGTTTGGAGGACCAAACTTCCTAAAGGGGGGAAGACTGTGATACCCCTGTTCCGTAATTAGCTAATTGGTCCTTAATCTGAATATGATGTGTTTAGCATGATTTTGTGTGCCATTGTGTGATAATATGTGATTTTGAATTTCTATCTGTTCACCGTAGGAATATCTATTTGAATAATCTGCTTTGGAAATTAAATTGAGGGCCTTATCGGCCACGGAACCTGAAATTGGTTACGCCATTGTGATTGGCATAATTTTTAGAGCCTACGGTGGAATTTAATTGAAAATTGATTCGGGTCAGATTAAATCGATTAAATTGATGAATTAAGTGCCCAATTGTTTTATAATAAAATAATGGTTGAGTGGGGGCCTTTATACACTCAATCTCTCTCTCCCTAGCCTCATTTTGGCTGATCATGAACTCAAAGAAGAGAAGAGAGGGTCGATTAGAGGAAGGGAGAGTAGGAGATTGAAGGTTGGTCAAGAAACTTGGAGATTTTGGAAGATTACTCAAGAATTTGCTAGAGATTGGAAGGATTGGGCCTCTAGGTAAGTGAATTCATGAGTTTAATGTTGCAATTTTGTGAAATCAAGTGGTATGGTAGCTCATGGCCAAGGTTGAGTTGAATTTGAAGTTAAAATGAACATGCATGTGCATAATTGTTACAATTTTGGGTGTTCTAGCATGTAACATGTTAAATATGAGGAATGGAGCATCAAACCTTACATGCATGAGTAGTTTTGTGTAGCTTCATGATTTGGAGCATCATTTGACCTATTTGAAATGGAATTGGAGTTAAAAGATTGCATGCATGATTGATCATTGAAGATGTGAAGCTCATATGAGATTTGAAAGCATAAGCCATGATTATACAAGAATGTTGATTGATTTTGGAGAATTGAACCATGATTTTGAGTAATTAGCTTCATATTGTTTGTGTACCCTTGAAACATAATGTGTTTATATGTTTTTGGGACTGAAATCATGAGTTGAGACCTTTGAATACCAAAATTGAACTCCAAGAACAGTTCTGGAATTTCCAGAAAGTTTGATGTCCGCTCGAGCGTGAATTTCGTGCTCCCAGCACTTTTTGCAGACATGGTATCCGCTCGAGCGGGGAAGTCCACGCTCGAGCGGGGATCCATGTAGAGAGGCCTTCCGCTCGAGCGCCAGAGTGCACGATCGAGCGTGAATTCGACCTAACCAGTACTTTTGCAGGCCTCTTGGGTCCGCTCGAGCGGGGAAGTCCACGCTCGAGCGGGGACCCTGTTTTCTGAAATTTTGAAAATGCATTCTGTGTTCTGTTTTCCGTTCCCTTTCACTTCTAAACACTCTTAGGCATGCATTGAGCATTGTGATTGAATTAAAGAGATAAGAATAAAGCCTAAAGAGGAATATGTGAATTAAAGAACGGATTGAACTATTTGTGACCCATATGTGTTATGTGATATGTAGGGTCAAGCTCCAGGGCAAATCCACATGCCGACCACTGTGAGTAATATCTAAATTATGTTATTGTCCCATTTGCTTACTCTTATGTAAGTTTTGTAAAGTTCATTAATTTGAATGGTGGACAAGTTTGATATAAGGGCCTATGTTTGATATAAAGGCCTATGTGCCAGTTTGATATAAGAGCCTATGTGCTAGCTTGATATAAGGGCCTATGTGCCAGTTTGATATAAGGGCCTATGTGCCAGTTTGATATAAAGGCCTAAGAGCCAGTTTGATATAAAGGCCTAAGAGCCAGTCTGATATAAGGGCTGAAATGCCAGTTTGAAAGGCTTAAATGCCAGTTTGATATGACAAGCATGAAAGGCTAAATGCAGTTTGATATGACAAGCTTGAAAGGCTTAAATGCTAGTTTGATACGAAAGTATATTTGGGCTGAAGGCCGATTGATAAAATGTGGGCCGAAGGCCGTTTGATATAAACGTGGGCCGAAGGCCGATTGATAAAATGTGGGCCGAAGGCCGTTTGATATAAATGTGGGCCAAAGGCCGATTGATATAAATGTGGGCCGAAGGCCGATTGATAAAATATGGGCCGAAGGCCATTTGATATAAATGTGGGCCGAAGGCCGATGAAAATGTGGGCCGAAGGCCGTTTGAAAATGGGACGAAGGCCGTTTGATATAAATGTGGGCCGAAGGCCGTTTTGGTACGAAAGTGTATGTGGGCCGAAGGCCGTTTTGACATGAAAGTTGAAAGGCCTAAAGGCCAGGTTGATACGAAAGTTTGAAAGGGGCCAAAGGCCAGCCTGATCTGAATAATAGTCTGAGATGAATGATAAGTCTAAAATGAATGATAGTCTGACATGAATGAATTGGGCCCGAGGCCGACGTTGTGCTTGGAACCTCAGTACTTAACTTACATATGTCTATGTATGTATGTATTAGTTAGAAATGCAAATGGGCTAAGGCCGTTTGATGTATATGTTCCAATGTATATTCTTTATTTGGTATTATTCACTGGGCTTTCGCTCAACGCTCATTCATGTGTTTGTAGTTGAGCCCAGAGAAGTCCAAACCCAGCCTCAGTGAAGTCAGTGTGGAACAACAAAGATTTTTGGGGAAGTCAGCCCTTGTGTCTCACGCACGAGACCCGCCTTCGCCTTTTGTCGTTTGTTTCTGTTCTGTTATGTTGGCGAAGTTTTGAGTACGTCTGTGTATAGTTTTGTTTGGCTGGCTTAGATTTGAATGATCCTGTCTGTACAGAATTTATGTCATTGTACTTCTGTCGTGAGTTATTAACATATGTATGTAATGATGTGCATATATGCACGGCTCTATGGACAAAGTTTCAAATTGCTTCCGTTTGGCCCCCATGAACTCTGTTAAAATACGTTTGGTTTGGTTTGAGGCCGTAGGTAATCTCACGATTACTGGCCGGTTATGTCCTTAACCCACGGGGGCAGGTTTGGGTCATGACAGGTCGGGCCTCAGGGTTAAAAGGGATCCAATGCTATACATTCTCAGCATTAATTCCAGGCATATCTTCGTAGGACCACGCGAAAACATCTTTGAAATTTTTTAATAAAGCAATTAAATGCTCACGTTCCTCCGAAGACAGCGTGGACCCGAACTAAACCAAGCAAGGATCTTCCTCAGTACCCACGTTAATTGATATGATTTCATCTGTACAGGGCTTAACACGCCGCTCCTCCTCATGATCAACCAAATTTTTCAAAACCCAAGGAATTTCTTCCTCTTCGTTTATGTCAAAATTTTGAAAATTAAGATCAGTACAATAAACTAAGGCACAGAGAAGTAGGCAACATTCACAACATTCCCATTCAAAAAGTCTGGATCTTTGATTACAGTGGACTCAAAGGAAAAGGTAACAGACGACCTGGACAGGACTTTGGCATCGGGTTACCACTCCTAGAAGTACCAGACTCAGAGGAACTCGAATCTGACTCCGACTCCACAGACTCAATGGAATCAAATCCAAACTCACTTTCTGATTCAGAACTGTTGATGACGCCTTGCTCGAACTTCCATACCAGGCGTGGAGCCTCCGATGTATCCATGATAAGATTGAAGAAATTCGCTGCTGGGGTATCCCCGATCATTGAGATAGTAAAACTATCCCCCAAGTTGGTGGTCTCAGCTCCAGCAGTGGACTTAGCAGTAAGTCAGCCAATGCTTTTCCTACCAACTCCTCTTCTTCGATATCCAGGTTTGCAGTCTTTCTTTGATCCGTATCAATGCTTAGGCTTGCCTGTTCATCTTCTTCTTCTGGTAACTGGTGCTCGAAAAAGATCTCGAACCCCGAATACCTAGTCTTTGTTTTCCAGTCATACCAAGGCTCTAGGAATCCACAAAATGGGAAATCTTCCCCTTGGCAGACAAAGTGTCCATTCAGGGTTCCCTGTATAGGTTTGTGAACTAACTCATATTGCTTCTCGGTCCTTTTTGCCTTCAGCCTCTCTCTTAGCTCCTGCCCTTTCCTCTGCCAATCTGCGGTGATAGGTTTGTATCCCAGCCCGAAGGCATGAGGGTTATGACTCAGCTTCTCAGCAACGATACCTCCCTACCTGCCACTTCGGCCTAGTCCTGACCCGGGCATATGCTCCTGTTTGTTCATCACGTATATGGATTGCGCACTCACATAATTCCCATTACCTTCTGCCATAATGGTTTGGACCAACCGGGCTTCTGCTAAAGAGAAGCCGGAAAGGAACACATCGTCTTCCCCATGTGTAATCTCAAGTAGTGGTGCGGTAGTTCCTTGGGGAGAATGGATGGCAGAGTTACCATACACAGTGGTGATCTCGCCTTTGAAGGGGTACTTCACTAACTGATGGACTATTGATGACACAACCTTCATCTGATGGAGCCAGGGCCTTCCCAATAACAGGTTGAATGTCGCCGGAACATCCATGACGTGGAATTCTACATCATGTTCGGACAGGCCAATCACGATATTGCTCTTGAATGTTCCCATGACATCCTGGCTTGTATTATCATAAGCCCGGACAGCTTGGGTCGTAGGTGTAAAATCAATCGGCCTCAAACCAATGGCATAGGCAGTTCTGATAGGGCACACATTGATTGCTGACCTGGTATCTATTAATACCACCGGAATCCATTCTTTTCGGCTCTCCAAGGTTACATACAAAGGCCTGTTGTGGTTGGCACCCTCAGGAGGCAATTCTTTATCCGTGAAGCATATTACTAGCATAATGTCCTTGGAGGTGACCAGTGACACCAATTTGTCAGCGGTGGTGTCAATGGGCAGTTTGGTCTAGTTCATTGCTTCGAGCAGGGCTCGCCTATGTTCTTGAGATGCCATTATCAGTCCCCAAATGGATATGTCAGCCTAAATCTTCTTAAGCTATTTTAAGACCATGTTCTCCTCTACATCCCTCTCTTTTGCTTTCTCGGCTTCCTTTCCAAAGGTTTTCGGCTGGTCTAACGCTGTGGGTTTGAAGTACTAACCGCTCCAGGTCATATGATTAATATCATTGGTATGCCAGGTGTCATCTGGGGTATCAACTTTCCAACCTTCATCAGTGTATACGTGACTGAGGTTGTTGTCCTCTCACCACTCTCCCGAAGTCAAGACCGGACTGGCATCGGGTTCTATCCGGAGCATATTAACATTACGTGCCCCGTTATCGTACCATTCTTCCTCTACCGCAACTTGGGTTTCAACATCCCGGTACTTTCTGAGTTTCCTCAACATCCTTTTTCAGTCATTGGGATCCCATTCAACTTTTCTGGTTATCTGGGCATCACCCATCGTTGTTTCAGGTTCTTCTTTTTCTTTTCCTTTGCCTTGTTCAAGAGCTATCTTTGTTTGGATTTCCTCTATCCTTTCCTTTTGAAACTGCTCCAATGCTTGTTCTTCTCAGTAGGAGGTGCAACCTCAACCTTACCCGTAATAGCAGTTTCCTCTTCTCCCCTGATCTCTCATGTCTGTTCCTCCACATCAGACTCTTCCTCACTTAACCAACCATTGCTAGTTTCTGGCTGGCTTGGGTCCCACTATCCCATCTGTACACAACTTGTGTCTTCTTTCTCAAAGAAGTAAAGATCCTCCAGATCCTCTTCTAATTTTGAAAAATCCTCCTCTAGGTTTGCTAAATCATGCAGGCCTTGATCGGGCCACTCATTCTGATTTTGTGCCATTTGGTCTTCCCTGATAGCATTGATGCTGAGAAAATCTAGCAATATGACCACTGGCTTTGGTTGATCGATGACCACAATGTATAAGTTGGGATCATACTCCTCCGCAAGCAAGACCCCCTTCTCTATGATGCGGGTATCAGGCGACCCTGCCTTTAGTGCATTCTTCTCTTTCTCCATTTCCACTGCCACAAGCCTGGGTGGGGTTTGTGGTGTTAAATCCATCATGCACATGTCTATGCCTTCTGGAATTACCACTTCTGGTTTTGGTAGGTAGGATGAGGTAATGTATATACTGGGGTTGAAGGTGGGTGGTAGTGTATGGATGTGGTTAATATTTCTGGACGGGGGGACTTGGTTATGTGCAGGAAGTGGGTTGGTTGTTACGTTTGGTTTTGCGGGTAGGGCGTTGACTTTGTTGTCGATGAGATCCTGAATCTCATGACATAGGTGGTAGCACATGTCTGTGGGATGGCCATGTTGTTGATGGAAGATATAGTATTGGGTAGGGTCGTGTTTAGGTGGCAATGGGTCTGGAAGTAGTCGAGGATCGAGAGGCGTGAGATACCCCTTTCGTATCAATAACTTGAAGGCTTGAGTTGGGCTCATATGGAGAGGGGTAAAGACTACGGTTTCGAGGTGGACTAGTATTTTGTGAAGGCTATGAGGTTGTGGCAGTAACGAAGGGATCAGCCATCTTGGCCATTGTGACAACATTACTAACATCCGCAGGCCGTGGAATAGTTTCGGGAGAACAACCTTCTTGCAGGTTCGCTTGTTCTGTGGATAATACCCTTTTTAAATGCACTCTTGATCTGGACCCCCAGCTCATGTAAGGAAGCAAACATGGACAACGGCGCTACTATCATTCTCTACAACATGTTTGGCTCTAGGTTCTGGACCACTAGACAGACTTGTTCCCTCTCAATAGGCCTATTTGTCATTCAAGCTACCTTGGCTCTCCACCGGGCGACAAAATCGATAAACTGGGTGGAAAAGAGTTGAATTGTATACATGCATATGCATTTTGAGTTAGAATCCATGAAATTCTTACATGCATGGCATTTTTGCAACTTAACGTGAGGGTTTTCCTATGTTTTCATACTTATCATGTGGGTTAATCAAGTTTTGGAAAGATATAAGAATATACAAATTCAATGGGATACATGCATGGTTCATAATATAGGGTTTCAAGCTTTGGGTTGTCAAATGGATCATGATTTTGAGTAAATGATTTCAAATTGGGAGTGTTTTCAAGTTATATAATGATTTTCCATGTTTTTGTACCAGAAATACAAGTTTTGGGGCTTTGAATATTATTTTTGAACTTCAAACATCAAACTAGAAAACCCAGATTATGACCAGCACTCTCAAGTGAAGAAATGCTCGCTCGAGCAGAAAATTCACGCTCATAGTATTTTTACAGAGACTTGCATCATGCTCGAGTGAGAAAACCTATACTTGAGCGGACCTTGTTTTATGTTACTCTTCGCTCAAGCGACAAAACCCACGCTCGAGCATATAAATCACACAACTAGTACTTTTGCAGAGTTTACAGACCGCTAGAGCAACCGAAGTTGTGCTCAAGCGACCACCCTTATTTTTGAACCCTCACTCGAGCAAAGTAAGTTGCGCTCAAGCGAGGACCCTACTTTCAGCAAATTTCGACTAACTCTTCTACGTGCATAACTGCATTCTTATGTCATTTCTAGCATACTTAAGCACCTAATGGACTCATAGAATCATAGAATGAGTTAGAGACACATGAGAAGAATTGAATTAAAATGAAATGGTGCTTCAATTGTGCTTTTGTTATGTGTTTTGTTTAGGTGGACGTCCGAGGCTTAGTGACAACACACACCACTGTGAGTAGTAACTTTATAAAGATATGTTCAAGTAACACTTATTTTGAAATTGTTATTGTTCTTGAATTCAATATACGATCGATTGAATAATTTAATAGAATGTTATTTTCTATCGATAAATGAAGTTCACTTTTGAACCTGTATTATGGCATCCATTGACTATGGGCCCTCGCCTGGGGGTAACAATACCATTGGCTATTGGATTAATCGAAACACATAGATCTTTTGTTTGACCCTTCGTGGCCCATTGGTTTGACCCTTCGTGGTCCATTGGATTGACCCTTCATGGTCCATTGGTTTGACCCTTCATGGTCCATTGTTATTGGAATATTATCGCCTCATGGATGTGCCACTTAATTTAATATTGAAAGATATCGATAATGAAATTTATTGGTTAATGAGAATTGATTATTGGGATCTAGTTTGGCAATGTTATCGAACTTCATTCATATGACCTCTTTATTCTGTTATTGCTCACTAGGCCTTCGCTCACTAATTATTTATATATATATATATATGTAAGTGGGCAAGCTAAACATTAGAGTTAAGAAAGCCTCGAGTCTACCCGAGTCAGCCTTTTAAGGAACTTCCAAGCGAAGTAAACCAGGATCAGTGGAGCCATGCTAGTTAAACCCCTTTTTGTTTGTTCAATGGTTTTGTATTTATGTATAATTGGGGTTTTGTATAACTATAAGACATGAATGATTGTACAAATGTGATGAATGTACTATTGGAGCAAATCTTTGCTTATTATACGAAGCTCTTTTCATATACGCACGACTCAATGGATAAATGTTATGTTATATTATATGTCCGCTAAGCCCTATACTTTATATTAAATGGATTATTTGTATACAGGGGCGGGTTTGGGTCCTGACACGAGTGAACCTTAGCCATAAACTATGTTGACCTGATTCCCAATCTTGGGATACGTAGGCAACTTCATCTTGAAGTTCGATCTCAACCATATTCATCTTTTTCATCTCGACCCAATAACCTTGCCCAATTCACGTCATCAGCTTCGCATCAATCCATGAGATACACCGGTTGCTATGCATATCATATACTTGCGTTGGGTTAGAAAGAACTAGATTGAATCAACAAGTGAAGAAATTTTCAATACTTGAACTTATCAATAGAATCTCTAACTTGAGCAAAAAAGGATTTGAAAATAAGTTTTAAAGGGAACATAAGTAATACTAGGGGCACTATGAATAATCAGTTACCTTGAGTCTTTTTCTGCTTTTGGGTCAGTTGTGAGTTCTGTTGTGCCGTGCCTGGTGTTTTTCTTAGTCTGCGCTCTTCATCGAGTCACCATAACGTGTTTGTCGTTCAAAAGTGCTCTTCATCGAGTCATCATAATATGTTTGTCACTCAAAAGCGCTCTTCATCGAGTCACCATAGCGTGTCTATCACTCAAAGTTCAACATAGTGGCATGGTCAAAATTCCATACACGAGTGTTCACTCCAAACTCAAAAAAAAGTCCATGTGTGGAATTCATAAACAAACTGAGAGTGCCCATACAAGGGGCATCGCGTATCCGTCACTACTTTGGAGGAAACTGGAATAACATGTTGGAACATAAGAGAAGCATGAGTTTGATTGGTTGGCAACTGTTCCAGGATCTAATGATCCCCATCACACATGCCAGCATAATGTTAAAAAAGGTGGCCAATGACTGGACATTAGGGACAATTTTCAGTACATTTGATCAAGCCATCAATTGAACAAGGGGCATGAACCCAACCTTCTCAACATTTTCCTCAGTCTGCTCAAAGCCACTTGTTGGGCACTTTTCCCTGGATTAGGGTAGCTCACCCCCATGATGATTTTGATATGATTCAGCTTTTGAAAGTTGTCTTTGACCATTTCAAAACTCTTGGGATTGCCATCTTCCCTCTGATTAATACATGTGTTTTGGATTATGCGTTCATGCTCATACACTCTGGTTGATTTGAATTGCCTAGTGGGTTGCTCTTACTCTTGACTTTGTTTTGTACTTAACAGAGTTTCATCAAGTTACCTTCCGCAATGTTTTTCAGTTACATTTTCAATAAGTTGTGGCAAGTTGCCCTACACTCATTTTATAAGGTACATGATGCACTGTCTTATGCACTTGCATCACACTATTTTGTGCATTCATTTTCCATAGCACTATTTTGTGCACCTTCCACAGCACTGTCTTGTGCATTTACTTACCTCGCACTATCTTGTGCACCCTACATCGCATTGTCTTGTGCAACTTGCATCGCACTGTTCTGCGCATTTCACCTGCATCGCACTGTTCTATGCACCCACATAGCACTGTCTTGTGCACCTGTATCGCACTATTTTGTGCACCTTGTATCGCACTGTTTTGTGCACCTTGCATCGCACTGTTTTGTGCATTCATCGTGTATTGTACTGTTTTGTGCACCTTGCATCGCACTATTTTGTGCATTCACCCTACATTGTACTGTTTTGTGCATTCAAGTTGCATTGCACGGTCTTGTGCACCTTGCATCGCACTATTTTGTGCACCTGTATCGCACTGTCTTGTATAACTTGGATTGCACTATTTTGTGCATTCATCACATCGCACTATTTTGTGCACCTGCATCGCATTGTTTTGTGCATTCATCACATCACACTGTTTTGTGCACCCTCACTCGCACTGTCTTGTGCGTTTACATAGCACTGTTTTGTACATTCATTCACCTCGCAATATCTTGTGCACTCACCAAGTCTAAGAGACCTTAAATCCTCTAAAGGTGAAATTCCTTTGGTGCTTGTTGTGCCCAAACAACTTCAGGTGGTCTGGTATAGCCACCCAACTGTGTTTGTAGTGAGTTCCCAGGAGATCAACTGAGATAGTGGAAACTAGAGTTCGAATGGTGATGCCTAGAACGCAAAGGTTTGGAATTTCTGAGATTAAAGTCTAGTTTGAATACCCAGGGGTGTATCCTCAGCTTGAAATCTGTATAGCAGTCCCATAGGTTGAGGTAGCTTGTATGCGCCTCAAGTCTGGATACTAAACCAACCTAGTCTGTCACCCTGTTGGAGAATAGAAAAAGTTGCAAACATAGCCAGGGAGAAAAGTAGTACCCATGGTTTGGAAGCACGTGAAGATGAACCAAGAAGAAGAGGAAGATCCCCAGCAGCATAAGGTGAGACCTCGTCAATTACCCCTATAAGGTACTCTCTAAGGTGCCACTTCCTAGCTATTACATCATATCCATTATTATCTAGTACAATGCATATAACATCTATCGCATGCATCTACTGCATTATCCATTACATCTATTACATCATACCATTTTATTGTCTGCATCCTTTCCATGTTGAGCTTAGTTTGGCACGTGATTGTATCTTTCCCGCGTTAAAGCATAGCTCTATATGTGTACGCGCCTATTCTGCAAGAATTGTGGTCTGAGGGTTCCGGTACCTTTTCTGTGTTAGACGTGGTTTAGTTTGTGTCCATGCCTTTTCTAGGTAAGATGTAGTTTGGCTTGCACCCCTTATTTACTATATCTATTGCATCTATTGCGTCGTGCTTTATCTTGTTGCATTCAACATTTAAGATCATTATCATTCCCCAACAGATCATTCCTCACTTATATCATACCACCCAATTACTTGTACCCTTTCGGTGAAATGCATAGTTCTGCATGTGTGCGCGCCTATTCTGAAAGAATTGTGGTCTAAGGGTTTCGACACCTTTTCTGTGTTAAGCGTAGTTTGATTTGCATCTCCATTCCTTTATAAAATTTGTGTAAAAAGCACTACTCGTGGTTTAGATTGTTGCATTGCATTGAATCTCATCTTCATAATTTTCAAGCAGTATGCTCGTTTGTGTTCTCAACTGTTGCATCACATTATACATCATTTTGCATTCTACCCTTAAACTACGCTGGTTTGATTCCTTGTAAAGGGATACGTATGCAACCTTCAAGTTCAACCAATTGCATCTGCATTTTGTTTGTTTGCCCAAGTCTTACGGCCTAGTCAAAATGGGTCGTCTTCGAGCTTTGACATTCACTTACGTCATTCCATGACTTCGAGCTCTGTCAAAGAAGGGCAACTGTAGACACCCCATTTTTGACTGCCCTTAAGACTTGGGTGCCTTAGGTTGAACACTCGATAATGAAATGTTACGCTGTGCAATTGCTCGAATTTTCAGCAAAAGGCTTCGATTTTTGAGCTTATGATCCCAACCTTACACCCCATTTTGACCAAAACTATTTTAGACCTTAAAACCCTCTTTTTCAGAAATATTTTTTCAAATGCTTCTACGATGTTCTAAGGCTCGCATTTCGTTTAAAATATTACACTTTTCGGTAAACCGAACAAGGACAAAATGGAAATTAATGGAAGGGAGGTGAACTCTTCAAGAAATATTTAAAAACATCTTATTTATAGGTTTGGAGTTGAAGGAAATAGGAGGGGATGGAAGAAAACTAGTTTAGAAAAATGTTGAGTATCAAACCTTTAAGAAAGAAATGAGCAACCTTCACTAAATTAGGCATATCTCTTTGTACGCTTAGAATTTAGATGTGAGGCCACCACCATTGAAAGGTAGACTTCTGGGCTTCAATTCAGACATAAGAAACACCTAAAAAGAAGTCCAAATGAGGGAGATATGCCCATCTGAAGTCGGGGCTTGAAAATAGTTGTTTCAGACTACCCAGCCACTTTTTGTGGCCTGCCGTACAAGTCCTTGGCCGGCTGGCCAAGTGTCCCGGTAGGCAGATATTTACAGTGAGCTATCCTCCCCATGTGCATGCCTTGCACCAACTATCTCTATACAGATATTTCCGACAAGAGAAGCTGTTTTTCTATATACAAGCCCATCCCTCTTAATTTTAGGTTAAAAAAAATTACCAAAGCTCAAATTCTTGAAAATCTCTCTCTCTCTCTCTCTCTCTCTCTTACAATACACATACCCTACCCAAACACTTCCTAAACCAAATATTTGAGGCTCCTTGTTAAGATTCTTGAGCTAAAATTTCAGCTCTTCAGGGTGATTACTTGTAGGTTTGTGAATCAAAGAGTTACGCCTCTTCAAAAGGTATAACTTTAGCCATCCTTACAGTACTTCTTCCTACTCTTTTCTTGCTAATTTCGTACTATTTTTACACTATTTTTATGAGGTGAAACTTGTGACTTGAAGCTATTAAAGGTGGAGATGTTAACCACCCTTCTTTGAACCTTGTTCTCCAAGCTTTTGTCCTTGTGTTTCCCACCTATTTTCCAACTTTTTACCACTATTTTTCCAGAGTTTTTCAGAGGCTAAAAGTGTGGTTTTGAAGTCCCAAAAGTGGAGGGGTTAGCCACCCTTCCTTAGGCTTGCTTACTAGCTTCATTTCTTTATTATTTTAATTCACTTTTTCTAGCTTTTTCATTCTAATTCCAGCACTATTTTTTGTGAGTTTTAGGACTGTTTTATTGTGTTTACTTCATTCATGCTTTGTATAGTAAGCTTGTAGTATTGTAGTTCTCATAGGTTTGGTGGTTTAGGCCTTAGACACCAACCTATTTGAGTCGATAACTTTTATTTTATGCTTTTCATACATGTGTTCACACTTGCAATAACCATCTCTGCACTCTCCCCCCTTTCTTGGTTTTATTTGTTTGAGAGTTGTTTCAAACGAGTGTTGTTTAAGGCATGCGAAAGAGACCCTTCCATGCTTAATGGTTTAATCTCTTCGGAGGTTCATTACCAAGGCATTACATATCTCTTATACCAAGAACAACTTCTTGTTTGACACTTATCTTCATTTAGTGGACATAACTCTCATTTTTGGACTAAAATGATTAAAGAATGGAAAGGTAATTAAAAGGACTAACAAAATTGGACTAAAAGAAGCAAGAGAATAAAATTAAGTCGGGTTCAATCGGACGTTAATTGAACCTATTGAGTCTTGAGTCATTTCATATTCTTTAGTGATGACAATGGCTCAAGAATCAATGTCTACCACCTCCCTTGAGGTAATTCCATGATAAGGATGAGGTTTTATTGATCTTTCATTGTCATTTTTTGAGACTTTGTCCTATCGATTCTTTGATCATCTGTAATGAGTTTGCCTCAATTGATGATTTGCAAATCAGGCCTACCCCTTCCTTAATCAGTCTCATAATAGGAAGAGGTAGAAAGGACAAACATCCCCATGGAAATACTCTATTTTTGCTCTATTTCCATTCTGTTGCAGTAAGGCAGTACCAAAAAATAGTGGCCGACCGGCCACCTTTCCTATCCGTCCGACCACTTTCCTTGGCCGGCCAGCCACCTCATTTTAGACCAGCAGTGCCAATTTCATGGCAGAACAGAGCAGAGGCTGGGGAGAAAACAGTTTAATTTTTTGACTACAAAATAGAACAGTTTTGACAGCAAAACAGAGAAGTTTTGGGGCAAAAATTCATGTTTCATGCATGTGCAATTCTTCGCTATCCGTGGCTCATGCAATTAATGCTAAGAGTAGTATATTGTACTTAAATTAGTAGTTCATCAAAAATTTGTAATAGCTAGTTCATTAATTGGTTAGCTCAATTCTAATTTGTACCAATTAGATAGTGTAGTTAATTCATCTATTTGGTTTATAATAGTTTGCTTAATTAGAACATTTATTCGGAGCCTCCTGCATGAGGGCAAATATGTAATCATGTGTGTATGTCTTCCAACCCCCATTTCTTTCTCCCTTTTATTTAGTTGCTTATACTGGTAGCATCATGTTTTACACTTTCATGTCATTGCCATGACTTATATCCATGTTTGCACTCATAAGGTTCGGCTCATCATACTAATCAAATGTCAATTTCAACTTCCTTAATCGAATTCGTGCTTTTATCGCATGCCTTGAATTGACTCATGTGCCATACTAGTAGCCGAGCCTATTAAGTGCATGTTGTATGCATTGCATTAGTCATGTTGCATTGCTTAGGATCATGCATTTTTCTACTCATTTTTGTTTTCTTTGGCTTACTTTAGAGTACTAGGTGAGCGGTTTTGCTTTAGCATATTGCATGTGTGCAATTGTTGCCATATCAAGCATGTTCACCATGAGGATAAGTACTTATTTGCTATATCTCTTGAATGCCTATGGATGGAGGCTTCGCTTAAGTTGGGATGATTTGATTAAATGTACATATGAGATCACTTTTTCAAGTGGTATATATTCGAAACACTTTTCAAACAAACATGAAATCGAAGTATTCCAAAGTGGGTGAATTAGTCTATACTTGTGTACGTCACTTAGTAACGATAGCATAATAATCGAAACAAGAGTATATAATGTAAATAAAAATCACATCATGATTAGTAGAGGCTGATCTTCGATTGGGTGAGTAGGGTGCTCAATTCATGACCTTCCCTCTCATACCTAAGTTCTCGAGCCGAGACACTTTGGTGATGACGGACAAATGGCATTCTGGCACGCGTCACGGGTTTCCTAAATTTTCAAAAAAATATTTAGGTGGCGACTCTGAAATCTGGCAAAATGGTCCATTTTTGGCATTTTCGATTAAAAATCGATTTTTCAAAAGATTTGTCGAATTTGGACTCTTTTGTGTTTTTTCTGTTTCACATTGCATTTGTGAAATCAGATTCAAAACTACGGGAGTCTGAACAATAAGGCTATCGTATCCGAAGAGACTAAACCCCTCCGAGCAGCATGAAAAACCAACTACAACCGTCGAAGTGGCCGACAGTCAAGGTGATCGATCGTTAAGGTGGCCGATTGTCAAAGGTGACCAACCGTTGAGGTTGTCGACTGTCAAGGTGACCAAAAGTTGAGGTGGTCAACGGTCGAGGTGGTCGACTGTCAGTGAAGGTGGGCAACCGTTGAGGCAGTCACCTGTCAAGGTGGCCTACTGTTAGTGAAAGTGGGCAACCGTTGAGGTGATCGATTGTCGAGGTAGCCAACCATCCATGAAGGTGGGCAACCATCGAGGTATCCGACCGTCAAGGTGACCGACCGTTGAGGTGGCCGACCGAGAAGGAGGACTTGATGGCTTTGGTGGTGCATGGGGCTCGAAGTGCAGAAATGCACTTGATGATGTGAAGTAAAACAAACGGGGGAGAGGAAAGAGTGTTAGTGGTAATGAAGAGTAATCGCGTCCATACACGTGGGGTGGTCTAGGCCACTGATAGAGATGTTGTACCGTTGGCGGGAAGTAAAGGGTTTTTATAGTGGGGGATGTCGAAAAGGTAGGGGCTTTAACCTGTTTTTTGGTTTTCAAACTAGCAAATTTTAACCGCAATCCTTGGAATATAGGCAAACCCTGGGCATTTGGGCTTGTGCGATTTTCATACTTGATTGCAAAAAATCAATTCATTCCAGACTTCACTTCATTCATCTCGCTCAATTCTCCTCTCTTTTACTTTGCGAACTTCCTCGCCCCCACAACCGAATCCATTTACAAGAACGTATGAGAAATAGAGCAAGACAAAGCTCCGGCTATGGCATTTGATGTGTTGGGAGAGGATGACGGAGTGGCTCTAGCAGAGAAGTACAAAGTAGAGAGGATGACGGAGTGGCTCTAGCAGAGAAGTACAAAGTAGAGAGGATGATGGAAAAAATGGTAGAACGACCATCCTGACCCATTCCATCGACGATGATTTCGGCCACACAGCCAATTAGCCAAGTGGCACTGGACCACTGGCACACCAAGGCATACAAATCTACTTTAACAGTTGAGGATCTAGAGAGGGCGTCCGATGCAAGGCCGATGGAGTTTATGCCGTATGAAGAGGCGCTCAGTGGGGGCGATCAGTGGGGGCCTAAGATTGCCACTCCCACAGCTGGTGGTCGACGTGCTGAACAATTTAGAGGTGGCTCCAAGTCAACTAATACCGAATGTGTAGAAGATTATGTTCACCTGTGCGATCTCGTGGCCACGGGAAACCAAGGGGGAGGTGATGTCAGTGGACAAATTTTTTTCATGCTACAAAGCCTCAGGCCAACAGGAGACATAGGTGACCCTGCAAGCAGTAGTGGGGAAAGGATTGGTGGCAAGGCTGCCCTCATTTGTGAAGGGTTGGCGAACAAAATGGTTTTATATATTAGCGAATGGTGAGAGGAGAACATGTATGATTTGGAAGATCCCCACCAAGTCATTGGAGCCAAAGTTGGATGTAGCGACGGAGAGAAGAGTGAAGAAAGTAAAGGAGTGGTGAGAGAAAGAGGGACTGAGATAGGATAACCTCACTAAGCCCTCAGCCTTGTTTAACTGAACCTAGGATCTGAGCTAGCCGAGGCAGATCCCGCTCCTGAAGAGATGGAGGCAAAGAGAAAGGCCCAAGAGGTAGAGGACAGGCGCATCCTGGCGATGGCAGAGGGGTATAAAGAGAAAGAGTTGGGCCCAGCACCTAAGCCAATCACGAAGAGGTCTATCTGCCCGCAGCCCAAACCCCTAGAAGAGAAGGACTTCAGAAGTTTTGTGCCTTTGTGAGCGCCAGTTGATCCGTTAAAGGAGAAGAGTATGAGGGATGTGAAGTTCGTGTTGAAGAAAAAGAGGAAAGACTTTCGAGGATGGTGAAGAAGGGCCCACACTGAAGAAAGCTAAGGAGGTGGTGGTGGAGTTGGCATAAGAAGTTGAAAGGGGAAGCCAGGCCTGGAATGGACGCAGAGGGAGACATGGCTGACCCCCCAATTGCTGAGATGGTGGACTTGATAAAGAAACAATGAGGAGAACAAACTATTGAGCGATCAACAGATCTACCCCCAAGGTAGGAGATGGGTGGGGTGATTGGTGAGCAAGTGGGTAACATCACCTGGGAGACAATGGGAACCGCCACTCACTACCTAACTAAGGAGGCCAGAGCAAGAGAATTTGAGGCAGGGGAAGAGCGAGCGAGTGAACTAGAGACAAACGCCACCTGGGGGACAATGGAAACCGCCACTCGCTACCTAAACGCAATGGTCAGCCGCTCAGTGGTTGATGGAGGCGAGCCCTCTAGGGTGCTGCGTGAGGCCAGGATTGGTGCAAACCGCTTGTTGGGGGTCATTGAGGATGCAGCAATACGAGATGTCTCACGATTTGCAGAGGCCGACCTCATGAGACGATTCTGCTCAGCGCAGATGGAGGCGCTAACCCTGGTGACCGCCCTGCTAGGCAAAGGAGTGGAGGCAAAGATAGAGATGGAGCCGCTCAAGGCTAAGTTGGAAGAGGTCTAGGCACAACTGCGAAATGTTAGGGTGGAGACCGTAGGCTGGAGGAAGGCAGCACGAAGCGCCTGTGTGAAGGGTCTTGCATACGCCTAGAAGGCAAAAAAGATGGAAGTATTGGTAGTGGTGCAGAGTTATATGGTTGAGTGTTCCAAAATGAATTAGGCTGAGGTTGCTACCGAACTGGAAGACGTCAAGACTGAGCTCGAAGTTACACGCCAAAGGGTGATTTCGTTGGAGTTTGAAGTGGCGAACAAGCAGAAGAAGACTGGCGAGGCCTAGCAAGCCTGCACCACTGCCAGTGAAAGGTTGGATGAGGCCCTCACCAATAATGAAGAGTTACGTGATCTGGCCTTGAAGGAGAAGGAGGAGGCAGACGTATGGGTTGTAGAATTGAAGAGGGCGCTTGCTGCTGAGAAGAAGGCCATAGAGAAGGAGAATGGCAGATCGACAGAACTGGCCAAGACCTTGACGTCAGAGAGAGTGGCCTATCCTAACCTGCATGGCGCAGCTGTGAAACAACATAAGCAGTCAACAGAATTCTAAATAGCCATAAATGTTGCTGTAGCCACAAATCTGGCCAGAGGGGAAGGAGGTGAGGTTGGGCCCTCAAATGCAGCGGCGACCGAATTGGTGGAGGGGCAAACCAAGGCGTAAATAATAGAAAACTTCGAACAGTCTGATTAATTCAAGCATTTGCTGAGCAACTACTAGGATAGTGGGTGGGTACGCTTCCAGCAAAGAGTAAGAGAGACCTTTCCCGACATCAACTTCACCCTTATAAAGCCAAGAGAGGGAGACATTGCCCATACCCTGCTGGACGAGGGTATTGAAGAAGAAGATCTGGTGTCCAGTGAGGAGGAAGGAGATAGGGGCGAGTTGAACTGTTGGGAGCATAGAATTATTTATTTTATTTTTTTTCTTGTTTGCTTTGTTTTGATTTGCCCTTGTAAAAATGTACTAAAAATTGCAATTTGTAAGAAAATTTTAAGAAGTGTTCTTTAAATTTGTGTTGGAGTTGGCTAAAGCAATGTGAAAATTTTATCATTTGATTGTCCCTTAAGTCAAATTTGTGACTGGCCCCTATAGAAAATAAGGAAGTATTAAGACTAAACTGGTATAGAAAAGTTGGCTGAAATAATAACTGAAATAACAACTGAAGAACCTACAAATAGCGGAGATAAAATGGAACCAAAGACTGAACTAGTATCATAGAGGTCCTAAGTTAAGTTGAAAGAGTGGCGACCAATCTGGCTGAGCTCGTCATGCTCAGTCTGGTTGAGGCTTAGAGGGCTCAGTCTGGCTGGGCTCTTTATGCTCAGTCTGGTTGAGGCTTGGAGTCTGGCTGGGCTCTTCATGCTTAGTCTAGCTAAGGCTTTAAAGGGCTCAGTCTAGCTGGGCTCTTCATACTCAGTCTGGCTGAGGCTTTTCATGCTCAGTTTGGCTGAGGCTTACAATGTTTAACGCAATGTAACACTTACAAAATGTACAACATAAATAACGAATATGTAGTCCTACCATTGTAAGCTATACATTGTATTGAAATGACAAAAATGAACAAGTGGTCCGAACATCAAAATAAACAACACGACAGGAGAAGACTCCATTTTATTGAAAATACCGCTTTAAGTGCTCAACATTCCATGGATGAGGGAGGTCTCTGCCCTCCATATCTTACAGACAGTATGTGCCTAGACGCGGCCTAGATTTGAAAATGTAAGGCCCTTCACACTTAGCTGCTAGCTTGCCCTTGGTTAGGTTTTTGGTGGCGACAATTGTTTCTCGTAGGACTAGGTCTCCTATAGTGAAGTCTCTAGGCCTGACTCTGCGGTTATAGTGCTTCCTCATTCTTTGCTAGTAGAAGGTGAGTTTTACCGCGACTGCTTCTCGGATTTCTTCAATGAGGTTGAGGTCGGCCCTCCGTAGCTTTTAATTTAGCTCTAGGTTTAGGTGCATGACTCGACAGGTTGGCAAGCCGATCTCCTCCTGGATGACAGCTTCGGTACCATATGTTAAGCAAAAAGAGGTTTCCCCTGTGGGGGTTCACGCTGTCGTCCAATATGCCCAAAGTACATTTGGTAACTCTTCAGCCCAGAGACCTTTGGCTGTTTCCAGCTTGGTCTTGATAATCTTTAACAGAGACCGGATGGTGACTTCGACTTGTCCGTTAGCTTGGGGGTGGCTTAGGGAAGAAAAACATGCCCTGATGTTGAGCTCCTCACATAATTTCCTGAACTTGGCATTGTCAAACTGTTTGCCGTTATCTAACGCAATGGCTTAAGGAATTCCAAACCTGCATATGATGGATCTCCAGATGAATCTAGTGGTATTCCACTTGGTGATTTTGGCAAGAGGTTTTGCTTCCACCCACTTAGTAAAGTAGTCGATGGCGACCACTAAAAACTTGACTTGACCTCTGCCGGTCGGCAAGGGGCCTACCAGGTTGATTTCCCATTTGGCGAAGGGATAAGGACTATTAAGTGTGATTAGCTCTATTGGAGGAGCGTAAGGTATGTTGGCGAAGTGTTGGCATCTGTCACATTTAAGTAGAAATTCGATGGAATCTTGGTTGAGCGTGGGCCAAAAGTAGCCCGTGCGAAAGATCTTGTGAGCCAATGACCGTCCCCTAGAGTGGTTGCCACAAACCCCTTCATTTATTTCTCTCATAACATAGGTGGCCTAGGTAGTATTTAAACACCTGAGGTATGGCCGTAATAACCCTCGCTTATACAAGATGCCTTCAATGATAATGTAGTTGGCCGATCGAGCTTTGACATTGTCTGTCTCCTTCTTATCTCCTGGTAATATTCTTTGCTCGAGAAATTGGTTAATGTCTTGTGCCCATGGGATATGTTCATTTTGAAGTAGGTGGATCTCTTGCGGATCTGGTGAGATTGCTGGTATGTTAAGTAGTCTATTCTAACTCCACAACTGAGATCTGATTGGTCTACCGAGGCTAATTGGGTTATTTCGCCGTCTGCCTGAGAATTCTCTGACCGTGGGATGTGTTTGATATGGAAACTATTGAAGAGACATGTGAGGGGTACGGCGATATCCCTGTATGATTTCATTTTTTTCTCTTTTGCGTCGAAATCCCCATTTATCTGTCCGACGACCAGTTGCAAATCACTAAATACTTGATTGCGATCCACCCCAACGTATTTCACCAACCTGAGACCTACTATCGAAGCTTCGTACTTTGCCTCATTATTACTGGCTGCGAATTAGAAGCGGAAGGCACACTAGAGATCTTCCCCTTCTAGGGTGGTGAGGATTAGCCCAGAGGATTCCGATTGCTGCATAACTTTGTTCAAAGGTTGTTCTATGAGAACAGCTATCGAGTAGGCTTGAAAGTACGGTCGAAGGCGCCTTAAGGCAATGACTAGAGCGAGGGCTAATTTCTCCAATAGGGGATATTTCTATTTTGCCCCCTTGAGCGCGCGGCTAATGTAGTAAACTGGGCGTTAGACTGAGCGTTCTTCTCTGATTAGGGCTGCACTAACCACTGTGTGGGAAACGGCCAAGTAGAGGAAGAGGGTTTCCCTTGGAAGTGCTTGAGAAAGGAGAGGTGGGTTAGCCATGCATTGTTTCAGTTGTTGGAATGCCTCTTCACATTCGGCATTCCAAGCAAAAGCCTTCCTAAGCACCTTGAAGAATGGAAGGCACTTGTCGGTTACTCTTGAGATGAAATGGTAGAGAGCGGCTACTCTACCACTGAGCTGTTGTACCTCATTTACTGTTGTGGGAGACCGCATTTTGGTTAAGGCTTTGATTTTCTCTAGATTGGCTTCGATTCCCCTGTGGCTCACCATGAAACCCAAGAATTTGCCAGATTTAACACCAAAGGCACATTTCTCCGAGTTCAGCTTTATTTGGTACCTTTGCAAGGTTTGGAAGATTTTGCGTAGATCTAATAGGTGATTTGAAGCTAGCTTTCTTTTAACGAGCATATCATCAACGTAGACCTCAGCATTCAGGCCGATCAGGTCTTTGAACATAGCGTTGACCAATCTCTAATACGTGACCCCCGCGTTCTTTAGACCGAATGGCATCACGTGGTAGTGGTAAGTCCTCCTATCTATGATGAAAGATGTGTGTTCTTGGTCGGCTGCATGCAGTAGGATCTGATTATAGCCTAAAAACGCGTCCATGAAACTAAGCATCTGATGGCCCACCGTCGCATCGACTAGAAGATCTATCCTGGGTAAGGGTAGCTATCCTTGGGGCAAGCACAGTTGAGGTCGGAGTAATCCACGCAGAGTCACCATTTGCCATTGTTTTTGCGAACCAAAACCACATTGGATAACCACTTCAAATAGTCCACATTTTTAATAAACTTGGCTTTCAACAATTTATCCACTTCATCAGCGATGAGGTTGTTATGCTCTGGATGAAAAATGCACTGCTTTTGGCGGATCCGTCGGAATTGGGGCTCAACACTAAGAGGGTGAGTGATGGTGGAAGGGTTGATGTTTGACATGTCTGCATGGGTCTAGGCGAAGACATCTTTGTGTTCAGTGAGGAGAGCTATAAGGTTAACTTTGGCTTGCGGGCTTAGCTGGCTACCAATTTTAGCTGTCTTCGTTGGGTTCGAGGGGGAAATGGGTACTTCAACTAACTCCTCCACTAGCTCTCCCTGAATTAGCTCTTCTTCATCTCTAACATCAAGGCCCTCAATGATCATAGCCTCTCTTGTTTTAACTTCTTTTAATGAGACTACGTAACATTCTCTAGCTACCGTCTACTCACCTCTCACAATGCCGACCCCTTGGTCAGTTAGGAACTTCATGGCCAAATGATATGTGGACGTCACGGCTTGGAGGGCGTTGAGAGCTATGCGCCCAAGTATAATATTGTAGGCGGAATAACAATCAACAATGAGGAAGGTGAGAAGTTTGGTGGCCTACCATAGATGCTCTCCAATGATGATTGGAAAGTTAATGGAGCCTGTGGAAGTCACCCAATCCCCAGTGAAGCCGACCAAAGGGGTTTGTAGGGGCAACAACTTTTCTTCCCCGACCTTGAGTTGTCTAAAGGTATTAAAGAAGATAATATGATGAACTAACATTATCGACAAGTACACGCCTGACTTTATAGTTTGATAAGAAAGTAGAAATGACCAGAGGGTCGTCATGAGGGTAACGGATTCCTGTGCAGTCCGCATCTGTGAAGGTGATCGGCTTCAATCATTGTTTGGGTTGCTTGTGGGGCTGGTCGACCATCGCCACTTCTTTATCCAAATCTTGGCTGATCTTTCTAAGCTCGGCTCGTTATGCCGACCGAGATAGTCCACCACATGCGAGTCTGCCCACAATGACCCTGATTTCTTCCAATAGGGGTACGGGTTCTCCTTGGGCTCGGGGTTGTTGCTGGGTCCTGTCATCATTCCACCTAGGTTGTTCAGGTTACCTAGGGGGAGTGTGCTTATCATTCGGCCTTGGGGGGTCAGCCCTGGCTCTTTGGTGGGAACAGGCTGTGGTGAATTAGTTTAGGTGCCCCTGACAAATCAGTTCCTCAACCTGGTCCTTAAGATTGATGCACTCTTAGATGTTATGGCCGTGGTCACGATGGAAACTACAGTACTTGGATTGGTCTCGTCGGACAAAAGGAGATCTTAACGGTTGGGTCCATTTGAGGTTGTAGTCATGTTGAATTTGGTTTAGCACTTGTTCCATGAGTGAGTTGAGAGGGGTGTATCGTTCGAACCAACCAGGTGGACGAGTAGGAGCCGATCGATCGGAACGTGGAGGTCAGTCAATATATTAAGGAGGTCGGTGAGTGTATTGTGTATGCCTGGGCTCGAATTTCTCTCCCTTTTTTTCTTTTTCTTTTTTTGGATTTTGGGGGCTTAGATGTGGAGTCTTGGCGAGCTGCTAAAGAGTCTTTGGCGTTCATGTATTTTTGGACTTTGGCGAGAAGGACGGCCATGGTGGTCGGAGGATTTTTGAAAAGGGAAAAGAGGAAATCCGATGGATGCAAACCGGACATGAAGGATGTCAAAATGACTTTGTCGTCGTTCTCTTCAACCTGTAGGGCCTCTGTATTGAAGCGGGTGACAAAGCTGCACAACGATTCCCCTTTCGTCTATCGAATATTTACCAACTGAGTCGCCGAATATCGATGCCGTTGAGCACCAATGAAATGGCTTAAAAAGGATTCGCTGAGTTGGTGAAAAGAAGTGACAGAATCTGGTTAAAGCTGACTAAACCAAAGTCGCACTGACCCTGCAGTGTGACGGGGAAAACGTGACACATGATTTCTTCTGGAAAGGCATAGAGGATCATAAGTGCCCTATACCCCTCCACGTGGTCGATCGGATTGGTTGTACCGTCAAAGGTGTCAATCGACGGCATTTTGAACTTAGAGAGCAAAGGTTTGTCCCTGATAGAAACGGTAAAGAGGGAGTTGACAATGGAAGAAGGTTTGCTCTGCATGTTTTTCATGACCCCTTGGAGCTGGAGCTTCATGGCTCGTAGTTCTTCGTCCCAAACGGGGAGTATTGTCTCCTCTAGCGTGAGGCGAAGGTTGAACGCTACTAGCTTCTCCCTCATGGATAGCAGCATAGTGCTGTGGAGGATGATTGTGAAAGAATGGAGGTTCCTCTTGGTAAAGCTGTTAGCCCAGAAGGAGGGGCGTGCAGACCTTCAACATTCGACGATTGAGCTTATGGGTCAAAGGGCGGGAACGACCCTTAGGGCACATTTGGGTGGAAAGGGTGATGATTGTGGGCTTGTTCCGAGTTTGGGGGAATTTCTTATGATGATGGAGGAGGAGGGATAGGTAAGTCACGCTAGAGAAAAGCATTAACCATGGGCTTGTTCCGGGTTTGGGGGAATTTCTTGTAGTGGTGGAGGAGGGATAGGTAAGTCACGCTAGAGCAAAGCATTAATCAGGGCTTGGTTTTGCTCGGCTAGTCAGTTGATGTTGTTTGTGAGTTCCGCAAAATATGGAGGTGGGTTGTTTGGGTTGGAGGACTCAGCTTGAGGGTTACCAGCATTGTGTTGTAATGCCATGGATCTCATCGTGACCATCCATCCACTCTGACGTAGAAGATGGGTGATGGTGGAACTTCTTCCAATGACAATGAACACAACTGTCAACCAGAGGCTTCCCACAGACGGCGCCAACTGATGATGCAATATAGTCAGTTGGGTATGGGTCAGATTGATCCACGCGCTCTACGGATCTGCTGGCTTTCGTCTTCTTGGAGCTTCCTTGCAAAAAGGTCCAATGAGAAGGTACCGACACTGAAGTGGTTCCTTCCCATGGACTCTCCGACGATTAAGTTATAAACAGGAAGTGATCAGAAGAAGAATGAGTAGAGAAAATTGAGAGTCAACAGAGAGAAAAAGAAGAAGAATAGAAGAGAGTATTACTTCTTGTTTTTAACGTTCTTCACAAGCTTCCTTATATCTTTTATTAATAATTTCCTTGTCCATTCAAACTGTCTGATTAGCCGAAAGTCTATGGTCTACCCACTTTCGGTCATAGTAGTTTCACCATACCAGGGAACAAGAGGTCTTATTGCATTTAATGCCATGACAGCCTCATTTAATGCTTGATGCTTGGGCTCAATAACTCTATAAGATCTTTGTCTGCCACGTGACTAACTTCCTGTCTAACAAGTGTCTAAATGCCATAGAGCCTGGACCAGTGCGAGCTCTTCAGTGGGCCTATTGTTGAGCTTCTCCTACTGGGCTGTAACTAAATGACCATTGGGCCACCCAAGACAGTTATGGGTTGGACTTTCCTAAATCATGTGGGTGATGTCCATCAAGTTTAAAACCAAACGTAAAAAATCCTTTGATCCAGACTCCAAAAGGAGATTGAATGAAGAATTGTCTCCATTTATTAAAATTGAATTTTGTACATCTTTTATCTATTGTTTATTACATAACCTGAAATTTGTGTGTACGAAGACAATATTGGAGGAGGAAATGATTATGTCGCATTTGATGAATATTCAAGATACTTTTGAGACAATCATGGAGGAGCAAACCATTTTGGCTAATAGGATAATACTAAGAATTGGCATTGTTTCAATCATTCTTTTCTTTGATTTTCTTTTCTTTTTCTTTCTAGATTTTGGACTTGTGATTGAATACAAGTCAGCATTAATTAATTCAATATTGATGTGAATATCTTTAATCAGATCCATGAATAATAGATTGTAGAATTATATAGCCCACTATCCATTTTACCAATAGAACATGAAAATCTCTTTCTTTTAGATTGTATAAATAATAATAATAATAATAATAATAATAATAATAATAATAATAATAATAAATGCCTATTGTGCATGATTTATTTTATTTTTATTTTTTAATAATTTTTTTATTTTTTTAAAATTTTGTATATTTTTCAACCAAATTCATGTTGCCAACCGAGACCTTAGTATCACAGCTCAAAAATAGATATCTACTGTAATGTTTCTTGTATTTCAAAAGAGGTCGACCATACACAGTCCTATTTTGTACAATTTATTAGATTTGTTTATAGTTTTTTAATTAAAAAATATATATTAAAATGATTTGTACAATTTTTGTTTACTACCTATAAGGTAAAAATAATTTAAGTAATAAATTCTTTATTAAAAGGTTAAAAGATGATTGTTTTCAACTTCATAATTTTTTTAATTAAATTTCTTCAGGAGAGAATAGCCAAAACCAAAATACGTGTTTAAGTGCTACATTTATCATTTTTTACAATTCAGTCATTTTTTTTCATTATTATTTTTTAACTTGTAAAAAATTACACATTTCTAAAATATTACACTATAAATCCAATGCTGCCATGGAGCTTAGCTAGGAGGAACTTCACATAACACAAACAAAGGGCCACAACACACAACAAAGGAACTGTATAAAATTCTGTATAAATATATATATATAAATTTGCATTTACATAATAAAAAAATTAACAAAGGAATACATTTCCATGTATACCCCATATGGAGATTCAGCAGCCAAAACTAGGGACAAGAAAAAGAAAAATAAATGACTAATATACTTTGGAGCCAATGCTGAGAGATATTAGGAAATATTAGGAAAAAGAATTTACAGAGAATTAAAAGAAATAAAAAAATGAAGCTCTTCATTGTGAAACCACTGTGATTTTGTAAATCTCAGAATATATTATATATATATCTTTTTAAAAAATGTTGGTGTTTGTTAAATTAGAGTATGCTCTTCTCTGTATATCATATTTATAGTGAACTTGATTTCTTCGATACTACCAGTGATTTGAGGAACACCATGACCTGCATAAATATCAAAACAATAAAATAAATTCTCCATAGACCCGAATCAGAACCAAGGAAAAATATAACAGACAAATGAGAAAAAACATTACCCAAAAAAGGGCAGTAACCAAAACGATTCGATTCATGCTGTTGAACCTTAAATTGGGTGAATCATATTATTCAATTGCGACTTGTTACTATTCATTGTGATTTACTGTGATTCAGTTATGTTTGCACGCATGAAACGACATCAATTTTGCCACAAAAACAAATCGATTAATTATATTGACTACAATGGAGTTACTATGCTGCTTCATGAAATATGAACAAATATTAGTACCATGTCAACATCCTATAATAATTGAAATATTTTTCTTTTTATGAAAGAAACATACATGTGTGTTTTTTTTTTTTTATTAGGAAATTATTCTTTAAATTAAAGAAGACATCCTCAGATTTGTGAGTTCATTAGTTCCTTTCAAAAGATTATCAATCTTGTGTTTTTAAGTCTGAACGCAGTGGCCATTCGTAACAGAAAATAACTTGTACCTCTGATGGGTCCCTGAGAGAGTAAAATGCTTTGCTTTCTTTAGGCACAGAAGACACCAAGATGCCAAAACCACAATTTCCGTGTCTCAAAACCTGTTAAATGGTCGATTACCTTGGTTTGTTACATGCTCTAAAAGAAAATGAAAAATTATATTTTCAGACAACCAAACTGATTATATTATTTACGGTCAATCAAGTATTACCTTAAACGCATCTTCATCAGTCCGGTCATCTCCAACATAAATTGGGAGCACATCATCAGAATTACTTAAGCCTACATCAATTTAATTCGTCATTCGATTGTTACAGGAAAACAAAATTAATTTTCACAACCAACAAAGACAGAACTGTTTAATAGCAAAGGCCAGAAATTTACTCACCCAGGGATTCAAGTAAGAACTCGACAGCTTTACCTTTATCCCAATCAAGCACAGGCCGGACCTCTAAAACCTGAAACACAAAAAAAAAAAAAAAAAAAAAAAAAGGGTTAAAAATTAGCGGGATTGGGGAAACAAAATGAGCCAAGAGCAATAAACTTTTAAATTGGATCGATTTGCGAACCTTCCGCCCATGTGTCAATCGTAGACGAGGATAATCCTTTAGTGTTTCCTGGACATATTGTGCAATTGTTTTCCAATACTGAAAAAATTCAAGAAACCACATAAATAAAAGATCCATAGTTGGTGAAACAAAAGTGCTACTGGAATAGCTAATTCAGCTTATGGTGCTTATAACAACCCCTACCTTTTCATCCACATTACGGTAATGTACAGAGACACAAAACTTATTGTTCTCCACTTTTGCTCCTTCAATTGACTTAGTAGTCTCAACAAGGGACCTATAAATCTGATCAAGCATGAACAAATCAGAATGTTTTTCTATTATAAAAAAAAATTAAAACTTACAAAGTCAGCACAAAGTATCATAGACTAGTACTAAAAAAAACATATTGGCCCACCTTATCGATCATAGGTAAGAATTCACTAGCAGGTTGGAACAAGTTCACTTCCTTACCCTACATTCACAAGAAACAAAATTATGATACTACATCAAAGAAGCAATTCAAGAAAAAGTTCTAATCTAATTGCTGCAAAATGCAGAGGGAATTGGAGGTGGATGTATGTGAGCAAGAAAGATAGTGTCTAGGTTATTTACCTGCTTGTCAGTGGACCTAATACAGTTTGGATGATCATTAGACCCTTGCCGGACAGGGCCCATAATGTCCATCCCATGACTACCGGCATAGTAGAGTTCTTTCAGTCCTACAAACTCATACACCTGAATGCAGTAGGAAGTGAGTCTCAATCCAAATCAAGATAATCAAGAAGTATATCTGAAGATAGTGGTCATAATGATACCAAGACAATAGTATTAAAACAAAAGACCGTACCTTGTCACGGCTTCTCCCACTGACGATTGCTGTTGGGATATATTGTGCCACATTCTTCACGGCAGCACGCATCTGAGCAAGTTACCAAGCAACGATAATGATTTGACGGAGGAACAGAAGGGAGCTTTTACTAAAATATATATTGTTAATTACAAAGTTACCCCTGTGATTTAGCCCGAAAACGCATTACATCCTTATAGAATGTCTATACATATATGGTTCTGTGACATGGAGGCAGGGGGTGGATGGGTGTGTCAAACATCGACACTTTTTTGGGGGCTGATTTTATTAGCTATAGAATAGGTGCTGGACATGAGTAAGGGAAGAGGAAAGGAGAAAATGAGAGAAAGAAAAAGAAAGAAAGTGAAAGGACAATAAAAGTGCAGTTCTTAGGTTGCAATGGCATATAGAAGAAAATTGAAAAAAATTGAAGGTAATGTAAGACTTTTTGGCACTTTACTCCAAACCAGATGGAAGTTGTAAGTGTATATTTCTAAACCATAGGGGGGTAAATGTGTTTTCGAGCTAAACCACAAGGAGGTAAAATGTAATTACCCCAATTATATATATATATATGCTTTTCGACAATTTAAACAAAGTTAAAAGAGTAGATTCTCACTGCATTAGACATGACGGCACAGTCTGGGTTGTCTACAATAGGGGAAAGCGTCCCATCATAATCCAGAAACAATGCTATTCTCTTGCCCTTTGCATTATTTGTTATTTGCTCAAAAGACGCAAGTGCTGAGGGATACTTAAGCTGCAGGAAAATTAAAGAAGCTCAAATAAATAATCTAATATTCCATCTAAACAAACACCTGAATCTTAACCAAATAAAGGGAGAAAAATTTACCATCCAATTGTGATAAGCAACATCAGTATCAGTTGATGCCATCTCATTGCCAGAATTTTTAGCTTTCTTCCTGTGGGTAGGAGACGAGGATTTCATCGCATCCAGCCAAGAGCTGGACCACACATCATCAAGTTTAACAGGTTTCCTCCTTGGGATTGTTAAGAAGCGTCCAGGAGAAAAAACTACACCCGGAGGTGAGTAAAGACTAGAATGAATGCCTAATCTTGAATTGTTCATTGGTGCGGCATCAGTGAGAACAGGAGCATTATGATTTGATTTGATGTCCATCAATTTCGTGTTTGTTGAGAAAGATATCGCCTCAAATATACGATAGTTGACACTTTGCCCAAGCGAATGCAAAGAAGTTGATTTCAGAAAAAAAATTTGTCTGACCCTCTTGTCAATGAAAAACCACCGCTTCAAAGCTTTCTTGTCAGTATTGGTTGGACAGCGGTTCATCAAGTGGAAGACTCCTGAAAACTAATGATATAGGAATGTGTAAAGCAAAGAGTCAATGAAGATTCAAAGGGCAGGATAGCTATCAAACAGAGCCACAGTCTAAGAAAAAACTACAGCATAAACTGGTATTATCACATGCAAATCCTTTAACAGAACCCCAAGCAGATGATAAATAACCCAAGACAGTGGAAGGAACCAAAAATATGTACAGATTAACACAATAAAACAACGACCAAAACTTGGAAACATCAACCTTCCCTACTGTCACAACTAGTGGGTAATATTAGGACCATTCCTAATGACTATATAGGCCCAAATTATTTTTTAAAAAAATTTCCTGATATGGAGAAATTTAAAAATAAAAAACAAAACAAAAACAAAAACACACAAACAAACAAAACAAAAAGAAAACAATAATGTTTCCACATTTCATGATCACTCACATTCCTTACATTTTGTCGTCTAGTTTTCTTTGCATCAATTAAATTTATGGAAAAGGAAGGGTTTTCTATCTATTTGCAATAATTATAAAAACAGTTAATCCTGAATATTGAATTGAAATACCATCTCCAGCTTCATCTAGTGGTCTTATATTTGACTGGAAGTCGACAAAGAGATTTTTCCTCAGTTACTCCTCACAATTTCCAAAATTTGAATCCAATCGTAAAGAATATAGAGAACATATGTGCTTGAGTTACAGAAATACGATTTTGCCAAAGTTCTTATGGGAAGCTAATCATGAATAGTAACCAATAGCCAAGCATGCAGAGAGAAACAAACTCAATCAAGGACCCAAATAACTTATAGTTGTATTATGCATTTGCATTTTCATATAATAAGGTCTATGATGAGCAATATACAAACATCACTATGACATGCATCATGGGTTTCAAAATCTAGTACTTATTCATTGTACTTAGTGTGTCTTTCAGAAAGAAATACCCAAATTGATTGCCCAACATAATTGCGATTTAATAAAAAAAATTAACAGAGACTTGTAGATTATAGACTAGATAGGTTAAAGAATACTTGCAGTAACAGAGGATCACTTCGGCTTCCTATCATACAAACTTTTTACCTGTGCGTGTGCGTGTGCGTGTGTGTGGTTGGGTGGGTCGGGGGATACAGGGAGGAACAGTGGTTGCCATTAAGAAGTGGCCCGCACAACTGAAATTTGGTAGTGAAATTTTCTGCGACTGGAAGTCGTATTTAATTAAAAGTTTTCATAGCCCATACGGTGGAGAACAAACATCAGCATATGCAACCACATAATATGGGCCAACACAATATTATTTAGAAAAAAGAAGTAACAATAATAATAAAAAGCTGTAAATTTCATATATGTTGCCATACTTCTATTGCAATCACACAACCCATATCAACCACAAAAATGATCATAAATCTTCCCCCAAAATAGTATAAAATTAAGACAAAAAAACAAGAAAAATAAAATTAAAAAAGAATTTCTAATCACTTGAGTAATTGGTGCAGATGCATTGAGATTGAAACCAAAAGATTATGAGCGACATACCTAGATGAAGGAAACAACTTTTCCATTATCACAAATATCTAGATTATAACATCTTTGAACTTTCCCTCTTTATTTATGTCTCTGATTAGAACACTGAGAGTGATTAGGACTTTTATAGACAACTGACCCTTACTCGTAAAATTATACCCAAAAAAATGGTAGATGACAAATCATAAACACTTAAAAATAAGACTAAGATAAATTGAAGATGAAAACAAAGACATATCACCATCACCTCCTTAAAACACGGCTCTAATGGCAGACAAATCAGAATCAAGTCAACAGTATCTGCCTTGCTTTTGGGGAAAAAGGGTTAGAACTGAGACCAGAAATCTAATATCCCAAATGAAGCTCACTAATTGGGAAGGGGACAAAAAAACTCTCTAGGGTTGTGTTTGGATCACGGATTTGGATAGAAATTTAGAAAGGGAAAAGGTGGGTGAATAAATCTGAAATATAGTTATATTTCATTCACATTTCACTTGCCTTTTTCCATTTTCCTTTCTAAATAGCTGCCCAAATCCATGATCCAAACACAGCATAATACAAATCTTTCTCATCAGACCCAGCTAAGAGCACCATCAACAGTTGGGATATCCCAATCCATCCCATAAAAAGCTTCAATTTCAATTATGAATGTGTATTAAGCCCCAAATTTCATTAAAAAATAATAAAATCAGGATATACGATTAGTTGCAAAATCAAATCCAGAGAACCAAAACAATAAAAGTCATTCAAAACGCGATTGAACCCAGAACCAATAAAGAGAATACGACATTCCAACATGAATTTCAATAACATTGTTTTGCAAAAAGCTCCTCCTAATAAGAAGATATCAATGACGGTGCGTACCTGTTATTGAGCTCAAATGCGAAACCTTTTTCAAAACAACCAAACGCCAGCAAAATCTTCAAATGTATGTTTATCGGATCCAAAACCTTTTCAATAACAGAAACACAAACATCAATAAAAGCAACAATACCCCCCAACAAAAGCCTTGTAAAAGCCAAAACTCAATGAACAAGAAAAACAGAGAGATATGAAGATTTTACCTGCGGAGAACCGAAGCTAAAAACTTATAAATTGCAGAAAATGAGAGAGAGAGAGAGAGAAGAAGAAAAGAAGAAGAAGAAGGGAAAACAGAGAGAAAATGAGGGAGCATATATAGGAGTTTCGGTTAGGACTAGACGTGCTCAAGACGGTAAAACACGGTTGTCAAATCCTGAAACAGTCATCTCAGAAATTTTCAGAAAATGGTTTCTCAACCCCCAGTCCTCGCGCGTCTACAACAAACCCTCCAACTGTATGGTCTGCTGGTTTCCTTCATGGAAGAAAAAAATTTTAGAAGTCAATAACAAAAAAAAATTAGAGACAAGAAAATTTTTGAAATTTTTGGGGGTAATAATCCCAAAATCTAATGTTTTTAGGCTATAAGAACAATAATAATTTAAAATTTATATTATTCTTATTTATATGCCTATATAGGTATATATCACCTATTATTTATCTATCGATCTACTATCACCTATTTTTTCACATTTCTTTCATTTATTTGTCTACTTAGTGCCATTTTGGGAACATGGTAAAAACCACATTTTGGACAAAATGTCTAAAAACGTGGCTGCCAAAAACGTCAGAAAACCATTTGGCAAGTGCCAAAACGCAGCCGTAAAATTACAAATTAGGGCCTATGAAAAAAAATAAAAAAATAAATCTCTTATGTTGGGTAAGGTATTTTGGTCATTTTAATTTGATTTGACACCATAAATAAATTTAAACTAAAAAGCAAAAGCCAGTTTTTTTACCACTTCCCAAATCACTTCCAAAAAAGCCAAAAAGCTTGGTAAAAGCCAAAGCAGCTTTTACAACTTCCCAAAACAATCCTTAATATGCCTATCTATCCATATTTTTGTCGTCGCTGCTGCCGCCGCCGCCATTACTTGTTGTCTGCCATCTCAGACTATCGGCGATCCAGCGATAGTCTGGTAGTAATGGAGTAAAAATAAAAATAAAAATTCTTTTAAAATAGTAATTTTTCATTCTCATCAAACAATTTTATTAATCGTATCATTACAATCAAAACAAAACAATCTTTGAACCTAATGCCACACACACCCATAAAAATGAATTTTTCATCAAATTTTTTTCAATTTAAAAACATATGGGGAGCTCGTATGTTTTTTTTTTTTTTTTTTTTAGGGAGAGGCTTGAGAGTTGAGCAAGATGTCGACATAGGCCTATCTCAGTTATTAAAATTTTTATTTGTTGTAATATATGGAGTAAATTATTTATAAAAATAGAATAAATTGATCAAATATCAATTAGTCAATCTACTTTCAAAATTATATTCACTGTCTATTTTTTTTTTATTAATTTACTTTTCGATCATGCTACGTAGCTCGAATGTCGCGGCTCGACACCAAACGACGTCATTTTGGTGTCGATTTTGTTTTTTTTTTTTTTTTCTTTTTCTTTCTTCCTGTTTTGCAGAACGAAGAAGAAGAAGAAGAAGAGGGAGAAGAGAGAAGGAGGAGAGGAGGAGAAGGAGATGAGGGAGGGGGCCATAAAAACCGGTTTGAGGAGGAGAGGAGGCTGGGCAGACGACGGTGGTGCTGCGACATCGGCGAGGCTGCGACGGAGGAGGAAGCAGAGGCGGCGGCGGGGGCTACGACGACGGCAGGAGCTGCGACGACGGCGGGGCGGGGAGCTGCGACGCCGACCTTCTTCCTCTCCCTCCCTTCTCTTTCTCCTCTCCCTCTCTTTCTCTCCCTCTCCCTCTCCCTCTCTTCGTCTCGAGCCATTTTCGAGCCTGGTAGCTTCGAGCTACCAGGCATTTTCCTTTACTTTTATCAAAAAAAAGAACCAAAAGATGAACTGTTGAATTCATTGAAGTGGCTCGAAATGGGCATGTGACCTACCAAGCAGACCCTCTAATCTAATCCAATTACACCCCTTATCCCCTCAACTCATATCTTATTATATTAAAAAAAAAAAAAATTTAAATGTCTTTAAGTTCTTTATGATTTTTAATTCTTTAAGTTCTCCCTCCGTCAAAAATTTTTAAGTGAGGCATAACTTTTTGAGTAATTATGTGTCTTTTTAATGACAGATGATTTTATAATCATTTTATTCTTTTTTTTTTTTTTAAGAAAAAATAGACCTCTTAATAAGAGTGCAATTATGATACAAAATATGAGACCCTCAATATTGCAAGGGACACTCTTTCGCAATTACACTTTAGCTGATTGGAAAAAAGTTGTAACTTTCGTGACAAATAGGCACAAATCTCCTATTTTTATGTGTACATAATCACAGTGTTCTCAAAACTCTTCAATGTGGGCCCACACTCTTTTTGAAAGCTTCATTTTAATTTGTTATTATAAAAAAATTCATAAATATGATCATATTATGTAATAAATATAGTCAATTTCAGTGATAAGTATGAACAAAACACTTTTTTTTTGGTACAATAGGAATCCAAGGGTTTTTTTTTTTTTTTTTTTCCTAACTAGTTTATTTTTCCGTTTTTCAAATAAATCAAAATTTAACATTACTATTTTTCACACATTAAAAAATCAAAATTAAAAATTTTAATACATATTTTACATGTATATATAAACATTATTCAACCATCATTGAGTTAAGATTATCATTTTTTCTTTGTCAATTACTTTGGTTTTATTATTTCACGGATATAAAATACTTTTAAAAAAATATGAACATCAATTTTTAATAGAATATTTAATAAAACATTTAGGATGCCTAACATCTATCTATCTATTTATTTATATATTATATAAAGAAAGTCATTTTTTTAGTGAGAAGCCTTATGAGAGTTTTAATATCTCATACTAATTTTCTTGATTTTCTTAATTTTAAACAATTAGAAAAATCTTCATTGGTTAGCTTTTATTTAATAATCTCACATTGGGAAAAGAAAAAAAAAATGAGTTGTTTTACTCATATAAAGGAAATCTTTATACTCCCATCTCATTTAGTGAGGAGTATTGTGAGAGTTTCAATATCTCATACTAATTTTCTTGGTTTTCTTAATTTTAAACAATTAAGAAATTTTCTATTGGTTAGCTTTTATTTAATAATCTCACATCGAGAAAAGAAAAAAAAAAAAGAGTTATTTTACTCATATAAAGTAAATCTTATACTCACATCCCATTTAATATTATAGTGTTGTACATGTTTTAATTTAATATAGTTTAAATTTTAAAAGTTTTAATCAATTAATTATGACCTAGTTGATTAAGCTAAATCATTTTTAATTTGATCAATTTGTTGGTTTACCATGATTTTAGCGATTTTATCAAAATATATTGATTAGATTTGTTTGATTCGAAATAAACTAAAAATTGATCTGATTAAAGATTGAAAAACAGAGATTGCTTGATTAAAAATAAATTTTGTGTAGTTTTAATTAATTAATTTTTGTGTAAATTGGTTGGTCATTTGACAGATTTGGGGTGGCTGTTGTGCGTGTTGTGCATCCAAATGGCCCATTTTGGGGTTCATTTCGATAATCCGAACAATTCACATTTTTGAATATATCAAGTAGAACATACTTGTAAAAAATCAAGTTAATCGAATATCGTTTACCTATTCAACTACTCATATTTGTATCTACAAAAATAAATAACAATTGTGATTTAAAGTATTAAAATGAACAAATGTGAGTGGATAAAAAGATAAACGATATTCAATTAACTTGATTTTTTGCAGGTATATTTTACTTGATGTATTCTAAAATGTGAACGGTTTGGATTATCGAAATGGGCTCTGAAATGGGCCATTTACCTACACAACAGTGGTTGTTGTGCGCCCCCACACAACAGCCACCACAAATCTTCATTTGACCTAACCGATTAGGCTGAACCATTTTGGATTTAACCGATTCGCCAGTTTAATCGCGATTTCTCATACTGATTTTATTAATTTTAAATAATTTCAAAAATTTCCATTTGCTGACTTCCATTTAACCATATAAAAATAAAACTCTAATTAGTTTATGATTTATTTTATAATCCCAGATCTAAAGAAGAAGAAAAAGCAAAGTTTGTTTCACTATCTATCTATATATTATATAAGAAAAAATGGGCTTTTAAGGAGAAGCCTTCTAAGAGTTTCAAACCCTTATTCTAAAATTATTAAATTTTCTTAATTTTAAACAATTAAGAAAATTCATGTTGGCTAACTTCTATTTACTTTTTATTTTATAATCCTACATCGAAAAAAAAAAAAAGTGAATCGTTTCACTTACATAAAGTGAATCTTATACTCCCATTTATATAAGCAAAATGAGATTTTTAGTGAGAAACCCTATTATCAATAACTCATACTCATTTTTTTGATTTTCTGAATTTTAAACAATTAAAAAAATCTCCATTAGTTAGTTTCAATTCAACTTTTATTTTACAATCCCACATACATGTTTTGATTTTAAAAAATAATTTTGTATGAAGTTTTGAAACTCTCATAACATTTAACTTTAAAATAATTACAATCACATATTGAGAAAAAAGAAAAAGAAAAAGTGAGTTGTTTCACATATATAAAGTGTTACAATTTCACATCGGGAAAAAAAAAGAAAAAAAATGAATTGTTTCACTTATGTAAAGTGAATTTATAAAGAGTCTTTGAGGGAGAAGCCTTCTACAAGCTCCATACCATCATTCTAAAATTATTAAATTTTTTTAATTTTAAACAATTAAGAAAATTCTTATTGGCTAGCTTCTACTTACCTTTTATTTTACAATCTCAAATTGAAAAAAAAAAAAAAAATGTGAATTGTTTCATTTACATAAAGTGAATCTTATGTTCCAATTTTTTATAAATTATTGAATTTTCTTAATTTTAAACAATAAGAAGATCTCCATTGGTTAACTTCCATTTAATTTTTATTTTACAATCTCACATCGGGAAAAGAAGGAAAAAGTGAATTGTTTCACTTATATAAAATGAATCTTATACTCCCATTTATATAAGTAAAAGAAGATTTTTAATGAGAAGACCTATAATTAATACCATTTTTTTTTATTTTCTTAATTTTAAACAATTAAGAAAATCTCCATTTATTAGCTTCCATTTAACTTTTATTTTACAATCCCACATAAACGTTTTGATTTTTTTTTTTTAAAAAAAATTGTATGAGATTTTGAAACTCTCATAATATTTAATTTTAAAATAATTACAATCTCAAGAAAATAAAGAAAGTGAGTTGTTTCACTTATATAAAGTGAATCTTATATTCTCATTTAATATTATAGTATTGTACATGTTTTAATTCAAGATAGTTTAAATTTTAATTAATTAATTTTGTTGTACATTGGTTAGTCTTTTAACTTAGCCAATTAGCCTGAATCATTTTCGGTTTGACTAATTCACTAGTTTAACCACGGTTTTAGCTATTTTATCAAATTATATTGTTTAGATTTGTTTGATTTGAAATAAATTAATATTGATCTTATTAAAAATTGAACGACTGAAATTGAACAACTGTTAACTTTTATTTTATAATTCCATATCAGGAAAATGAGGAAAAAATAAGTTGTTTCACTATATAAATCTTATGCTCCCATTTAATATTGTAGTTTTGTGTATGTTTTAGTTCAAGACAGTTTAAATTTTAAAATTAAAATAAAATTTAAACGTTTTAATTAATTAATTTTTGTATAAGTTGGTTGGTTATTTGACCTAGCTGATAGAGTGAACCGTTTTCGGTTTGATTGATTCGCTGCTTAACTGTGATTTTAGCGATTTTATCAAAATATATTGATTAAATTTGTTTGATTCGAAATAAATTAAAGATTGACTTAATTAAAAATTAAACGACTAAGATTGTTTGATTCGATATAAACTTCCCGCCCAAACAATTATTAACTTTTAAACAATTAGGAAAATCTTATTGGCTAACTTTTATTTACCTTTTATTTTATAATTCCATATCAAGAAAAGAAGGAAAAAGTGAATTGTTTCATTTACATGAAGTGAATCTTATACTCCCATTTATATCAACAAAATGAGATTTTTAGTGAAAAACCTCATGATCAATATCTCATACTAATTTTTTTTTTTTTTTAATTTTAAATAATTAAGAAAATCCTGATTGGTTAGTTTCCATTTAAATTTTATTTTACAATCTCACATAGAGGTTTTGATTTTAAAAATAATTTTGTATGAGATTTTGAAACTTTCATAATATCTTTCCTTAAAAATATTCTTTTATAAAATATATAGATATATCGATAATCTCAATATCACTCTTACTGCTCCTTAATACAAAAATTATGAGATAATTATGATAATTTTAAATTTGTATTTAAAAATTATAAATTACGAAATAAATTATTATAATTTTAAATTTATATTGTGTCGATTTTAAATTTAAATTAATAGATTGCTTTCCATATTTAGTGAGAGTTTAAATTTTAATAAAATAAAATTTAAAAATTTTAATTAAATTAATTTTTGTGTAAGCTGATTGATCTTTTGACCTAACTGATTAACCTAAATCATCTTTGGTTTGAATGATTTGCTGGTTTAACCATGATTTTAGCGGTATGACATGTTACAATAATTTTTTCTTACTCATTAAGTTTTTAAAATTTTTTTAATTATTTTTCTTTCAAAAACCAATATGATATTTTTTTAAATTCAGATATTTTTTTCATTCTAAAATAGTAAAATATTAAAATTATGTCATTTTTTTTTATAAGAAAGTATAATTTTAATTATTAATTGTCAATACAATAATTTTAATCTATCTATACTATATATGATAGTAAATGAACATTTAAAATAAAAATCTTAAACTTATATATAAAATTTTATTTATATGAGACAAAATATATACAAAAAAAAAAATAATAAAATTATCATATTTTTAATAAATAATATATTATTTTATTCCGTATATAACACGGCTGATATTCTTAAAAAAAAAAAAAAAAGTTACAACTTTCCACGCCCTTTATAAAGAAAGTGTATCCCAGTGACAACGAAGCGCGTAAGTAAAGCGCCCAAGATTTCAGTTACCTATTATTTAATTATTAATTTTTGGCAACCTTAATATTTTAATAATAAAAACGGCCCAAACTGACTAGGTCCCGCGTAGGAGATCCAAGAAGCAGACGCAGTACACGTGTTAAAATTGACATTCATGGCACACAAATGCGCGTCATGGACACGTATGATTGAGTCACGTCTGACATGGCCACGTTTCCTTGTGGGGCCCTCCACGTAGGTTCGGAGCTACCTGTAAGGTCAAAGTCGCTTTCGTTCAAAGCTGGATTGTCGTCGGTGACGGTGCTACTGACGCACGCCCGTTGGTGGTTGGATAGTAACAGACCTCTGTGATCATGCCACGTGGACCACTCTAGCAGTGATGACATACAGTGATTTTTTTATTATTATTTTTATTTATTTGTTTATTTATTTTTTTAAGTTATCTTAGAGTGATTTATTGAAGAAAGATGTTAAAAATTTTAAAACATTTATCAAAATTTCTTACGAAGGTTTCACGTCGCTATATATGAATCTTATATGAGTCTCACACTCATATGAAATATTTGATATAAGTTTTATTAAATTTTTTAGAGTATCTACTTTTACTTTTTTTTGAATAGTTTATACAATTTTATAAAAGTTAAGGGTACAATAATTTTAAATTAAGGATGTTAATAATCACTTAAAAAAAATTTCAACCGTATAAAAAAAAAAAGAATTACAATTCAATGAGATAGAAAGAGAATTGTGATAAATATAAACTTCGTAGAGTGATTTACCTTTTAAATAATTAACGGTTAAAACAATCACTTTACCAAACATCACGAGGATCTGGATTTGCACCACATACCGCACCCTACCCACTTTGGGCTTTTTTATCTGGGGGCGCAGATGGGGTCCACGTTAATAGCAGCTGGATTTGCACCACATACCATGCCCTACCCACTTTGGGCTATTAATGTGGGGCCACAGATGGGGTCAACGTCAATAGCAGCCACGGGATTTGCAGGAGGTAGGAGTGGTCCAGTGAGGGGGGTTGAGTGGTCCGCAGTTTTTATGGGCTGCGACACTCTTGTGGTCCTAAGTGTGCACCGTTAACTTGTGAGAACACGTGTAGAAATATGTAAAGGTTATGTTTGTTTGAACAAACATAATCTTAAAATTAAATTAATAAGTTAATAAAATATATAATTTGTTGTTTATCTAAGAAATTTGGAATTCGGACGCTCCGTTTATTTATTTTCATATTTTCCCATATTTGGTATAATAAAAAGGGCAAAACACTAATAAATTTAAATTTTAATTTGTTAAATCATTTGATCCTGCTTTTTATTTTGTAGACTAATAAGTCCTATTTGAATGTTAAAAACTCACTATAAGCCTTTTTTAGATTTCCCTCCTTTCCGAACATCAGCAACATTAACTACACCAACAATATCATCAACATCAACTACATCATCAAATATCATCAAACATCAACTACATCATCAAATATCATCAACATCACCAACATCATAAAACATCATCAATATTGATCAAACATCAACTACATCATCAACATCACCAACATCATAAAACATCATCAAATATCAACTACATCATCAAACATCATCAACATCACCAACATCATAAAACATCATCAACATCACCAAACATCAACTACAACATCACCAACATTGTGAATATCATCAAACATCAACTACATCTTCAACTTCATCAAACATCACCAACATCATCAAACATCAACTACATCATCATACATCATCAACATCACCAACATTGTGAACATCATCAAACATCAACTACATCATCATATATCACCAACATCACCAACATTGTGAACATCATCAAACATCAACTACATCTTCAACCTCATCAAACATCATTATACACCAATATGAGATACAATATATTGATGTTTATACAATATAATAAATAAAAATACCATACCAAATATAAAATATAACAAACAAAGATACCATACCAAATATAAAAAGGACTAAATGGTTTACAAAAAAATACTTAGGACTAGATAAAGTAACATTTCCCAATATGGGATTCATGAGTAATTTTTCCTAATAAAAAATAAAAATCAATGTAAAATATTTTTTATAATTAACAAAAGAAAAATCTATATGGGTAGAAAATATTTTTTACTTTTAAAAGGCAGAAAATATTTTTCACACTAAAATCTTACTAATGTTATTACACTATCACTACATCACCATCACCACGGCCACGACCATTGCCACTACTGCCACCATCCCCACTATTACCGCCACCATCACCATACCACTATGCCACCACCTACATCTACTCCTATACCTTCATTCTACCACCACCATCACTAAACATAAAAAATTATTTTTCATTAAAAATATTTTTTGCCCAAATAAACGGAGTGTAACAATCAATTCAAACACATGAGAGACTTTTGAATATTAAGAGAAGATGTGAGATACAAAATAGGATTAAAGAGAGATTCAAAGTAATTAGTTAAATTGTAAATTTATAAAATTTTGTCAATCTCTCTTTATAATCATACATCAATTCAAACATGAAATACGATACATAATTTATAATAGCTGATAATTCAAGAACTAACAGTCTCATGCAATCCAATTCGACCAAGTAAATATGATCAAAGAGTAATATGTTAGACAATTCAAAAATATTACTCCTAAATTTATTTATATGGACCCATGAGGAATTTGGGTCATACGTGACATGTTACTAAACAAATTAACAACAGACATGAATGTAGCATTTAATAACGTTTACGTTTTTTGTTTATATTTATAAAAATTTTATAAATTGGCTTTTGTTTATTTTTAGAAAAACATAAACTATAAACGTGTTTGGTTTGGACAAAATGTTTAAAAAATTTTAAAAATATAAAATAAAAAACATGTTTGCTAATGCCTAAAATATTTATATTTATTTTTTATTATTTATGACAATCGGATCATACACTTTATAATAAGCATCCATAATAACTATATTGATACAATACTAACCATAAATAAATTTAATAACCATATTCGTAATGCTCATAACAACTAACATACAAACCATAATAATAATATCTCATATATATATATATATATATATCATATGTTGGAACACCCGAACAAATTATTTGCTCTCTCTCTCTCTCTTCACCGACAACCACGACCATCCCAACTCCTTTGTTGTCTCCACTATCACACCACAACCATCACCACTACTATGATTTCGGCGAGGATGCTAGTGTTTTCGATCTCTCCGGTGCCGATCTGCTTCGATCACAACCACTGCCTCCACGACGAATTTCGATCCCTCTACGGCGGCGCTGAATCGCCCACCATGGCTTCCTTGCTCTGGCAGCGACTTTGCGGCGGCAACGGCAGCGAGACTGAAGACCGACGACGGAACAGAATGCGACATTTTCTCTCTCTCTGCATCTCTCTCTTCTCTTCTCCCTGTCTCTTGTGCAGAACCGTCGCTATCTCTTGTACAGTGACTCTGACTCCTCGTGAGCTGCACTTCCTCACCAGATCGATTCAGTTGACAAATTTGCAATAGCTCTACAGATCTGCAACAGATATGTTGTTTAAAAAGAAAAAAAAAATCCATGGAAGCTCTCGGTGAAACACAGAGAGTGAGAAGAGAAGAGAAGATTGCTTCTATGCAAATATGTTGGGAGCTTGAAAATTGCTTCTACGCAGTTTCGAACATGGCACAAACTTACCCATCCTTTCAAATACCGTTCCTTCGCCTTTTTCAGCTTTCGTTTTCCGTTTAAAAACCAATGTAAACTCATTTTTTGAGTTTACAATTTTTGGCCAAATTTATAAACTGATACCAATCATTTATAACCCTAAAAAATTATCAAACAAGTTTTTATGATAATTTTTAAAATTTTTATAAATATAAACTGAAAACTGAAAATAAAATGATTACCAAACAAGGCCGAAATAGTCCACATTACTCAGAGTTAACTTTTAACAGTGATATTTTAAAGATGTAGGGATATTTTGAGATGCAAAATTTGTACATGAAAAAATGAGTTGAACAACAATTTATATGAAAAATGTTATGAATCTTATTTAAGTATTCAAAATTTATTCCGAATGGATGTTGTGTGATTGAAATTAAATTTGTGTAGTGTAAGGTCTATGTGTAAAATAAATTTGAATCATAAGATGACAATTTTAAGTAATTTCTGAGTAGTAACAATTTAGCTTGTAGCATTACTGAATTTATACACCATTTGATGTGACATATAATAGTTTAATATTAGTAGTCAGTACAATCTTTTTTTTAGTTCAGTGACACTTGAAACTGCCACAAAATTACTCCTCTAGTGATATTTTTTAGTCTTATAACGTTTTGAACAAGTGTCATTTATGCCCATGTCATAGTAGCTACTAGTGGCACCTTAGTGACACTTGCAAGTGCTATTGTACCATTAAGACTAAAGACTTTCAATGACACTTTGATATCATGGTAGATATACCAAGCGCCACTAAAGAAGACGTAGTGACCCTTCAATGACACTTGTAAGTGCTATTACACCATTAAGACTAAAGATTTTCAATGACACATTGATGTCTTGGTAGATGATGTGGTCGTTTATGCACTAAAATATTCTATTTAAACTAAGTAATAACTACTACTTCAAAATATAACAGTTAAGACCAGGTATCGATTCTCATGGACTAATTGAGTCATGTTGATTCGAAAAATAATTATTAAAGTAATTTAAGAATATTGGTTTTGAAAATAATAACACTAAAACTAATTAAGATGATAAAAAATAAAACAAATAAAATAAAGTAAGAAATTTCTTAAGGTTTTGAATCCACCACTAACCCTATAATCATGAGTTATTGTATTAGTTTACAGAAAATTATTAATTTGAATAATATAATGTATCTTGATCAGAAATATATCATCAAGAGAATTTGCATATTAAAATTCGAAAGCAGGAATCATCTTCGCTTAGGACAGATCGTCACCACTAAACTACGGTTGATACACGGCTCGTCTTACTAGGTATGACTCGTTTAACTATTTTAATATACAATAGTAAAACAATTGTATAACATGATTTGAATAAAACATTTATGGGTTTGGTTATGGTGTGCAACTTACACCTTACACCTTACACTTACACCTTACACTTACACCATTTGTGAAAAATTAAACCTTACACTTACACATTTTTTGAGGTTGCACACCATATGCAACTCACTTACACCTTACACCTTACACTTACACCTTATACTTATACTTACACCTTACACTTACACTTTTTGTGTAAGTGGCACATGGTGTGCAATTGCACACTTAAGAAAAGTCCAACATTTATTGCACAAAAAGATCTAAAAGTTATACGATTTATCCAAGTCAAATCAAAATAAAAAATATTAAATATAATAAAACCTCAATTACTTAGTCAAGGTTTCATCTCTACCCTAAAAAAAAAAATATTAATTCTACATAATTATGGATACACTACTCTAATATATGGAAGAGAACTCGAGAACTCGAATTATCTTTCTCTACCCTGCTTCTTTCTGGAGCTCTCGAGCTCTCCTTCCTTTTTTTTTTTTTTTTTTCAGCTTAGCTTTGCTTGTCTTTTATTGACTTCAACTTGCAAAAGAAAATAATAAAATAAATAATATAATATTATAATATATATATAGAGAGAGAGATTGATAGGGATGGTTGGAATTTTTCTACCACCATTTATTGCTTTGTTTGGTTTCTTTATTTTTCTTTTATTTTTAATTTTTATTATTAATATATATATACACATGTATTGTCTGTCAGATTTCACTGCTGACAAATTTATATATAAATATTTAAAATGTTTGGAAACACATAATATTATGGGATGTGATTGAGACCCTCTCTAATCACCATTCCTACCACCGCCACACACACATGGCGGGTGGTGATTGGAGGAGAAGGGAAAAAAAAGAAAAGAAAAAGAAAAACTAGCCAATCAGAAAGAGAGGGGGCAAAGGGGGTGGGGGAAAGGAGTCCGGATCATCTGCCGCCATTTTGCTGCCGCCCTTCCTGCGGCCTATCAAAACGACGTCGTTTTGAACCTTTTTTTTTTTTTTTTTTTTCGGTTCTTACACTGACACACACACTCTCTCTTTACCTTGCATTTCTTCTTCTTCTTCTTCTACAATAATGTCAAAAGTCTTCTCTGCTCCAAATCCAAACACTTCTCATTCTCTGATATGCATATCTCTGTACCCTTTCGAGCCTCATCACAGGTCTCCAATCCAACACTCTTCGAACAAAAACTATCAGATCTTCACAAGTGCACAAATCTAAACCAATTGAAGCAAATTCACTCACTCATATACAGAGCTATCTTCATGAAGACCCTTTCGTCGCTAAATTTGTCGTACTGCGGTTCTCCGGCTGCCAGCTTCTCCGTCGACGAAATCTTCAATAGACGTCCTCTGCACCGCGTGCATCGATCACCTTAGATCTGAGATCGTATATATATATATATATATATAAGTCCTGCTACCATTCTCTGTATTTTGATGATTTAACCTCAATAAAAAATGAAGAAAAAATGACTCTTGAATGCCTCTGGGCTCCAAATCTACAAATTTGTCAAATTCTTAGATATCCAGATTAGGTTTTGTTTACCTTGGATCTCTTCAGCCACTAAATCTTAGAATTTAGAGATTTTGAAGGATACCCAAATCCCCAAAAATGAATTGGAACACAACCCAACTCCAAATCAGCAATGGGGCTTAGAATCTCAGACACTTCATATGCAAATTCAACATATACTTCTGATGAGAGAGAAGACGTTGGGTTTAATGGGTTTTTGTATGTTTCAGTCTGGATCCTTTTCTTTCCCTCTTTCTCCTCTCTGCTCTTTCTCTTCTTTGATTATGTGATTTTTTTTATTTTTATTTTTTTTTTGTGAAATTTTGCCCCAAAACGACGTCGTTTTGGGGCACCGCAGGAATGGCCGCAGGAAAAGGCGGCAGAGGATCCGAACTCGGGGTCTGGATCATTTTTCTAATATTATATAAAATTATAAAATAAAATAATATAAATAAATAAACTAATAAAGTGTGTTAATGGGTCAAATGTATAAGTTTAGGCTCCGATCACACCCCTAACTTACATTTTACTAGTCCTTGAGCAAAATAAACTAAAAATAAAATAAAATAAAATAAAATAAAATCTATCTATGCCATTTTTATAGGGAACACGATTGCATTTAGTGTATGCAACTAGTTTTTGAACTCCTAGATTACCTTAGTGGACGAGTTGTAATCTCGTGAGGGTTTACAGTGAGTATATCCACAAAATTCAAATTTTTTTAATTTTTTTTTTTATTTACAAACTTTTAAAGAAAATATTCACAGAGATAATTATTAATTTTAATATAATAGCAAAAGAATTATCAGAGTTTAGAACACTACCTCAAATCTCAATGAGTGTGTAAATTACAGCCAACAAAAATATTAGTTAATCTCTTAATGAAAGAAGACCCTAATTCCATCAGAAGTGTGTTTCGACTCAAATCTTACAGATTTTGCACTTAACAAATGAATCACTAGATACAGTGCAAATTTGTGTACTCTCAACATATGCGAGTGGTATTAATATAAACAAATCAAAATATCTTGCATATAAGTAGTGAAAGACGCAAGCATGAAAGAATACAGTCTCTTCAACTAACACCTCATTTTATCGTGTGTATATCTAAATTTTACCAGCTGTGGGATCAAATAGGACTTTTATTGGGTTAGTCAAACAGGGTTAGGGATAAGTAAGAGAATGGGTAAGAATCATCATCTTCTTTTTTAGTGTAAGAGAACAATCAAAATTATTATTTCATACTTTTGACATTCTCTTTCTTCAATAATATGCACCAGTGTAGACTCTTTTCCATAATCTTATTTCTCTTTTCTTTTAGTTTTTTTGAATTTTTTTCCTTTTCTTCTCTATTCTCTTCCTTATTGATTCTTTCACTCTTTTGCTCCGGAAGACAGTGGCCAATCATCACCAGGGATTTATTGAATGAAAGGTTTGGAATGTAGGTTCAAATTGGTTTCTAAAAATTTTTTAGTGTAGAGAAAGAAATGTTAAAGCTCAAATAATACGAAAGTTACCTAAATCATTTCCCAGAGTTTGGTATAATCTTTCAACTTTCATAATTTTTAGAGTGTAAATGTAAGATAATTTCTCAAGATTCAACCAAAACAAAGAATAATGAGACTGAACAACAAAATAGTGGGCTTCCAAATAAATAGTTAAGAGTAAATTTAATAACCCCCAACAAAAGAATGGCTCTAAACTCACAAGGGCTAACAAGTCTCTGCATTAGTCATCAAGATATTCAAGTCTACGTCCAAAAATCAATTAAATAATATTTATGTGACTATGTGCATGTGCATATCAATTTGAGATGAGATAGAAAATTATTTTTAATAAAATATAGTACAATAAATTAAGACATAATTAAATTGATAAGGTAACAAAATTAACAATTAGTCACAAAATATATATATATATATTTTTTTCTTTTTTTTTAAACACAACAGACGCATAGAACACAAAACATTATTTTTATTTATTTATTTATTTTACAACACAGCAGCACATGAACAGAGTAATAATTATTTTTTTAAATAAAAAAACAACAATAAAAAAAACACAACAGCACACAAAGAAAAATATTTTTTTTTAAATTTTTTTTATTCTTTTTTTTTTTAAATCAAAACCCTCCCCCCTCCAAACTTAAATGGCATTGTCCTCAATGGCACATATCACAAAAATTGTAAAAGGAATAAAATTAAAACACAATAAAATATACATCACCGAGATGTAAGACAGAGATACCCCTAACTTGAAGGAAACTATTCCTACAAAAAGGTTAGAAAATAAACACAAATATACAAAAAAAAATTTTTTTTTTTTTACCTACACTCCAGCTATACCCTCGGCATATACCATTGCGCAGTTGAACCGCTCTGCTCAGAGATTGTGGTGAAGATATGGCAGTGTTTGGTCACGATGCAATGTCAAACATTGTGTGCTAATTTGACAGAGATTGAAATTGCGCCGATTTGTGAGCTTTGTCTCATTACCTCCCTAGATACGATATATACCCTTGTATTTTATAGATGTTTGTGTTAGGCAATCTTTACTGTATTTAAAAGATTTTAATTTTATTGTGTACAAAACAACAATTAGAATTAAAGAAATAAAGAAAAGGAGAGAATATGTTTGATTACAAAAATCAAACTCGAAATAAAAAAAATAAATAAATAAATAACAAATTTTATTTTGTTACAAAAACAAAATTAAAATCTGATTAAATAAACAAATTAAAAAACAGAATAAAATTAAACAACTTACTTGGTTAATTTCTTTGAATTACTTTTCTGATCAAGTCCAGTGTTTAACACTGTGTCCTTAAGACAGATTCGTCCTCTCCACGGTGTTTTCAGAATCTGGACGTCTATCTCCCAGGATGAAATGATCTTACCACAAACAATAGCAGCACTACAAATTGTTTGCCTTACGAACACACTAAGTGTATACACTCTTTCTTTCAGAATAAAAATGCAGCAAAATGCAGAGAGAATTATAGAGAGGATGGAGTACAAAAAATTGGAGTGAAAAACCAAATGGGAGGCTAGTCTATTTATAGATGTAAAGGTGGCTCTTGGTTTTGAATTGAACAGGTATGAAACCTGTTGGGTTTAAATTCAAACAGATTTGAATCTGTTGGGTTAACCATTCAAACAGATAAAAAACGGGAAGGGCTCTGTTTGGATGAACATTAAATCCAAACCAATTTAATTCTGGGAAGGGCCCTGTTTGGATGAACAGGAAAAACCGGACCAGTTTAATTCTGTTTGAAAACGGGAAGGGCCCTGTTTGGATGAACAAAAAATCCAAACCAGTTTATTTGAATTAAATTCAAATGTTTTTGGCCCAAAAAGATTAGTATTGGGCCGAACAAGCCCAACCCAACCTCACACCACGCACCGCGCCCAAGCCCAGGCCCAGCCCAGCCCGCCGACGACCGACGGACGGCGGCGGCGGCGCGCGCGCGTGTGTGGTTTTTGAGTCCAATGGGTCTAGCCCATTTTGCCCATAACCTCTCCCTCTAAAACACTTGGGTACCCCTTGGGGCACACCCCAAGTACCAAACCCATGCCTTATAAACCCTTTCAAAACCTCCCACCAAATCAATGTGGGACAAGCTTATTAACCTTTAAGGAATTTCCACCAAAACTCCATTTCCATGGAGCATACTTTGGCTTCAATTTCCCATTCACTCGGTAATGGTTTTAAGCAACCAAATATACCACGTGAATCACAACGCGGCATAGAACGCGTTACCACTTTGACCCGTGTAAATCGATGCACGGGCCCACCTAAAAATTAGACCAAACTTAGGAAAAAATTCTGGTTTTACCCAGAATTTTATAACCATTTCCAACAATCCCCCACATGAATGGAATTTGATGACAACGGAAATGCAACAATATGCAGACTTAACGAAAGAGTATAAGTCGAAAATATCTTGCATCAGGATAGGTAGTTTTCGGCCTTGAACCTTCCCTAGTGATAACCTATCGGACTTACTGGCTAACCAATGGACGCGATGCCTTGAATTGTTCAGCCGTTTGTGTAAGCCAAGACAATAGATTTCACACAAAATATCTTCTAACACATCGTGGTTCTCACTGTTGTGTTCATTTTGGCCTTGAACGCTCCTGGTTTTCATGAGTGTTTCTAGAGAATGTAGCCTCTTTCATTCTCATAGAACCGGCCCCAGTTCAACACTCATATAGGTGATTCTTATTGTGAGTATCTCATACTCGTCTTGATTTTATGCCTTAATCAAGATATAAGTAATCATTAAAAGCAAAGCTTATCCTTATACCCCTGCAGACAACATATGTTGCAGATATCACTCTCACCATAGGAATGGGTAGGGTTTTTAATCCCTTGGTGATTTCTGGCGAGCCATACATAACTTAGTTGTCCCTTTGAACTTAGTTCTTGGGATCTCCAGTTTAAGTAGGGTTACCATTATGACGACTCTTATGTAATAGGCTTTAATCCCATCCCCTTTGATGAACTATACACTAGCTCTTTTGTCAAACCTTTTGTTAACGGATCCGCAATATTCTCTTTAGATTTTATATAATCTATTGAGATTATTCCGTTTGACAACAATTGCCTAACGGTATTATGTCGACGACGAATATGTCGTGACTTACCGTTATACATATGATTCTGTGCCCTGCCTATTGCAGATTGACTATCACAATGAATGCAAATAGCTGGCACAGGTTTTGGCCACATTGGAATGTCTTCTAAGAAGTGACGAAGCCATTCTGCTTCTTCACCTGCTTTGTCTAAAGCAATGAACTCGGATTCCATTGTGGATCGTGCGATGCAAGTTTGTTTCGTGGACTTCCAAGAAACAGCAGCGCCTCCAGAGTAAAGACATATCCACTGTGGATTTTGAATCTTTAGTATCCGATATCCAATTTGCATCACAATAACCTTCAAGTACTGCTGGATATCGAGTAAAGTTCAAACCATGATCACGGTGAATCTTAGATATCTAAGAACCCGAATGATCGCTTTCCAATGGTCTTCTCCGGGGTTACTAGTGTACCTACTCAATTTACTGATAGCATAAGCTATATCAGGACGAGTACAATTCATTAGGTACATTAGGCTTCCAATGATTTGGGAGTATTTTAACTGAGACACTGCATCACCTTTATTTTTCGATAAATAAAGACTGATGTCTACAGGTGTTCTTGCTAAATTCAAATCATCCTTGATAAATTTATCAAGAATTTTCTCAATATAATGAGATTGAGATAATGCATATCCGTCAGATGTTTTAGTAATTTTCATTCCTAATATAACATCTGCGACCCCCATATCTTTCATATCAAATCTTTTGTTAAGCATTTGCTTAGTTGATTTGATCATGTTTTGACTGCTTCCAATGATAAGCATGTCATCCACATAAAGACAAACTATGACATATCCTTGGTCAGTGTTTTTAACATAGACGCATTTGTCACATTCGTTTATCTTAAACCCATTAGTAAATTGCATGATCAAATTTTTCATGCCATTGCTTAGGTGCTTGTTTTAATCCATAAAGGGATTTTACAAGTCGACAAACTTTCTTTTCTTGCCCTGATACTACAAACCCTTCGGGTTGCTCCATATAGATCTCTTCATTTAGATCACCGTTTAAGAAAGCTGTTTTAACATCCATTTGATGTATTTCTAAATTAAACAACGCTGCTATAGAAATAAGCATGCGAATGGATGTTATTCTTGTCACAGGGGAATATGTGTCAAAATAGTCCAGACCTTCCTTTTGTCTGTAACCTTTAACTACAAGTCTTGCTTTATACTTGTCAATTGAACCATCTGCTTTCATTTTTCTCTTGAATATCCATTTATATCCAAGAGGTTTAGAACCTGGTGGAAGATCCACCAATTCCCAAGTATGATTTTGCATAATGGATTCAATTTCATTATTAACAGCCTCTTTCCACAAAGGTGCTTCAGGACCTGTCATTGCTGCCTTAAAGCTTTGAGGTTCATTTTCTAACAAGTATGTCAGAAAATCTGGACCAAAGGATTTTGATGTTCTCGCTCTCTTACTTCTTGGTTCATCATCAGTTAAATCCTGTTGGTTGAGACCATTACTAGTCTCTTGTGTTTGATTGTCATTAGTCTCTTGACTTTGTGTACAATCATAAGTTCTTTTCTGTGAACTTAATTCCTGTCCTTTCTTGTGAGGAAAGACATGCTCAAAAAACACAGCATTCCTTGACTCTATAATAGTGTTCACATTTATATCAGGTATTTCTGATTTATAAGTCAGAAACCGATATGCACTACTATTCTGAGCATAACCAATAAACACACAATCTACTGTTTTTGGTCCAATCTTAGTCTTTTTAGGAACAGGAACTTCCACTTTTGCCAAACACCCCCACACTTTTAAGTATTTGTAGGAAGGTGGTCGACCTTTCCATAATTCATAAGGAATGCTTTTGGTTTTCTTGTGGGGTATTCTATTAAGAACATAATTTGCAGACAATATTGCTTCCCCCCACAAGTTCTGTGGTAAGCCTGAACTTAGTAACATGGCATTCATCATTTCTTTTAGAGTTCTATTCTTCCTTTCAGCAATTCCATTTTGCTGTGGAGAATAAGGGGCTGTAGTTTGGTGAATAATGCCATGTTGTGCACAAAATTCATTTAATGGTGCATCATATTCACCACCCCTATCACTTCTAACCATTTTAATGGTTTTACCAAGTTGATTTTCAACTTCTGTTTTGTAGAGTTTAAACATTTCTAAGGCTTCATCTTTACTTCTAAGTAAATAAACATAACAATATCTTGTGCAATCATCGATAAATGTTATGAAATACTTTTTGCCTCCTCTAGTTTGAATAAATTTTAGATCACATACATCAGTATGAATTAATTCTAGAGGTTCGGTTTTTCTTTCAACCGATTTAAATGGAGCCTTAGTTAGTTTTGCTTCTACACAAATTTCACATTTATGATTAGGATTAATTTCAAACTTTGGTATATAATCAAACCAATTAATCTACGCAAAGCATCAAATTACATGACCTAATCTACCATGCCATAAATTCGACTCAAGAATATAAGCAAAAGATGTGTTATTCTCATTCATAGCAACTTTTGGTACAACTGTCATTACATTTAGCTTAAAGAGACATCACTCATGTATCCCTTACCAACATACATACCACTCTTTGTTAATACAAATTTATCAGACTCAAAACAAGCCTAAAACCATTTTTACTTAACAAAGAACCAGAAACTAAATTCTTCCGGATGTCAGGTACATGCAGTACGTTGTTGAGGGTCAGTTCTTTTCCTGATGTCATCTTCAAGATCACTTTCCCTTGTCCAGCCACAGTAGAAGTAGAAGAATTTCCCATGAAAAGTTGTTCACCATTTGCAGCCTCTTTGTAGGTAGTGAACATCTTCTTGTCCGCACATATGTGACGAGTTGCTCCAGTGTCAACCCACCACTCTTTGGGATTTCCAACCAAGTTAGCCTCAGACACCACAGCAGAGAGGTTGATGTCATTCACTCCGTCAGAGATGTAATCCAATTCTGTTACATTGGCTGATTGGTGGTCTTCTTACTTGTACTTCCATGATCCTTCTTAGGCGGCGGCAGTCAGAAGCTCGATGTCCAGTCTTGCCACAGTTATAGCATTTTCCTTTGAACTTCTTGTTGCCATTGTTGTTGCCTTGTTTAGGACCATCTCCAGTAAACTTCCTCTTTTTGTTATGTGGTTTTTGAACTTGTTCAACCACATTAGCCTTGGACTCAATGGGATTTTTCCCATTCCTCTTTTCAGCCTTTCGGTTATCTTCCTCAATTCTTAATCTTACAATTAACTCATCCATGGTCATCTCTTTGCGTTTATGTTTTAAATAATTTTTGAAATCTTTCCAGCCGGTGGTAACTTTTCCACCAAAGCAGCGACTTGGAAAGATTCGCTAAGAGTCATACCTTCTGAATGAATATCATGCAAAATTATCTGAAAACTTTGAACTTGAGATATTACCGTTTGGGAGTCGACCATTACAAAATCCAGAAATTTACCGACAACAAATTTCTTTGTGCCGGCATCCTCTGTCTTGTATTTCTTCTCCAAAGAATCCCACAATTCTTTTGCTGACTTCAGAGGACTGTATACATTATACAGCATGTTGTCAAGGCCATTGAGGATGTAGTTTCTGCACAGGAAATCTGAATGTTTCCAAGCATCTACAGCGGCAACAACTTGCCGATCACTTTCACCCTCTTTAAGTGCTGGAGCCTCTTCATGGAGAAACCGGGCCAAATTAAGAGTTGTAAGATAGAACAGCATCTTCTGCTGCCATCTCTTAAACTCGGTACCATTAAATTTTTCCGGTTTTTCTCCATGATTGATTGGTACATGAACATGGTTCTGATAGGGACTGATGTTGGTGTAACAACAGGAGTACCACTGCCAGATGCAGTTTCAGTTGTAGTAGCCATAATCTCTGATTACAAAAATCAGAAAAAATTAAAACACAAATTAATTTTCTAGTTACTAAAACCAGAAAATAAATTATAACACAAAATAATTTTATTTTCCTTGTTACTAAAACAGGAAAAATAAAATACCAAAATAATTTTCTGTAATACCAAATAATATTCTGAAATTGTTAATGACACCAGTATCGTACTACTAGTTGTCAAAGAAAAGAGACAGTATATTACTACTATCTGTCAAATAGCATAAATCACTATTTGTTTTTCCAACCAGAATATTTTTGAAAAACAGAAAATTAAATACAATGAAGAAAAAATCTGTCTTAAGATTGTTAGGCAATCTTCACTGTATTTAAAAGATTTTAATTCTATTGTGTACAAAACAACAATTAGAATTAAAGAAATAAAGAAAAGGAGAAAATATGTTTGATTACAAAAATCAAACTCGAAATAAAAATAAATAAATAAATAACAGATTTTATTTTGTTACAAAAACAAAATTAAAATCTGATTAAATAAACAAATAAAAAACAGAATAAAATTAAACAACTTACTTGGTTAATTTCTTTGAATTACTTTTCTGATCAAGTCCAGTGTTTAACACTGTGTCCTTAAGACAGATTCGTCCTCTCCACGGTGCTTTCAGAATTGGACGTCTATCTCCCAGGATGAAATGATCTTACACAAACAATAGCAGCACTACAAATTGTTTGCCTTACGAACACACTAAGTGTTTACACTCTTTCTTTCAGAATAAAATGCAGCAAAATGCAGAGAGAATTTAGAGAGGATGGAGTACGAAAATTGGAGTAAAATCCAAATGGGAGGCTAGTCTATTTATAGATGTAAAGGTGGCTCTTGGTTTTGAATTGAACAGGTATGAAACCTGTTGGGTTTAAATTCAAACAGATTTGAATCTGTTGGTTAACCATTCAAACAGATAAAAACGGGAAGGGCTCTGTTTGGATGAACAAAAATCCAAACCAGTTTATTTAACAAGCCCAACCACACACCACGCACCCAGCCCAGCCCGCCCGACCGGACGGACGGACGGCGGCGGCGGCGCGCGTGGTGGTTTTTGAGTCCAATGGGTCTAGCCCATTTTGCCCATAACCTCTCCCTCTAAAACACTTGGGTACCCCTTGGGGCACACCCCAAGTACCAAACCCATGCCTTATAAACCCTTTCAAAACCTCCCACCAAATCAATGTGGGACAAGCTTAATTAACCTTTAAGGAATTTTCACCAAAACTCCATTTCCATGGAGCTTACTTTGGCTTCAATTTCCCATTCACTCGGTAATGGTTTTAAGCAACCAAATATACCACGTGAATCACAACGCGGCATAGAACGCGTTACCACTTTGACCCGTGTAAATCGATGCACGAGGCCCACCTAAAAATTAGACCAAACTTAGGAAAAAATTTTGGTTTTACCCAGAATTTTATAACCATTTCCAACAGTTTGTATTTAGAAAATTACAAGATAATTAAGTTTGAAATCTCTTCTAACATTTCACACAATGTCGTCTCCTTCATCAGTTCAAGGTCCTTTAAACTTGAATGCTCCACAACAGGTTCAACTGGAACCATGAAAGCCACAATTTGAGATTCAAGGCCATCCCCTTTTTATGCAACCTTTTGTCATGATAAATGATGTAACTGCACTGGCCTTGGCCAGAAACAACATCACTCTCCGTGATCTACAAATGTTTGCAGCAACAACGGATGCGAAGGAAATGAAGCATTGATTCTTAGTATGAGAGCCACAACATCTCTGTCGAATGTGACACGGCGATTGCAGGCACAGAGTTTGGAAGTGCAAACTCTAAGCAATCAACTGGCTACCTACCGTCATCAAGTGAACACATTGAGACGAAAGAACAAAGAATTGAAGACCAAGGTGCGCACTTTAAAACAACAGGGAGTAGAGGTAGAGACTTGATTAAACTTTTATCAAGATTTTGCAAACACATGCATCCTCGAGTTTTACATTTTCCTCAAAATCTAAATCTTATTAAGGTGGGACTTCAGAGTGCAACAATTGTGTATTGGATTTCATATTTTGAAGAATTGTAACACTCTCTCTTCAAAATAGGAATTTTGTTGAGGTGGTGGAATATAATGTTGATATTGAAAATAATAAAAAGGGGTGTCAAAATAACTGACATACTGACTTTCATATCCCAAAAATTATTTTCAAAATATGTCATAACTCCAATATGCACAAGGCTCCAAACCTCTAGATAGCACTAACCTTTACTTCTGTTAAAAGAATTTTACAAGTATGCTCAACAACTTCTTTTTTTTTTAAATTATTTTTAAACACAAATTAGTATAACAAAATAAAATAAAATTTTAGAAGACAATTAGGCGGTAGTCCACTCTAAAAATCTTGCAAAGATCACAATAAATTGCGATAAATTGAAGTGCGATAAAAATAAAAGAGGGTATAAAACCTCTCTAATTAAAAGAGGATGCAAGATCTCTCTAATCAAAAAGGTATAAGACCTCCCAAAAAGAAAAATAAATAAATAAATAAAGATAAAGAAGACAAAATGGTTAGTAGTCCTTATTTGTCCAGCCAAGATGAATAGTCCACAAGTTATACGTCTAGCATGGGTATTTCTTTTTTGTGTCACAGTATCAAAAAAAAAAAAAAAATTCTTGTTTTTTTTCAATTAATTACTAAAATCTACACAAGAAAAAAAATTAGCAGCCACTTGCACAAGAAAAATAAAACAAAATATATACAAAAAGAAAAAAATTTGAATTATAATAAAAATTCCCTTTGAATCGAACAACTTGCCTTTAGTCCCTAGCAATGGTTAAGACCAATCGAGTTATAATAAAAATTACCTCTGAATTATAATAAAAATTACAAAAATTGATTTTATCATTTACGCACCAAAATATTCTATTTAAAACCAAGTAATAACTATTACTTCGAAGTACAGCGGTTAAGACCAAATGTCGATCCTCAGAAACTAATAGAGTTGTGTTGATTCAAAAATAATTTAAGAAGATTGGTTTTGAAAATAATAACACTAAAACTAATTAAGATAATAAAAAATAAAATAAGGATTTCTCAGGGTTTTGAATCCACCGCTAACCTTATATTCAGGAGTTATTGTATTAGTTTTCAGAAAATTATTAATTTGAATAATATGATGTATCTTGATCAGAAATACATCGTCAAGAGGATTTGTATATTAAAATCTGAAAATACGAATCATCTTCGCTTAGCACGGATTGTCACCACTAAACTACATTAAATTACGGTTAATGCACGACCTATCTTACTAGGTATGACTCGTCTAATAATTTTAATACAAAGCAATAATGTAATGCCCCGAAATAAACACAATAACTCAATTACAATATTAATAAATGACAACAATAAGAAGGTGATTATCTTCCATTAATTCTCAATTAAGCTTACAATAGAGTAACATATGCATATATACATTCATAAGCCAATCCTTGAATCTATAACATATGTTATATAACAAGATGAACATCAAGCAAAAGAAATGCCCTAAAGGCTTACAATTTTTCCAAGACAGTGCTTGGTTATAACAAAATTGATGGAATTCCAATACAGTTAAAGCTCTAGGCTTGTACAAATAAATACAACTAAAAATAAACAAAATGAAGCTCTTGCTTCCAAGTCCTCCCTAGCTATTGCCTTGGCGGAGGCATATCATCAGCACCTGAAAATGGTTTTCCCACATAGGGTGAGTCAAAGCCCAGTAAAAATAATCCAACCCAGTATATGAATCTTAACAAAGATATAAAGGTGAAATGCATATGCAATACTAATGACAAAACATTTTATATCTCTTTCAAACCTTGCCATGCCAAGTTCATACCACCATTCATGAAACATTTTCCTTTTTATAAAAAATCGAACTATGAATACAACTCTGTGAATCTCTAGGTACGTGTCTATAAGTAGACTACACAAGTACTACCAATTTGTCATTTTTACCGGTATTAACCGGAAGGCTCGACACCTATCCGCGTTGGTCTTGGTCTTTCACCATGGAAACACAGGCTAACTTAACATTGTAACCACACCCCCTACCCAAATTCACCAAGTATTCACCATTTTTCTCAAAACAATAAATATTTTCAATGTGATGATATGCAACAATGTCCAATACAAATGGATGAGAAAATAGTTCCAATTCACTTAGTTCTCATGCAACTTCTACAACAATCATAGCTATCCACCACCGATAGCCCAAAACAGATATCTCTAGACAATAAATAATTTCAATAAAGATAAACTTTTCAAATTCCAAGATGTGAGTGGTAATACATACCCAACTCCACCATCATCATCAACATCAACCCAATTTCACAATTTTAACATCATTTCCATTTATCAATACAAAATCAACATTTGAGATTCTAGGGTAAAAACTTTCTTTCCTTTATAAACCATTTTTCTAGATAAAACCTATCATTTCATCATATCTGATTTATACACATCTAACCACAACCACTCCCAATAAACCATTTGAAAACCCCTCCTTTTGATTTCGAATAAAAACCCAAGATTGTTCAAAAATCCATTTCTTTTGCAAAGTGGTTTTATAAAAACAAATAACTAAGTTAAAACTCATAAGGAAGTGCGGAGAATCCCTACCTCAAGCTTAGAAGGTAGAAGAGAAGAACTCAGAAAAGCTCAACGTTAGCGAAATCACAAGCCACTTGGATTAAAAGAAAGCCCTTGAGACGATCTACAATCTATTTCAAAGGACTAAGATGAGAAGGTACTTCTATGTGAGTCGATCTGAAGATCTAGGTGAGAAAAATTAAGTTTTGAGAGAAAAGAGAGAAGTCACGGTTCAGATAGAGAGAGAGAGAGAGAGAGAGAGAGAGAGAGAGAGAGAGAGAGAGGAAAAGTGAGTGAGAAAAGTGTGTTTGGGGTCTGTTTATAGTGGTAGAGTAATAGCCCTAAAGTCAAAGAAAAGGATAAGTCAACCCCTCAAAAGTAGGGCCCAAAACCGAACCAAAAATCTAGAAATAACTCACAGGGGTCGACCCTCACAACAATGGTGTCGACCCTCAAGAAAAAAAACTGATACACTAATGTTTTGCAGAAGACGAGGGTTGACCCTAGGAGACAGTGGTGTCGACCCTATATTTCAGAATGCAACCCAAAACAAAATAGTAAGGGGAGGGTCGACCCTAAGAACTCGAGGTGTCTACCCTATATTTCAGTATGTAACTCAGAACAAAGCAGCGATGGAAGGGTCAACCCCACCAAGACTGGTGTCGACTCTAGAGGCCAATAACAGGGTAAGTGTCAACACCTCTAGGTCTGGTGTCGACCCCAAATTTCAGTAGCCACCCTAAGGGCACAACAACAAGGCGGGGTCGACACTGTCAAGGCTGGTGTCGACCTAGGAGTCGAACAAAACACAAGAAAGAGGCAGTGTCAACACCACCAAGGATGGTGTCGACCCTCAAGCCAAAATCCAACAAGAAAAGATGGAAGGATGACCGCTACGAATATGGTTCCTGAATTCAAAGACAATAAACGGGTCAAGTCTAAGCTCGGATCGCTATAACCTCTCCCCTTAAAAAATTCCGTCCCCGAAATTTTGAATTAACAACAAAATCATATTTAAACCAATTACAACAGTGATAGCAATTCAATTTTGTCACCAAGACCCATCCACCGGTCATTCATTCTTACCACCGTGATAAACACCTTCTCATTACTGAATATACAATTCACATCTCCAAAACATATACAATGTTTATGTTACATTAACATGACAAGATTTTCAATACAAGTTCAAACATCAACAAATAGGTTAGGATATTTCTCATAGACTTTCTTCTCACACTCCCAAGTTGCTTCCTCAATCCTATGATGTTTCCATAATATCTTCACCAAAGGAATTGTCTTGCCACGCAAGACTTGGTCTTGAGTATCTAAAACTCTAACCGGTCTCTCCTCATATGAGGCATCCTCGTCTACTTCTAGCTCAATCCAATTTAACACGTGTGATGGATCCGGCTCATACTTTCGGAGCATACATATATGAAACACGTCATGAACCCCGAAAAGTTATGGCAGCAAGGCCAAATGGTAAGCTACCTCCCCAATCCGCTCTAGGATCTCAAAAGGCCCAATAAACCTAGGAGACAACTTCCCACTCTTGCCAAACCTCATCAAACCACATCTAGGTGATATTTTCGTGAAGATGTGATCTCTTACCTCAAAGGATAACGGTCTCCTTCTATGACCAGCATAGCTCTTTTGACGACTCTAGGCCGTAGCCAACCTCTTACGAAAAAGTGCAACCTTCTTCGTCATTTCCTGGACTAACTTAGGACCTATCATAGGTGCATCACCCACCTCGGGCCAACACACAGGAGATCCACACGGTCCGCCATACAAGGCCTCAAAATGTGTCATGCTAATGCTTGCCTGAAAGCTATTGTTATAAGCAAACTCCACTAAAGGAAAGTGCCTCTCCTACAATCCCTTAAAGTCAAGAACACAACCTCGAAGTATATCCTCAAGGATCTAGATGGTACGCTTTAACTGCCCGTTAGTTTGAGGGTAATAAGTGGTGCTAAAGGCCAACTTAGTGCCAAAGGCATTCTGTAGACTCTGCCACAACCGAGTCGTAAAACGCAGATCTTTATTTGAAACAATAGTGACTGGGACCCCATGAAGTTGAACAATGTCCCTAATATAAAGGTTGGTGAGATAATCTACCGAGACACTCGTGTGCATAGATACAAAGTGTGCTGACTTCATCAACTGATCAACTATCACCCAAATGATATCCTTACCCTGTTGAGTCCACGGAAGACCCACAAAACAATCCATTATGACATGCTCCCACTTCCACTCGGCTATAGGCAAGGGTTGCAACAAACCCACTAGTCTCTGATGCTCGACCTTCACTTGTTGACAAGTAAGGGATCGCGACACAAACACAACTACATCATTTTTCTTCCCCTTCCACTAAAACTGGTGGCTAAGGTCGTGATACATCTTTGTGCCTCTCGAATATACCGCAAGGCGTGAATAGTGGAACTACTCGAATACCTCTTTTTGAAATGACTCCAGCACAAAAAAATGGTCAGTGTAGCTAACACTCAAGTCAAAATACATGTTTAAGCCCTTCTCTACCTTCCTATTAGATATCTTCTCCCAGAGGGTTTCTGCCTCAGAATTTGAGAAACGATGTCAGTAATAGTCATTCTTCTCTCTTTCTTCATGTTTGGTTTTGGCTTCAAGGGTCAACACCTTCTTGGTGGTGTCGACGCTGCCTTCTTTTTTCTTGTTTTGTTCTGCTCCTAGGGTTGACACTTGTCTTAGTGGTATCGACACCACCTTGTTGCTGTATTCTTGGTGGGGGCTACTGAAATTTGGGGTCGACACTAGTCTTGTTGGTGTCGACACTTGTCCTGTTGTTGGCCTCTGGGGTCGACACAAGTCTAGGTGGTGTAGACACTATCTTGCTGCTCAATCCTAGAAATCACTACTGGAATATAGGGTCAACACCATGGGTTTCTAAGGCTGACCTTTCCCTTGCTGTTTTGTTCTGGGTTGTGTATTGAAAAATAGGATTGACACCATAGGTTCCTGGGGTCGACCCTTGCTTACAGCCAACATTAGTACCTCAACTTTTCTTCTTGAGGATCGACACCGCTGCCCTTGTGAGTTATTTCCAGATTTTTGTTCGGCTTGGGCCCTATTTTTTGGGATTTTTGGCTTGTTCTTTTCATTTGACTTTAGAGCTATTATTTTATTAATACCTAGTCACTATAAATAGACCCAAAAGCACTTTCCTCTCATTAGTTGCTTCTCTTTTTCCCTCTCTACCCGTGATTTATCTCTCTTTCTCTCAAAACTTAACATTTTCCACTTAGATCTTTGATCTACTCACCTAGAGGTATCTTTTCACCTTGATCCTTTGAGATAAATCATAGATCGTGTCAAAAGCTTCCTTTTGATCCAAGAGGTTTGTGATTTCATCAACGTTGAGTTTTTCTGAGTTCTTCTCTTTCATCCTTCTAAGCTTGAGGTAGGGATTTTTCCGCACCTTTTTTTTTTTATGATTTTTAACTTAATTATTTGTTTTCATAAAATAACATTGTGAAAAAATGGATTTTTGAAAAAACCTAGGGTTTTGGCTTGATAACTGTGACGACCCCGACCTCCGGACTAGTATATTATATTATTTTAATAAGTTTAATTGCATGATTGTGTGTTTAATTATGTGATTACATGTTTAATTTTGTAATTATCTGTTGTCACATGGAACATCTGTTCAAATTGATAACTTGAGACAGAAATTAAGAGCCTAAACGGCTTCAGGAACTGAAATTGACTGTCCTAATGGGCTAATTAGAATATTTAGAATTTTATGACAACTTTAATTGAAATTTGATTCGGATCAAAATAATTTGAATGATTGATTAGAGTTTACTAGAATGAAGTGGGATTAATTAGTCCTAACTAAGCTTAATTAACTTAAGCCAATTATATACATGTATATGAGCTACATAAGCTTAATTAGACTCAAATACATCTTGGAGCTGAGATTTTGAAGAAAGGAAGCTAAGAACTCAACACTTAGAGAGAGAGGAGAATAATTAAGCTATACAACACTTGCATTCACACATTAGGTACAAATTCAACCCAAATTCTTGAAATCAAGTCATGTAGTAATTGTATTCATCACGGTTTGAGTTCATTTGCATGAATTTAGAAGGTATATGCTAGGATCATCTTGGGTATGAAAGAATTGAGCATAATTATACACATGCATGCATAATTTGAGTTAGAATTCATGAAATTCCTACATGCATGGCACATTTACACCTTAATTTGGAGAATCCTTCATGTTTTCATGCTTCTCATGTCACTTGATTATATTTTGAACATGTTTTGAAGAAATGTACACTCAATTTGAGTTAAACTTATTTTATAATTTGAGGTTGAAGTCTTTGGTTGAGAAATTACCATGGTTTAGAATAAATGGGTTCAAATTGGAAGTATTTTCATGTTATATAATGATTTTCCATGTTTTTGTACCAAAAACCCAAGGTTTGAGGCTTTGAATACCATGTTTGAACTTTAGACACAGTTCTGAAAATTCCAGAATTGGTGTTGTCTGCTCGAACGAGAGAAGCCCTGCTCGGGCGTGAAAATCGAGCTCCTAGAAGTTTTTTGAAATTTTACAAGTCGCTCGAGCGACCAAAGTGGCGCTCGAGCGAGGACCCTTTTTCTCAATCTTTCGCTCGAGCGACCATCAAGCGGGAATTTCATGTAACCAGTACTTTTGTAGACCGCTCAAGAGATAGAAGTTATGCTCGAGCGACCACCTTTGTTTTTGAACCCCCTCTCGAGCGTTGGAAGTTGCGCTCGAGCGGAGACCCTGTTTTCAGCAAAATTTTATCAACTATTTTAAGTGCATATTTGCATCCTCATGCCACTTCGAGCATTCTTAGGCACCATTTGGACTCCTATAATCATACAATAAGCTAGAAACACATAAAGAGAATTGAATTAAAATGAAATGGTGTTTCATTTGTACTTTGTTATGTGTTTCGTTTAGGTGGGCATCCGAGGCTTAGTGTCACCACAAACCATTGTGAGTAATAACCTTATAAAGATATGTTCAAATTATCTTTACTTTCAAAAATGTTATTGATATCAAAATGGACATGTGATTGGTTGAATGAATTCTTAAAATGATTTAATAATTGATACCATGCCTTATTGAAATGTTATGTTCTTTAATTAATGAAGTTTTGTTTTGAAACGGTATTGTGGCATCCATTGAATGTAGGCTCTTGTCTAGGGGTAACAATACCATGGCTAGGCCCTTGCCTAGGGGTAACAATATCATGGCTAGGCCCTTTACATGGGGGTAACAATACCATGGCTAGGCTCTTGCCTATGGGTAACAATACCATGGTCAGGCCCTTGCCTGGAGGTAATAATACCATGGCTAGGCCCTTGCCTGGGCCTGGGGGTAACAATACCGTGGCTAGGCCCTTGCCTAGGGGTAACAATACCATGGCTTTTGGATTGATTGACTTATGGTCCGTTATTATTGGAATATTGTCACTTCATGGATGTACCACATAAAACAATACTGAAGGAAGTTAATGAATTAATAAAAATTTGGTCTGACAATGTTATTGAGCTTCATTCATTTAACCTCTTCATTCTGTTATTACTTATTGGGCTCTAGCTCACTATTTATTTATGTATGTGTATGTAGGTGGGCAAGCTGAGCATTAGAGTTAGAAAGCCTCGAGTCCACCCGAGTCAGGCTTTTGAGGAAGCTTCCAAGTGAAGCGATCAGGCTATGGGAGCCATGTTTGTTGAACTCCCCCTTTTGTGTAGTTTAAAGTTCTTTTTGCAAGTGTGTATAGTTGGGGTTGTTTATTTATGAGACATGACTTTGTACTTACGATAGATGTACTTTTGGAGCAAACTTTACTTGTTATACTAATTCTCTTCATATATGTATAGCTCAATGGATAATTTCTATGTTATTTAATCTTCCGCTAAGCCCCATACTTTATATTAAAAGGGTCATTGTGCAGAGGTCGTAGGTAATCTATGATTACTGGCCGGTCATGACACTAAACCTATAGGGGCAGGTTTAGGTCCTGATAGAGTGGTATCAGAGCACGAGTTATATCTCACTCACTTGTCGATTGAGCTATGGAGATTCTAGAAGAGACTTCAGGATTGCATTCATGTGTAAGTAAATATTAGAGTGAGATAAATTGTATGATTACATGTTTTGAATTTGTACATGTGGACATATTTATTTGTTGCGTTTATCATAATACAAATTTTATATAGAAAATGGTAAGAACAAGGGGTGATGAGCTAGAGGAGGCGTCCTCCTCTAGAGTAGACAGACTGGAACGAATGATGCATGACATGGCTGAGGCCATAAGGCAACAACAGCAGTGGCAACAACAACAACAACAACCACCTCCCCCACCTCCCCCACCTCCAATACCTGTACCACCTCTAGCTCGAGGGTGTTAGCTGGAGACCTGTATTATTGCCTTCACTAGGGAATTTAAAAAGATGAAGCCACCAGTGTTTCATAGAGGAATTGAACCGCTGAAGGCCGAGGCTTGGGTCTTGGGAATTGAAAAGTTGTTTGAAGTATTCCCATGTACTGAAGCTCAAAAAGTATAACTAGCAACATTCACCCTAGAAGATGATGCCAAACGTTGGTGGATGTTAGTGCGAGATGATAATAAGGATGTTACTTGGGCTCGTTTTTCGGAAATCTTCTACTAGAAATATTTTTCCCAATGTGTGCGGGACAGAAAGGTAGCTAAATTCATGGAACTCAAGTAGGGAAACAAATCAATTGTTGAATATGAGGCTCAGTTTACAGAGTTAGCTCGCTTTGCATCCCACATGGCAGACACAGATTACAAGAAAGCTAGACAGTTTGAAGGAGGTTTGCGTGACCCAATTCTAGATAAAATCAATGTACTCAAATTGGTAACGTACGTGGATGTACTTGATAGGGCGCTGATAGCGGAGAGAAATGTGGCCAACCATAAACAAAATTTTGAATGGAAAGGTAGAAAATAGAATTTTAATAAGGCAACCACGTCAATGAACAAGAAGTTCAAGTCTGGGAGTTCTAGTAATACTGGTTCAAGCTAAAGTGGTAATTCAATGCCAACTTGTACTACATGTGGAAAGAAACATGGAGGTGTTTGCTATCGTGCGACAGGGGCTTGTTATCACTGTGGGAAGTTTGGGCACATTGCCAAAGATTGTACACAACTACGTCAGGGTGGCAACTGAGATGCCACAAGCTCGATTGGGTCAGCTCTCACAACAAAACCAGCTGCAGCATCACCTACCACAAGAAATTACCAAAGGCAATGAAGGGTTTTTGCATTGATTCCAGAGGATACTCAAAATACTAAGGCCGTGGTGTCAGGTACAATCTCCATTTGTGGTAAAACCTGCTTATGCTTTAATTGATTCCGGGTCTACACACTCGTTTATTTCTATGGTCTTTGCTAAAACTTTGAATAGACCTATGGAAACATTGAATTATATGCTATGTGTTGCATCACCTACGGGGGAATCCATGCTATGTTCAATTGTATTTATTGCATGTGAATTATTTCTCGGGAATGCTACTTTGTATGCTGATTTAATACCTTTAAACATGGGACATTTTGATGTTGTTTTGGGTATGGATTGGCTAGCTAAATACTATGCAACTATTGATTGTGCCTTGAAACGAGTAACATTTCGACCTCTCGAGTAAGATGAATTTTATTTTGAGAGAAAGGGGTAGTTTCACCACCATACCTCATATCTGCCATGAAAGCCCGAAAACTAATAAATAAGGGTTGTCAAGGGTATTTGTGTAGTGTAATAACCGAACCAACGGTAGACATTACTCTGGACAATATACCAGCTGTGAGAGATTATCCTGATGTGTTGCCAGATGAATTACCTAGCCAACTTGTTGATAGAGAGATTGAATTCACAATTGATGTAATACCGAGAACTCAACCAATTTCTAAAACTCCCTATCGTATGTCTACCACTAAAATGAAAGAATTGAAAACTCAGTTGTAGGAACTGCTTGATAAGGGATTTATTCGTCCAAGTACTTCACCGTGGGGAGCACCAGTATTGTTTATAAAGAAGAAATATGGCACTCTCCGACTATGCATTGATTACCAAGAGCTTAACAAGGTAACAGTGAAAAATAAATACCCTTCACCGCGTATTAATGATCTGTTTGACCAGTTGCAGGGCGCACAGATATTTTCAAAAATTGACCTAAGATTGGAGTATCATCAATTGAAGGTTAAGGCTAAAGACGTTGAAAAGACTGCCTTCCGAACCAGGTATGGACATTATGAGTTTTTAGTCATGCCTTTTGGAGTTACAAATGCGCCCACAGCATTCATGGATTTGATGAATAGAATTTTCAAACCTTTCTTGGATGAATTTATCATAGTGTTTATCGATGATATTCTCATATATTCAAAAAATAAAGATGATCATGAACAACATTTGAGATAGACCCTCCAAATACTTAGAGAGAAACAGTTGTATGGGAAATTCAAAAAGTGTGAATTTTGGCTTGTTGAAATTGCATTTTTGGAGCACATCGTTAATAAGGATGGTATATCTGTAGATCGTCATAAAATTAAAGCAATCATTAATTGGCCTACCTCGACTAATGTATCAAAAGTTCGTAGTTTTATGGGATTGGTAGGGTATTACCGAAGATTCGTTAGAGACTTTTCAAAGATTGTTATGCCATTAACTCAATTGACTCGGAAAGGGGAACTATTTGAGTGGACAGATCAGAGGGAAACAGCTTTTCAGGAATTGAAGATAAGACTAACTATAGCTCCCATTCTTACTATTCCCTCAGGTACTGAAGGTTTTATGATCTTTAGTGATGCATCTTATAAGGGCTTGGGTCGTGTTTTAATGCAAAATGACAAGGTGATTGCATATGCCTCCCGACAATTGAGGCCACACGAAAGGAATTACCCTACACATGACTTGGAACTTGCTGCAGTGGTGTTTGCATTAAAGATATGGCGTTATTATTTGTATGGGGTCAAATGTGAAGTGTATATAGATCATAAGAGTTTAAAATACTTTTTCACACAGAAGGAGTTGAACATGTGTCAATGGCGATGGCTTGAATTAATCAAAGATTATGAATTGCAGATTCACTATCACCCGGGCAAAGCCAATACTATGGCAGATGCACTTAGCAGAAAGAATGTGGGGAATCTTGCATGTTTACTCACGTATTAGAGAGAGCTGCTACTGGAGTTTGAAAAACTCGAAATTGAAGTGGTCCCTTTTGAACAAAATAGCTTGATAGCCGCAATGTCTGCCCAGCCCGCCGTTATTGAAGAAATTAAGCAGAAATAGTTGGATGATGGGTTTTTAAAGAAGATTTGTGATGAACTTGATACCAAGCCTAAACCTGGATTCACAATTGTAAACTCCGTGCTGAAATTTCAAGGGATGTATGTTCCAAGTGATGCAATTTTAAAAAGGAAAATTTTGGAAGAAGCCCACAAGTCAACGTTTGCCATGCACCTAGGAAATACTAAAATGTACCAAGATTTGAAGTTAGTGTATTAGTGGCCTAACATGAAAAAGGAGATTGCCGACTTCAACTCTAAATGCTTGCAATGCCAACAAGTAAAAGCGGAGCATCAGAAACCAGCAGGTTTGCTTCAGTCTCTCCCTATTCCGGAATGGAAATGGGAACATATCACCATGGACTTTGTTGTTGGCCTACCTCGGACACCTAGAGGCATGGACTCTATTTGGGTTATAGTTGATAGATTAACTAAATCTGCTCACTTTCTTGCTGTAAAAACTTCATTTATTGCATATAGACTTGCTACTATCTACATTGATGAGATTATTCGACTGCATGGGGTTCTAGTGTCTATTGTATCAGATAGGGATCCTAAATTTGTTTCTAGATTTTGGCATAGTCTGCAGGATGCAATGGGAACAGAATTGAGATTTAGCACAGCATTTCATCCACAAACCGACGGGCAAACCGAAAGGACTATTCAGACCTTATAAGACATGTTTCGTATGTGTGTATTGGATTTTCAGGGCAGTTGGGAAACTTATTTGCCATTGGCCGAATTTGCTTACAATAATAGTTTTCACACGAGTATCAGTATGGCACCATATGAGGCACTATATGGTAGAAAGTGTAGATCACCAATTTATTGAACAGAGGTTGGTGATAGAGCTATTTATGGGACTGAACTTGTGCAAGAAACGACTGAGAAGATCAAAATCATTCAGCAAAGGCTCAAAACTGCACAGAGCTGACAGAAAAGTTACGTGGATCAGCGAAGAAGGGACTTAGAGTACGAAGTGGGAGATCATGTATTCATCAAAGTGACCCCAATAAAGGGGCATATGAGATTTGGTAAAAAGGGAAAACTGACTCCTCGCTACATTGGACCATTTTAGATCCTTGAGAGGTTGGGTCCTGTTGCTTATCGTATTGCCTTGCCACCGGGAATGGAACAAGTGCATAATGTTCATCATGTATCAATGCTTCGTGGGTATCTTAGAGATCCGTTCCATGTGATTGATTAACACCGAATTGCTCTAGATGAGGATATGATATATGAAGAATGACCCATGCAAATCATTGATCGACAAGTGAAGCAATTGAGAAACAAAACTATCCCTACGGTGAAGGTCGAGTGGAGAGAACATTATGGAAATGAAGCCACTTGGAAGAAAGAGGAAGAGATGCGGCAACGGTATCCGCATTTGTTTCCATCTGAAGGTAACTTAAGTTTGGAGAACCAAACTTTCTAAAGGGGAGAGACTGTGATGACCCCGACCTCTGGACTAGTATATTATATTATTTTAATAAGTTTAATTGCATGATTGTGTGTTTAATTATGTGATTACATGTTTAATTTTGTAATTATCTGTTGTCACATGGAACATCTGTTCAAATTGATAACTTGAGACAGAAATTAAGAGCCTAAACGGCTTCAGGAACTGAAATTGACTGTCCTAATGGGCTAATTAGAATATTTAGAATTTTATGGCAACTTTAATTGAAATTTGATTCAGATCAAAATAATTTGAATGAATGATTAGAGTTTATTAGAATGAAGTGGGGTTAATTAGTCCTAACTAAGCTTAATTAACTTAAGCCAATTATGTACATGTATATGAGCTACATAAGCTCAATTAGACTCAAATACATCTTGGAGCTGAGATTTTGAAGAAAGGAAGCTAAGAACTCAACACTTAGAGAGAGAGGAGAAGAATTGTGAAGGAGAATTGAAGAATTAAGCTATACAACACTTGCATTCACACATTAGGTATGAATTCAACCCAAATTCTTGAAATCAAGTCATGTAGTAATTGTATTCATCACGGTTTTGAGTTCATTTGCATGAATTTAGAAGGTATATGCTAGGATCATCTTGGGTATGAAAGAATTGAGCATAATTATACACATGCATGTATAATTTGAGTTAGAATTCATGAAATTCCTACATACATGGCACATTTACACCTTAATTTGGAGAATCCTTCATGTTTTCATGCTTCTCATGTCACTTGATTATATTTTGAACATGTTTTGAAGAAATGTACACTCAATTTGAGTTAAACTTATTTTATAATTTGAGGTTGAAGTCTTTGGTTGAGAAATTACCATGGTTTAGAATAAATGGGTTCAAATTGGAAGTATTTTCATGTTATATAATGATTTTCCATGTTTTTGTACCAAAACCCAAGATTTGAGGCTTTGAATACCATGTTTGAACTTCAGACACAGTTCTGAAAATTCCAGAATTCGTGTTGTCCGCTCGAACGAGAGAAGCCCTGCTCAAGCGTGAAAAATGAGCTCCCAGAATTTTTCTGAAATTTTACAGGTCGTTCGAGCGACCAAAGTGGCGCTCGAGCAAGGACCCTTCTTCTCAGTCTTCCACTCGAGCGACCATCGAGCGAGAATTTCATGTAACCAGTACTTTTGCGGACTGCTTGAGCGACAGAAGTTATGCTCGAGTGTAGGAAGTTGCGCTCGAGCGAAGACCCTATTTTCAGCAAAATTTTATCAACTCTTTTAAGTGCATATTTGCATCCTCAAGCCACTCCGAGCGTTTTTAGGCACCATTTGGACTCCTATAATCATACAATAAGTTAGAAACACATAAAGAGAATTAAATTAAAATGAAATGGAGTTTCATTTGTACTTTGTTATGTGTTTCGTTTAGATGGACGTCCGAGGCTTAGTGTCACCACAAACCACTGTGAGTAATAACCTTATAAAGATATGTTCAAATTATCTTTACTTTCAAAAATGTTATTGCTATCAAAATGGATATGTGATTGATTGAATGAATTCTTAAAATGATTTGATAATTGATACCATGGCTTATTGAAATGTTATGTCCTTTAATGAATGAAGTTCTGTTTTGAAACGGTATTGTGGCATCCATTGAATGTAGGCCCTTGCCTGGAGGTAACAATACCATGGCTAGGCCCTTGCCTGGGGGTAACAATACCATAGCTTTTGGATTGATTGACTTATGGTCCGTTATTACTAGAATATTGTCATGTCATGGATGTACCACATAAAACGATATTGAAGGAAGTTAATGAATTAATAAAAATTTGGTCCGACAATGTTATTGAGCTTCATTCATTTAACCTCTGTAACAACCCTCGTACTGATTACCGATAAACCACTGACTTATATACTGATTACTGCTAAACTGAACTGATAATGACTGATAATTGAATGAATTGAGTTACTGAATAAACTGATTGAAATCGAAACTGAAAGTGAATAAGCTTATTTATTGAATTGCATATTGCATCTGTTTGACTGATTGATTATCTGTTTGAATTCGTGTGTTTAATTGCTAATTGAAGGCCTTATCGGCGGCCGAATTAGAAACCGTTTAGTGTCTTATAATCAGTAGAATATTTGTGATTTAATGGTATATTTATCTGAGAATTGATTAGGAATGATTAAATTAGAATTAAATGAATTAATTGTCAAGTTTGACTTAATTACGGAAATGCCATTGAGTGGCCTTGTTTATTATTGTCATTTGAGACCTTGTTTGCACTTAATCAAAACATATCATCCGCCATCTCTACACTTAGCCGACCAAGAGAGGAGAATTAGGGAGAAAATTTGATTTCCTTCTTGTATTGCTTGATTTTGCTAAGAAACTTGGAGATTGAAGGATAAATTACAAACTTGAGCTTGGATTCTCCTAATACAAGACTTAGGTAAGAAATTTAAGTCTCCATTGTTGTCCTTAAACCTGTTCTTCCATGGTTCATGCTCCATTGTAGGATTACGCCATAAATTAGTTCTATAATGTTGATTTAGAGCTCATTCCATGCATGCATGTGCATATTGAAGAGTTTTGGGTTGATTTCATGGCAAATGATGCATGCATGTACATGTTAATGTTTAAGACCATGATTTTATCTTGCTTTTACAGATTGGAGCTCACTTGAGCAAGCTTTGAAGCTCAAAAATTGGTTTAAAGTTCATGCATTGCATGTTTTGAAATTATTCCTGAAATGGGTTTGAAAAACGGCTTTAATTGACCAACTCTTGGCCCTTGCATGTGCAAATTGACTTTTGAAACCTGTTAATCATTGTTTTTGGAGGTGTTTTCCAGAAAATGGGCCCAGGAGGATCGAATTTGGAGCATCAAAACTTGGTTTTAAGCTTGGATGTGAAATATGCATTTTTCCAGAATTCTGTATCCCGCTCGAGCAGAAGAAGTAGCGCTCGAGCGGATAAATCATGCTCTCAGCATTTTTTGTTGACCTGCGTTGCAGTCTGCTCGAGCGGATTAATGCGCGCTCGAGCGGAGAAATCGAGCATCCAGCACTTTGCATTGTCTATCAGACCGCTCGAGCGGGGAAATGTACGCTCGAGCGGAGTATTGTGTGTCACACTCGAGCGGGGAAGTTGATGCTCGAGCGGGGACCTTGTTTTGCTTTTACGCTCGAGCGGGGAAACCTGCGCTCGAGCGGAGGCCCTGTTTCACTGAAAATTCCGCAATTATTTCCTATGCGCATTTTTGCATCCTCATCTCATCCTAGGCACTCTTAGGCCTAGTTTAAGACATCTTAATGAGGATTTAGACATAGAATCACACCGAGGAAATTTAAGGATTTAATTATCGTCCTTCCCGACTGTGAAACTTAGTGTGTGTTCTATTTGTTAACTGTTTAGGGTTGGCTCTCGGGGACGCGCTCTAGCTGCTACTAGCCCAATCTCTGTGAGTAACAGTTGTGTAAAGATATGTTCAAAATGGTCATCTTTTGAATACTGAACTGAACTGTTTATTGAACTGTTATTGTTTACTGAATGAATGTATGTCCTGTATTCTGAACTGTATTGTGGCATCCTTAGCAATTATTGTTACTGTTACAGAGCTCTGTCGGTTCCCTTGTGGAACCATACTGTTTACTGAATGATTGGCCATCATTACTGTTGGGTCTGTTAAGACCCGGTCCTTTGGACCTACTGTTTATAGGCTAATGGATGTACCACATATGACTGATTGACTGAAATACTGAAAGACTGAAATACTGTTTAATGAACTGCTTTCATTACTGTAAGGACATTCATTCATAACCTCTTTACGCTTTATGTTATTCAATGGGCTTTAGCTCACTGTTTATATATATATGTAGGTTCTCAGCAGCCAGACCAGAGCTAGGAGCGTGGGTTGGTCCCCAGTTTTGTCAAGCCAGCCTATGTGCCTCACCGTGAGGTTCCGTGTTGCCATGTCATGGCCTTGGGATTTTGTTTTAGGTTTTTCCCATCGGTCTCCTCACTGTTTTGTATCACTGTATAGACCGCTACTGTCCTACTGTACTGTTATTGAGGGGTTAAGTCCCCGTACTGAATGTTGTGTATGATTGTATAGACTGTACTGTTTTGAACCGTATGAATGCATGAAAAATGTTTTTGGCATACAGATTTTCACAGCTCAATGGACACTAGTTAATTACTGTATTGGCTTCCGCCAGGCCCTGAACTCTGTTATACTGTATTACTGTTAAGCAGGCCTTCGGTAATCACGGATTACTGGCCGGTTACGGTGCTAAACCCATAGGGCCGGGTTTGGGTCGTGACAACCTCTTTATTCTATTATTACTCCTTGGGTTCTAGCTCACTATTTATTTATGTATGTATATGTAGGTGGGCAAGCTGAGCATCAGAGTTAGAATGCCTCGAGTCCACCCGAGTCAGCCTTTTAAGGAAGCTTCCAAGTGAAGCGATCAGGCTTTGGGAGTTATGCTTGTTAAACCCCTCCCCCCCCCCCAAAAAAAAAAAAAACTTTTGTGTAGTTTAAAGTTCTTTTTGCAAGTGTGTATAGTTGGGGTTGTTTATTTATGAGACAGGACTTTGTACTTACGATGGATGTACTTTTGGAGCAAACTTTACTTGTTATACTAATTCTCTTCATATATGCACAGCTCAATGGATAATTTCTATGTTATTTAATCTTCCGCTAAGCCCCATACTTTATATTAAGAGGGTCTTTGTACAGAGGCCATAGGTAATCTATGATTACTGGCCGGTCATGATGCTAAATCTATAGGGACAGGTTTGGGTCCTGACAATAACAAAAAGATGAGTTTTCAAATGATTTGTCGGAAATGATTGTGGATAAATATTTATTGTTGAGAATGATGAAAAGATGGATTTTTACCTTGGGAAATGGTTTATAAAGAAAAGAGGGTTTTTGCCCTAAGAATCTCAAATGTTGATTTTGCTTTGATAAATGGAGTTGATGTTGAAATTGTAAGTTTGGATTGATGTTGATAAGGATGGTGGAGTTAAGTATGTATTACCACTCACACCTTGAAATCTGGAAAGTTTATCTTTATGGAATTTATTTATCTATTTAGAGATATTTACTTTGGGCTATTAGTGGAGGATAACTATGATTGTTATAGAAATTGCATGAGAACTAAGTGAATTAAAACTATTTTCTCATCCATTTGCATTAGGCATTGTTATATATTATCACATTAAAAATGTATATTATTTTGAGAAAAATTGTGAATACTTGGCGAATCTGAGTAGGGGGTGTGGTTATAATGTTAAGTTGGCCAGTGTGTCCTTGGTGAAAGACCAAAAACCCACGCGGATAAGTGTCAAGCCTTTCAGTTAATATTAGTAAAAATGACAAATTGGTAGTACTTGTATAATCTATTTGCAGACATGTACCTAGAGATTCATTGAGTTGTATTCACAGTCCTGTTTTCTATTGAAAGGAAATGTTTTATGAATTGTGATATAAACCTGGCATTGTATGGTTTTGAAAGAGATATAAAATGTTTTGACACGAGCATTACATATGCATTCACCCTATAACTCTGTTAAGATTCATATACTATGTTGGATTATTTCTACTAGGCTTTGGCTTACCCTATGTGGGAAAATCATTTTCAGGTGCTGATGATACGCCTCCGCCAACGCAATAGCTTGGGAGGACTTGGAAGTAAGAGCTTCATTTTGTTTGTTTTGCTGTATTTATTTGTACAACCTTAGGGCTTTAACTGTATTGAATTTAAATCCATTTTGTTGTAACCAAACACTGCCTTGGAAAACTGTAAGCCTTTAGGGCATTTCTTATTTGCTTGATGTTTATTTTATTATGTAACATATGCTGTAGATTCAGGGATAGGCTTGTGAATGTATTTCTGCATATGTTACTCTTTTGTACATGTGTTGTTATTTAGTGGATATGATGGATGGTTTATTGTCTTTTATTTCGGGGGCGTTACATTGAGGTAGGGATAATCTTTGAGTTATATATACATTTTTGCAAGTTTATATATGTTTTGAGTATTTTATCATGTTTTGAGTTATGATTTTGGATTGTTGAACCCTAGATGATGTTTGGAGTTAATTTCATCTATTTTCCCCAAAACTCTTGAGAAAATGAGTATGTTATAAGGTGTGGGTGTTGTTTTGGAAAAAATCTTTTCAAAAATGAAACAAAAACCTTGTTTTGATGAAAACCCTAGAATTTGGGAATTTTGGAAAAAAGTTGTGAGATTGGCAAATTGATGCTTGATAATTTACCATGTGAGTAAATGATGGAGGAAATTCTATAGTTGTATCAAACGAAGAGATTTCATGAGAAAATGAGAAAATGAGGAATTGTAGAATTAGAAAGCTTCAGTGATAGTTTGTTGTTGTTATTTTGGTAAGACCAAATGATAAAAATAATGTTTAACATGTGGAGAATACATGAATGTTGATATTGTTATATTGTCTCTTGGAAAGATATACTATGACTTTATATTGATAAGAGATGTGGAATTTGATCACAATGAAGGATTGTGTGGATGAATTGAGAAATTGAGAAATTTCAAGGCATTGATATAGAAATATATTGCATTGGCACTTGATTTAATTATCACCACCTTTTGGATTGGTATTGTTGAGATGTTTAAATGAAACTTTATTATTGCATTGGACATTTGTATCGCCATACCATTTTGTCATTAATGCAATGGATTTTGAATTTTGTATTGGAAAAAGGTATTGTTTTGAGAAAGGAAATTGTTTTGTGAAACAAGATCATATTGATTTGTTTTGGGGTAAATATGGTGGAAAATTCTGTTAGGGGGTGTAGTTTGAGAATTAAGTTGGACTGAGTGTCCTTGGTGCAAGACTAGAAACATGCGGGTGCGGGTGTTTAAGACCTCCATTTGGAAGCCGGTAAGGTAGGATTTGGTAGTGCCTAATAAGCCTACTTGCAGACACTAGCCCTGGGGATTTGTTTAAGTCGTATTTACCACCCCTTTGAACTACATTGAAATTATCGAATTGTTAAACTCTCAAGATTGCATTGTGCACAAAGGTTTTTAAAAGGTAGAGATGTATGTTTTTGAACATGGCATGGCATATGTACTCATCCCATGAAATTGTATGAAATGTATATACTTTGTGAAGATTTTCCTACTAGGCTTTATGCTCACCCATATCGGATTTTGTGTATGAAAGGATGTGGTGATCCCGCCGAATGAAAGGTGTGGGATATGTTTTGAGAGCACAAGGCTCTTTTCTTTTGTTGTAATATATTTGACAAGCCAAGGGCTTTATGTATATGGGTTTGAAACCACTTTTGTGTAACCGGACTTAAGCCTTGGAATTTATAGCCTTTTAGGGCATTAATTCGTACTAAACTTCCTTGTTACATTCTATAGATTCATATTCTAGGAATGTTAAATATATAACCACATGTGGGGCATTCTTTTGTAAATCTCTTGATGGTTAATGAATTACAAATGTTGGAGATTTGAAGATGATGTTAACATTGTGATTTACTTACATTTACATTAAACAATGGAAGTTGGTGGATCTAGACTGTGTAAAATTTTCAGGGCGTGACAACTTGGTATTAGAGCTATCTGGTTTGAATACTTGGGGCTCGCAGGAAGCGGTTGTTTATTCACAATGGGTTCATTTCGCTTAATTAGGAGATGTTCCATATATTAGGTGGTATGTGATAAGATGCTTATGTGACTAGATGGGTAAGAGATTAAACTTTTGGGATGTGGTTTGTGCCTATTAAATTCATTGAGGTCTTATTAGAAGGGTATTTGATCAATACTCGTTCTACTAAGAATTCTTGGTATTTCATGGGACAAATTTCATCGTAAAGGAGTAATCCGTATGTATTTATGTGATTACGTGCTTATGTGGAGTGAAACTAAGTGTTTTGTGATATGAAAATATATAGAATTGTTGTGATAAGACGTATTGAGAAATGTGTCAAGTTGGCGATAATGTGTATGACTCGTAATGAATTTATGAAATTACAATTTGTTATGTGAGTTTGTATGGAGGAGAAAGGATATAGAAATTATTTGAAAAGAATGGAAAATGAAATGGTAATTGTAGTATAACTGGGTTGGAATTTTAAGTAAAAATGAAGAATCTTGTGTGAACTTGTGAAAAATGATTTATGAGGGATGAATCCTTTAATCTTATAAATGATGAGTATTCTTAATAAGATGTTTTAGAAAAGGAAAGGAGAAAAGAATGAAGTAGGAATACCTTTATCCTTGTATATCTATGATTTGGTGTGTTTATGTGGTGTCTTGATAGTTATAGCTATGTATGAGTTGAAATTTTGTTTTGAAATATATAAAAGAAAGAAATAGGGCTTTTGCTCAAGTTTGAAATGTTCGGAGTATTTTGACGAATTGATGAGTTCTATGTGATGATGAAGAGATTTTGTGAAAAAGATGAGGAAAAGCTCTAATTTTCTTAAAAACCCTAAATTCGAAATTTCGGTCTAAAGTGAGTTTTCAATCAAGTTGAGGATTATTTCATAAATTGAAGATGAATGTTTATTTAAAAGATGGATTTGAAAACTAGTTGAAAATGTTTGAGAAATTGAATTGAAATGAGGTTTATATTATCGATTTAAGTTGAATTACTATTGAGGATAGAAATGTTGATGTGATGTAACATATAGACAAGTGAGAATAGAGTGTACGATGGTTGTTTTTCAATATAATCGGAACTTGGACTTTAATGTTATAGAGTTATAGTATAAGTGAATTGTAAAATGGAAATGAAATGAGGAATGTCTTGGAATTGGATTAATAAATTTTAAAATAATGTTATTTCTTAAGTATACTTGTTTTCAAAGAAGACTTATGATTTTTCTAATGATGAAAGATAATAACTATGGCAAAAAGTTTTCTTGAATGTTCAAATGAAATTTGAGAAAATAATACTCTACGTATAATATTTTGGGCATGGACTGGTTGTCTTCGTGTGAGAACCCGAATATAAAAATTAAGTAAATAATTAAATAATAATATTACAATCTCAAATATTTTGGTGGTGAATTCTAAGGTGCAAATTAAATATTATTGGAGGATCTTTTAATTAATTTTAAACTTAAAATAAATTTGTGGTGAAAGCATTTAATTTAGAGGCAAGATTTATTTTTATTTTTTTTAAATATTGAGGACAAGTTAGTAAGTATATTTTGTTATAATAATAGTTATATTTTATTTAATTAATGTGTTAGAAAATAAAGTAATATAAAGATAATATTTTAGGGCCTTTTTGTGTAGATACATATGTAACCCTAGGTTGCCCCATACTATTCATAACAGCAGCCACAGCAGCCACGGGAGAGAGAGAGAAAGATTAAGAGAAAAGAAGGGTTGCAAACAAGGAGGAATCTTTGGGTGTGGTGGGTCTTTATCTTTCTTCTTCCTTTTGGTTTTGTTTCTATCCTTATTCCATTATTATTTTATTCATTCATGGAGGTTGTAGGTTTATATATTTTGTATATATATATACTGTTAAAAAATTTGAGGAGTTAAATTCATGTATAAAGAATGGGTATTATTCTTAGTTAAAAAATTCTGCGCATAATCACGAACTTTAAAAATCAAGAAACCATATCAAACGAATGAATTTTAATCTGAAATTTTTACAGTAGATCAATTACATATTGAATTGCATATCTGAATTTTTTCATAATTTTTGGGAGTCAAAATCCATATAAATTGAGGTATTCAAATCTGTCCAGGAAACCAGTCCGAAACAGTAAATTCGGGAATGTTGTTCTCTTTGGATATAAATCCAAAAATTATCAAATTAGTGTCATTAGAACCGGTTACGAGTCTAGTTTCGTATGTTTTTGGATTTGCATTGATTGCTTGTGTATATTAAGAGAACCGTCAATTTCTTTAAAGTGCTGCAGAAAACAACCTGTTTGAATATAATAAATTGTAGATAATTATTTTGATAAGCAAATCAAGTGAAACCAATTGGGTTTGAAACTTAGGATATATTAGATCATATCTGGAGGTTATTGGAATTTTTCAAATAACATGGAGTGGATTTTGTAATTTTCAAAATTAGCGAATAGGTTGGGAAGGCTTGTTTGAAATTCTGTTTTATCTTAAAGTCACAATTAATTAAGTTTTGACCGGAACCCATGTCTTGGGTGATTTTAAACCTTGAAGAACATGAACTTAGGTAATATTTAAGAGTAACGGTGAGTTGGGTTGAGCCGGGTTAGTGCGCTTTAGTTGAGGTTACTTAGTTTCTATTTTTTTTAGTATTTTTAAATTAGTTGTGACGTGTAGTTTTTATACTTGGTTCAGGACACTAGTTGGACTTTTACACTCTATTCGATTCAAGGATTTTATTATTTTGTTTCAGGTGAGTAGTTCCATGCTACGTATTTTTATAAATGTTCCCTTACCTGAACTGTTGGAAAATTAAATTATTGTTTTAAGACTAAACTGTTTTGATAAATTATTTATATTATCAATGGAATCAAATTATTTCTGAAACATGTGTGAACTTGGCATACTGTAAACTATTTGTTTTGGTCTCATGTTTATAATGATGAACTACCATGTTTGCGAAATTGATGTGTATTGATTATTGGGACCATGTGTGTATTTAGTCCAGGGAAATTATTCCACTGTGTGTGGTGACTCTGGCCACTAGGGAACAGATCCGGGTTGGGCCGTGATGACTCTAGTGCTCAACGATTGTAAGGAAAAGACCTTTAAAAACAACTAGGTGACCTTCAATCGGATCGTCTTTGAGAAAAGGCCCAGGTGCCACCCTGAGGATGACTCTTAGTTCGGTATTGGATCCAACGGGGCTTATAGCCTTGAGAACTGTGTGGCATATTATTTGTTTTTCTTGGTACCCAGAAAATTATTGGTGTTCATGTTATAATCTGTTTTAAGTGAAAAATGTTGTTTATCATGTTCTTGCGAGACATGAGTATTTTAAGTGTTGAACTGTGGAACCTTCATTTTGAAACAGATTGTATTTACCAAATTGTATGCCAACCTAGTTTCTGTGATATATATCTTATTTTGGAATTGAACCCTGTTTTCAAAACTGTATTTACTATCCATGTTGCTACTCACTGAGCTATCAGCTGACTTAGTTGTTTACCATTTCCAGGTGTTAGAAGGACTTAGAGTGGACTCATGGTGTAGCGGGGACTCAATTGCATGGACCTCTAGGGCATTTATTTACTTTGTTTTAGGTTGCTTGTCGAGTTTTGTGCATACATTGTGGTTGGGTTTTATTTAGAATTATTTTATTTTGTGGGCGGTTTGTGTCCCATTTAATATATATATATATATATATTATTTTAGGAAGACTGGTTATGACTTGTTTTTCACTTGTGGTAGTACTTGGATTGAGTGTTGATTTATTTATTTCTAGGCTATCATCACATTTATTCTCTATGGTTTGGGTTCATGTTTAGGCTTACGTGTGCCTTGGGCTAAGTCCCTGTGGGCCACGGCCGGTCATGCCCGGATTTGGGGTGTGACACTTCGCATCATGCTGTTATTGACTGTTACTATCAGAGGGTTATGGTGTGCACCTCGAGTGGTGACTTTTTTTTTGTTTGGGAACCATGTGGATAGAATCTTATCACCGGTTTAGGACCCTCGTGGTAAGGGTGAACTTAATTGTCTTCTTGCAACTATTTTGGATAGTTAGTTTTGGTTACCTTGTTTTGTGACTGGAGAGTAGACGGTCGTAATTATTATGTGATCATTTTGTTTTGTAACCAATACGGTGTAGAACGTGGTAATATTATGACTTTTGTTTATGTATGTATATATGGTGGGTTGTTTATGTTTTATGAGTTGGATATGTGGTGATTTTGAGTTTTCCCCTTAATGTGATGGGTTGTTGTGGAATTCGAAAATCTTCATGTTGACGCATATGAACTACTGCGGTTTTGACTAGGGAACATGATGGCCGGAGAGCCCTATTTTGACTTAGGGATTGTCTGCTATGTTAAATAATTTGTGTTTGGTTGAAATTGATTTAGAATGGGTGGACAGTGGAGACTTCTTGGGAGAATAAGAGGGTTGTGTCTTGTAGTGACAGGAGCAGTGTTATGATTGTTGTCGGATGCATGTAGATTGGTGTGGGTGGTAAGCCTATTATGGATCTCATCGGTCTTCAGTGTAGTGTGGTTGTATATGATTTGCGTTGGGGGTGTCTATTGTTCTGCGATGAAAATTTTGGATTTTGGCCTTGAGAAGTCCACCTTGGATTTGAAAGGGTGTGGGAGAGGTTGTAGAACCCCACGTAAGAGTGTTTGGTGTTGGAATATTGTCGCTTTGGTGCTAAGAGAGGAGAGTGGTTGAATGGATGAAGTGTTTGAATCTAATGGATTGATGTAGGGTAAGGTGGTGTTGTTATCATACCAAGAAATGAGTTAGATGAATCAGTGTCCTTAGTACATCTTCAAGAATTCATTATCAGGTCATTAAGAGTGGATAGTGTTGGTATTTGGGGTAGTTAAGAGTGGTTGGCGTGAAGTGACTTGAGTTTCTTTTATAGAAAATTATTCCTAGTCAGGGTAGTTAGTTTTGTCTTATGGTGGTTGCTGTTAATTATGGATTCACTCTTGTTTTGGATTGATGAGATACGGAAGTGAGTTGACGTAGTTGGTTGTGTGCTTCTTATACTGAAGGTAGAGTCCTTTTTGCAAGCTTTATTCGCGGAACAGGAGTATTTTGTATCTATGCGGTGAGGGTTATGAACCCGGGATGTTGATCACTTGTTTGATTAGAATCGAGAGATATGTTAGTTGTACTAGGGTAGCTCATTTCATAGGTATATTTTGAGTTGGGGAGCAGTGAGACATTAAGAGAGTTAAGGGAAAATTTTGGAAGTAATTATAGAGCCGATTAGGTGTTAAGGTGACCTTTTGTCCTAGGTTAACGGGATCTGTTGTAAGTTCTAGATTTGGTACAAATTACTTCCTTTGGCCTGAGCATGTGAATGGTTTGTTAGTATTTGCGTTGCTTAGGTCTCTTCTTGATTAATTAAGTTCGGGAAGTGTGATTTTAGACTTGCGAGGTGAAGTTTTTGGGAGACATAATTGAGGGAAAGTGGGGAATGGAGTTAGTAATGGTTGGAGTTTCAAGTGTGTTATTAACTGAGGAGGTCAATGTAGTGACCGCTATCTTGGAGAGAATTCTGTAAGTGACATTGAGAACTTAGCCTTTCTTGGTACTCTCCTAAAGTGGGGCGAGTTAATCTTTGGGTGTTTTCAATCTTGTGTATATCTTAAGACCATTTGTTCAGAGTGTTATCTGGGTATACGTTTTGATCTATGTTATTATTCCCTAGATGGGGGTGATCGTGGTAGTTTGTTTTATTTAAAGGAGTGTAGTAATGGGTGGTTGGCGAATGTCATAGTTATGGTAATGGAATGTAATTTTCGGGTGATTTTCAGCTATTGGTTGAACTTCTTGTTGTCATGTTTGACGCTTTCTATTTCTATGTCGTAACAGGATTACCATTCTATTCGTAACGATTGTGTCATTGGTCAAGTGATGGTTGGGAGCGTTATCAATTGAAGTATTTTGGAACGAAAATTGGAAACTAAAACTGTCTTTGTTGGGAATTTGGTTGTTTCAAAATGGTGGTGGGCATTTAATAATAGCCGAGTGAAAATGGGAGCATGTTACCATGGACCTTGTAATTGGGCTTTCTAGAACACAACACGGCAATGATGCCGTTTGGGTGATTGTTGATAGGTTGACTAAGTCTATGTACTTCATTCTGATGCACACCGGTGACTCAGTTGAGCATTTGATAGAGTTGTACATTAAAGACATAGTTCGACTTCATGGGGTTCCCGTGACCATTGTCTCTGATAGATATCCTCGTTTTACTGCCCGGTTGTGGCAAAGCCTTCAAGAGGCACTAGGAACTAAGTTAACCTTTAGCACCGCTTACCATCCTCAAACCGATGGACAATCAGAGCGTATCATTCAGATTTTGGAGGACATGCTTAGAGCTTGTGTCCTTGATTTCAAGGGGTCTTGAGAGAGGCACCTACTATTAATTGAGTTTGCTTATAACAATTAGTACCAGGCTAGTATCGAGATGACACCATTTGAGGCCTTGTATGGGCGACCTTGTAGATCACCGGTTTGTTGGGCCGAGGTGGGTGATGCACCGTTGTTGGGCCCGGAGATTTTTAGAGAGATGGCCGAGAAAGTTGCTCTCATTCGAAAGAGGTTAGCTACAACTTAAAGCCGACAAAAGAGTTATGCCGATAAGAGAAGACAACCTCTATCTTTTGAGGTTGGTGACCATATGTTTCTTAAAATCTCACCGAGATAGGGTTTGATGAGATTTGGTAAGAGCGGTAAATTGTCTCCAAGGTTTATTAGGCCTTTTGAGATTTTAGATCGAATTGTAGAAGTGGCATACCGTTTGGCCTTACCGCCATAACTTTTTGGGGTTCAGAACGTGTTCCATGTATCTATGGTTAGGAACTATGAACCCGACCTTTTACATGTACGTGATTAGGTTGATTTAGAGGTAGATGAGGATGCCTCCTACGAAAAGCGACCGGTTCAAATTTTAGATACTCGAGAACAAGTGTTGAGGGGTAAGACCATACCGTTGGTGAAGGTGTTGTGGAGGCACCATGGGTTTAAGGAAGCAAATTAGGAACAGGAGGCGGAAGTCCGCTCCAAGTATCCGGATTTGTTTGAGAATGCTTAATTTGTTCTAGATTGTAATTTCTCTTGTGTTTGAGAATAAGTAGTTGAAATCATAAACCACTTGTTATGATTGTTGTTGTCTTTTGAGCATGAGAACTATTGTAGAATTGTTACAATTGTTGTTGAACTCATGCTTATGATTATCTTATTAGTGGTTGTTGGATTGTGGCCTTGGCCCATGGAAAGATTTGATGATGATAGTAAAATGCTGTTGAGATTGAAGTCTTCATGTTATAATTGAATTGTTGTTATTGTGGATTCATTTTGTCATTAGTGTGGTTGTTACCACTTAGAGCCTTTTTGTTGTTTTGTTCCTGTTCTTTGGATGTGTTGGTGAAAGGTGTAACCAAATTTCGAGGGCAAAATTTCTTGAGGGAAGGAGGTTGTGATGTCCTGGGTTTTGGGGCTTGAATAGTATTGTGTAGTTGAGTAGTATGCACTTTTTTCGATATTTTGTTCATCATTTCGAGTCATTGAAATTTCTTTTTACTCTTACTTAACCTCTCTTAACTTTTCCGGGTTGAAAACTTTGAGTTTTGGGCATTAGAACTTGCCTTGGTTTGCAAAATTATTTTATGAGTTTCTGGGCAAAACTGCTCGTACGGAATTGGAATCCGCTCGAGCGGATCCTTCTAGAGTTTTCTAAAATTTTTAGTGTTTTCTGGGCAGAAAACTACTCGAGTGAATTTTGGGTCCCGCTTGAGCGGATTTTGGGTGGATTTTCTAGTCAGCTCTCTGGAGCAATCCGCCCGTGAGGATAAAATTTTTGCTCGTGCAGATTGGAAATTCCGCTAGACGCGTCTGTCTCGATTTTCGTGCTCTTTTTCTCAAAACTGATGCTACGACTGCTTTTACCTCAAATTTTCTTCTCTCTCTCTCTCTCTCTATTTATTCTCTCCATTCTCTCTAAAAACAAACAAAAAATCCAATTTCTCTTTAAGATTTAGTTCAAATCTTCAAGAGTTTGAGGGGGTTTCTTACACCAAATTGAAGAGGGCGATGAGCGCTACGTTTATAACCGATTGGATTGTGTTTTTGTCGACCTTGATTTCTAGGTTTTCATCCTCTTCATGTCCAAAGCTTGAGGTAGGTATAATCTTTGAGTTATATATACATTTTTTGGAAGTTTATACATGTTTTGAGTTATGATTTTGGATTGTTGAACCCTAGATGATGTTTGGAGTTGATTTCATCTATTTTCCCTAAGGTGTGGGTGTTGTTTTGGAAAAAATCTTTTCGAAAATAGGACAAACACCTTGTTTTGATGAAAACCCTAGAATTTGGGAATTTTGGAAAAAAAAATTGAGATTGACAAATTGATGCTTGATAATTTACCATGTGAGTAAATGATGGAGGAAATTCTATAGTTGTATCAAATGAAGAGATTTCATGAGAAAATGAGGAATTGTAGAATTGGAAAGCTTAAGTGATAGCTTGTTGTTGTTATTTTGGTAAGACCAAATGCTAAAAATGATATTTAATATGTGGAGAATACATGAATGTTGATATTGTTATATTGTCTCTTGGAAAGATATACTATGACGTTATATTGATAAGAGATGTGGAATTTGATCACAATGGAGGATTGTGTGGATGAATTGAGAAATTGAGAAATTTCAAGGCATTGATATAGAAATATATTGCATTGGCACTTGATTTAATTATCACCACCTTTTGGATTGGTATTGTTGAGATGTTTAAATGAAACTTTATTATTGCATTGGACATTTGTATCGCCATACCATTTTGTCATTAATGCAATGGATTTTGAATTTTGCATTGGAAAAAGGTATTATTTTGAGAAAGAATTTTTTTTTTTAAACAAGATCATATTGATTTGTTTTGGGGGTAAATACCGTGTAAAATCCTATTAGGGGTGTAGTTTAGAATTAAGTTGGACCAAGTGTCCTTGGTGTAAGACCAGAAACACGCGCGTGCAGGTGCATAAGCCCTCATTTTAGAAGCCGGTAAGGTAGTGTAGCTCGACTTTTCGTGATCTTTTCAGATACGACTAGCCCTACAGTTCGGACTCTTGCGGTTCTAAATCTGATTCCACAAGTGCAATGTGAAATACATAAACACCAAAGAGTCCAAATCTTACAAATATTTTGGAAAATTGATTTTGAATCAAAATGCCAAAATGGACTGTTTTGCTAGATACAGAGTTGCTACCTAAATATTTTTGAGAAATTTAGAAAACCCATGACTTGTGCCAAAGGCCATGTGTTTGTCATCACCAAGATTGTCTCGGCTCGAGAACTTAGGTACGAGAGGGGAAGGTCATGAATTGAGCACCCCCGCTCGCCCGATCAAAGATTGGCCTCTACTAATCATGATGTGAATCTCATTTACATTATATGCTCTTGTTCCGATTATTAGGCGGTTGTTACTATGTGATACGCACACACGAATAAACTAATTTGCAAAAATTGAAACACTTTGATTTCATGTTTGTTTTTGTAAAGTGTTTAAACATGTACTACTTGAAAAAGTGATCGCATATAATATTACTCAAATTATTCTAATTCAAGCAATTAGCCTTCATCCACAGACATTCAAGCAGTTTAACACTTAAGCAATTAGCCTTATGGCAAGCATACTAGACAACAATCACAATCATGCAAGATACTAAAGCAAAAATACTCACCTAGTACTCTGAGGTGAGCCAAAAGAAACAAAGAGTTAGAAAACATACATGTTCCTAACTAATGCACCATGACTAATGCAACACATGTGATATGTAACTAATAGGCTCAGCTACTAATTTATTACATGTGAGTCAATTTGATAGCATGCGGTTTAAGCACCTTTTTAAAGAAGTATTTAAACGACAATGCATTGTTAGAATGATGAACCGAGCCTCGATGCATGCAAGACAAGTGGATGCAAACATGGAGTATGCTAAAAGAAACATGATGTTCTATTCTATCCATCATAAGTAGATAAATAAAAAGGAGAAAGACGTGGGGTTGGAAGACATACACATTATTACATGTTTGGCCTCCGCACAGGAGGGTCCGAATGAATAACCTAGCTAAGCTAATTACCTAATTAACTAACTATTACAAACCGAATGAACAAATTAGCTATGCTAACTAATTATTACAACACCAAAATTCAACCAACTATTCTAGCTAATTAAATAAATACAAGACTAACTAGCTATTCTAAGTAATTAGTTACAAATCCTCTACTTCAAGCACAACACTAATATTATTACAACACTTCACTTCGCGGATCCTGAGGATCGAGGAATGGCTCATGCATGGATGCAGATTTTCACCCGATAATGCTCTCCATTTTGCTACCGGAATGCCTTTGTTACTCAGTCACAATTGGAAAAAAAAAAAAAATGCACTGTTTTTCACCTCAACTTCTGCTCTGCTCTACTGGAAAAAGGGCACTGTCTGCTTGGAAAAAAGTGGCCGGCAACCCAAAAGTAGTGGCTGGTAGGTCACTAATAGTGGGTTGCCGTCCAGAAGAAGTGGCCTGCCGGCCACTAATGTGGGCTCTATCCTGTAACAACAAAGGATAAACAGAGCACAAACCAGAGTATTCTCAGGGGATGTTTGTCCATCCTACCTCTCCTTATTAGCAAACAGGTTAAAGGAGAGGTATGCTTTGATTCACAAATCATCAAACGACGCAATTTCATTGCGAGATGACTTATGAACCAAGGGACACAATTCAATAAATGCACAATTTAAAGACTCTCAAAACCCCCTTCCTATCATGGATTGATCAAGGGAAGTGGTTGATATTGACTCTTGAACCGTTTACGTCACTAACAAGTATGAAACGACTCAAGACTCAATGGGTTTAATTAACATCCGATTGAACCCAAGTTGATTTTATCTTGCATCACTTTTAATCCCAATTTTATTACTTCATTTTAATTACCACCCATTCTTTAGTTCATTAAGTCCAAAAGTGAGCTTTAAGTCCTCTAATGGAAAGGAGTACCAAACCAATTATTGTTTTAGGCATGAAACTGCTGTTTTGGTCCAAAAACAAGGCAAGAGGTTCACAGGGTTTTGAGGCTCAAAGCTGAGGCATTCTGCTGAGGACTTTGAGCATTTGACAAGCATACACATTCATCGTTGAAGACGCAATCGGTGGCGCCCAAGTCGTAAGGGCGGTCAAAAATGGGGTGTCTACAAGTAGGATTTGATAGTGCCTGATAAGCCTACTTGCAGACACTAGCCTTAGGGATTTCCTTGAGTAGTATTTACCGCCCCTTTGAACTACATTGAAATTATCGAATTATTAAATTCTCAAGATTACATTGTGCACAAAGGTTTTCAAAAGGTAGAGATGTATGTTTTTGAACATGGCATAGCATATGCACTCATTCCATGAAATTGTATGGAATGTATATACTTTGTGAAGATTTTCCTATTGCGCTTTGTGCTCACCCCTATGGGATTTTGTGCAGGAAAGGATGTGGTGATCCCGCCGAGTTAGAGGTGTGGGATATGTTTTGAGAGCACAAGGCTCTTTTCTTTTGTTGTAATTATATTTGACAAGCCAAGGGCTTTATGTGTATGGGTTCGAAACCACTTTTGTATAATCGGACTTAAGCCTTGAAATTTGTAGCCCTTGAGGGCATTAATTCATACTAAACTTCCTTGCTACATGCTATAGATTCATATTCTAGGAATGTTGAATATATAACCGCATGTGGGGCATTCTTTTGTAAATCTCTTGATAGTTAGTGAATTACAAATGTTGGAGATTTGAAGATGATGTTAACATTGTGATTTACTTACGCTTACATTAAATAATGGAAGTTGGTGGATCTAGACTGTGTAAATTTTTCAGGGCGTGACACAATTTATATACAAATATTTAAAATGTATGAAAACACATAATATTATACAAAATTATAAAATAATACAAATAAATGGACTAATAAAACTTATGTTAATGGGCCAAATGTGTAATATTTAGGCTTCGATTAGTAGACAATATTCGTGACACTACCAAGCGTTATTAAAAAAATATTACAATCTAAAAAATGCCACTATATGCTTTTTTTTAATAGTGCTTGTTATGTCACAATTGATATTTTTAACAACTCTTATAAATGCGGTCTCGTTTGGGAAAATGCTATTTTAGTAACTTTTAGCTTTTTACGAAAAGATATGTAAAAAAGTAGAGAGAGTGATGTGACAACTTATAGTGACTTTTTGATTTTTGGCTAAAATATATAGTTGCCAAACGAAGTGGCAGCTCAAAGTGTCTGTACTTCACAATTCATTTATACCATAAACTAGGGGTGAGTAGTGGATGCTTCAACCCACCACACCCGACCCGACCCAACACATTTTGGGTGGATGTGTGACACATGGCAGACGGATACGGGTCCAGAATTTCCATTTTCACAGATTCGGGTCAGGTCGCAGGTATGCTGCCACTTTTATTCACTTACTTGATCGACTTACCCCCACTTTTTTTTTGCCTTTTGTCCCTCTGTCTTGCCCCCCTTTTATTTCATTTCATGTTTTGTAGCCCTAGCCTAGATTCTTTGACAACAATCTCTCTCTCTCTCTTGAGTGGAGGTCAACAACGAGCGGCGATCAGTGACAGTAGTGGCAAGCGACAATTGGCAATCAGCCACAATGAAGATGAGTAGCGATCGAAGCATCGATTTGAAGGTATTCTTCTATTCTTTTCTTCTCTTTGATGGATCTTTTCAATTCGAGTGTGTTTTTTTTTTTTTTAAACTTTTTCAGTAATTACTAATTAGGGCTTCAGATTATTTTTTCAGTACTTAGGGCTTCGTTCGGATAGACCTAATCGCACATATATATCTTTCTTGTTTTTCTTAATTTTTGTTGCATTTGGTAAAATTTACTACTAGTTCATTTTGTTTAGTGTGTTACTGTAGATCTCAGGGTATTCGATTTCTTGTTTATCTAATTTTAGTGGTTTTTAATCTTTCTGCTATCTGGCCTGTATGATTAAGAAAGAGTTGCTTGTTTCTGGGTTATATTTGATTTTTGGGTTGTTATCTGGGTTGTTTCTGGGTTATATAGTTGTGCCGCCTCTGTGCTTGTATAATAATATATGAAGGTTCTCTTTAATGAATAACTTTGTCTTTCAGAAGTGTCAAATTATTTTATTACTTCTCTCCCCTACTTGTTTATATGAATTTGTCATCAGTTTGCATCTTTTAGGATTTTGACACGTATTTGATGAAAAGAGACTTGCTATCTGGGGTTAGGTTGTATTTGATTTCTTGTTTATGAGTCTCTTTGCTTGTTATTGTCAATGAAAGCAAGTTGCTTTGAAAGAGAGATCATTCTTTCTTTGCCTATTTTCACACATCTCATGTGCAATGTGCCTTCTATGGCTTTTTATTAATTTTTTATTGGTATTTGACAGTTTACTTGATAAACTTTTGGTTATGGATCCTCCAGGTGAAGAGACATTTCTTGCAAGTCCTAATGTTGAACCCAAATCATCTTCTATTTCCCCCTCTACCCAACCTAATGCTCTCTCTCCTAAACTACCTAGGGCCAAAAATATTACTAGTGGAAGAAAACCATCAAAGGTTTAGGATCATTTTGAAAAGATTAACGGTATTGATGGGAAAGATAGGGCTATGTGGAAGTATTGGAAGAAAGAATATATGGCAGGCTCTAAAACTCATGGAATAAGTAATTTGTTAAGTCATTATAACCATTGTACAAAATATCCATATAGAGATACTCAGGGGCAACAAACATTGCAATTTAAACCTAGAGAAGGTGATGGAATTATTAATGTTGTGGCTACATCATTTTCTATAGAAGTTGCTAGGAGGTCTCTTGCCGAGATGATAGTAATTGATGAATTGCCCTTTAAATTTGTGGAGGGGGTTAGATTTAAGAGGTTTTGTAATGTTATGCAACCCAAGTTCAAGATCCCATCTCGACATACCATTGCTAGGGACATTGTAGACATATACACCAATGAAAAGGAGATGTTGAAGAAAATGATGAAGGGACGTAGAATTTGTTTTACCATAGACACATGGACTTCCATACAAAATTTGTGTTATATGTGGCTAACAGCACATTTAATTGATGATGATTGGAAATTACAAAAGAGGGTCATAAATTTTTGTCAAGTTAAAGACCACAAAGGAAAAACTCTTGGTAAAAAAATTGAGTCACACTTAAATGAGTGGAAGATTGATGGCATTTTTACTTTAACTATTGATAATGTGAATTCCAATAATCAAACCATTAGGTTCTTGAAAAGACGCACAAAATTGTGGAAATGAACTGTTTTGGGCCATGACTTTTTACATATGCATTGTTGTGCGCATATTCTGAATCTTATTGTGGGTGATGGATTAAAGGATCTTGATTCTTGTATTGCAAATGTGAGGTATGCAGTGAGGTATGTGAGGTCTTCTCTAAACTGGCTTGACACTTTTAAGAAGTATGTGGAAAATTTGAATATTGTGAGTAAGAGTCTCTTGTTCCTAAATGTGCCAACACAATGGAATTCCACATATCTTATGTTGGAGACGGTAGAAATATTTGAGAGTGCCTTTCAAAGAATGGGTAAGGAGGATTACAATTATAAACATTACTTCTTGGATAATGAAGGGGGTGATAGGAGAGAGATGCCTAAAATAATGGATTGTGATAATTGTAGAGCATTTGTGAAATTTCTTAAAATGTTCTACAATGCAACAAAGAGATTTTCTAGGTCTTTGTTTGTTACTTAAAATACATTCTACACTGAATTTTTTGTGATTGAAAACATGATTGGACAATTAATCAAAGAAAATGATCTTATTTTGCATTCAATGGCAAAGAGAATGAAAGAGAAGTTTGACTAGTATTAGGGGAATGGGGATAAAATCAATCTCCTTTTGTATGTTGCGATTGTGCTTGATCCTTGAAGAAAAATGACATTTTTGGAATTTTGTTTTTCCCAAATGTTTGGTGGAGATGTGTTGAAAGTAAAAGAAATGTTAGACAAGGTAAAAAATTATTTGAATCGATTGTATGATCATTACGCCACACTTGATTCAACAAATATGCAAGCCTCCAATGTGAATAAAACATTGGATATGGTGGTAGATGAAGATGACCCATACTCTATTGTGAACTCTCAATTTAACTCATTTTTGAAGGTGCAATTTTGTACTGGGAGTAAGTTGGAATTGGATAAGTACTTAGGTGATATTGAGAAAGGTGCCAAGAATGCTCAATTTGATATCTTGCAGTGGTGGAAGGTTAATGCAACAAAGTATAGGGTGTTATCACTTCTAGCACAAGATGTGTTGGCTATATCTGTTTCCACTGTTACTTTTGAGTCAGCTTTTAGTACAAGAGGTTGTATACTTGATCCATTCCATAGTTCACTTACTCCCAAGATGGTGGAGGTTCTTGTTTGTACACAAAATTGGCTTCAAAGTAACATTCCAATATGTCTTCGACAACCAATGGATAATGTTGAACAATTTGAACAACAATATGATTCGGGTAATATATATAATGATTTATTTTGTTTTAAATTTCATTTATTTTGTATTATTCAAAATTCATTATCTTCACTTCACTTATTTTTGTTGTATCATGTTTCATGTGTAGTTGTTTCAGAATCAAGTTTATGTTCAAAGCCAAGTCCGAAGTGTAGTTTTATTGAAGTTTAATATCATTAGTAAAGTACTTCACTTTGTTAAATGTTGTCAATGCATGTTTATTTGTTTTAAGTTTAAGACGGTTTAGCTTTTTTTTATTAAATAATTTCATTTTTTTGTTTTGTAGGTTTACATGGCTCATGATTTGGTTGAAGGAAATGAATGGCTCTATTGCGTCTTTTTAAGTTATTTTTTAAAATATGACTGTTAGTTTAAACTTTTTTTGGATGACTATAATATTTTATTTTGGATGACTGTATGAAGACATTTTAAGTATTGGTCATTTCAGATGATTAAATTTTTTTTGGATGACTGTAATATTTTATTTTGGATGACTGTATGAAGACATTTTAAATATTGGTCATTTCGATTGTACGACATTAGAAATAATGTGTAATGAATAATGAGTGATGAATTGAATTTTGTGTGTTGTTTGTAGTAAATGTTAAGAATCAAAATCGATATTTGTTGGATTATTATCCATGCTTATGTTTGTAGACAGGTTGGATTGTTATTAAAAAAAAAAAAGTCTCAAAAAATTATGTCTGTGGACAGGTTTTATTATGTTGAAATTTTTTTAAAATGTAAACCGCCAAACCGGTTTGTATCCATCTGCCAATTCGCCAATCTGCTCAATCTACATCTATCAATTCGACAGATGGTTACGGATTAGAGGTTCTGAGGCCGTAATCGAACCGTAAGCACCCCTACTATAAATGGATATAAGTGCCATTGGAGCTTATTGTAGTAACACTTTGCAAAGTTACTACCACTACTATAAAATGCAACTTATATGTTCTTTTTAGCAACACTTTTAAAAACCCCAACTAAGCATACGTAAATACCTGTAAAAATTTTGAAAAAATTAAATATTAATTGCCACATCTTATATTGACAATTTGACATAATATTTTCATAATAATAAAAAAATATTATTACAATAGGATCATCACATAAAAAACAAAGAAAATTCAAAATACAATTATTTTTTGGTCTAAAGATATAAATTTATTTATATTGTAATAAAAATCATAATCAAAATTAAAAAATATTCTACCACACTAACAAAGTCAAAGGCAAAAAAAAAATTATTCCAACCATGGACCAACTAAACATAAGTTCTCAAAAATCATAGTTATATCCATCTTCCCAACAGACAAATTACCAAAACAAAATCAGTCCCCAAATTCTCAACCTCACTTGTATAAGTATTCTCGACTAACATCCATAACTTGCAAAATCCACATCTAAAAGATAAACATATAAAAGTATTAGAAACTATATTAAATTAAAATAAATTTTGTTAATGAAATTAGTATTTATGGAAGAAATATACCACAAATGTAGCAGGCCAAGCAATATAAGCTCCAACAACTTCTTCAATTGTTTCGACAAGTCATATGTTCGGATCAAGTTTCTAATTAGGTTTGATTGGTACTTGAACATGTAACTCCCAATAGTCAGATCCTGATTATTCCCCTTTTACTTCTTTAGATGGATTTGTGCTTTTAAGTACTCTAATTGCAATTGTTTTTGTTGGCCTAATGATACTTTTTAGAACAAATATATCTCCTGTAACGCCCCACTATTTATTACCTGAATAACTTCACCATATCCGTTAATATAAATCTATTTCCATTAAGAACATGCGGAATCATATGTACATTACACCCATAAATAAATGAAAGTGCTCTCAATCGTACATATATGGAATGCAACAGGAATTACCTTTAAACAAAATGCCCATAGGCTTATATCTTACATTAAAAGTAAAGGTTTAACCTTTTTACAACAATGGCGTTCCGCCAACAAGTATAGGCACCATGGCCAACAATTAAAGAAGATCACTGATCTTGAAACATCTTTCAACATGCACCTGAAAAATGATTCGCAACGTGGGATGAATATAAAGTCCAGTAGAGATCCTAACATGGTTCTAAACAATAACAACATATCTATAATCATGAATGCACCATGACGTACAATATAAATAATGTGATAGTTTAATATTCAAAATATACTTATACAAGTACATTTTCTCCAAAAACATCCATTTGAACATTACAAGGTGTAAAACCATTTGTTTTCTTTCCAATTATCTAATTTAGTTCCAAAAGTATTTTTTCACAACACAACCTTGGTTATTTAAGCCTCCACATTAATATAAAAGAATTTTGTCTCCACAATTGTTTTAAAAGCATGTTCACATATACGAGTTATAACCCAATCCCATAACTCAACCCACTACACACACTTATGCAACAACACATCTACTATCTTCCCTGGCCATAGGCCCAAGGGCAAGGAACACCCCATAACAGGATATCGAGAAAACATATATTTCTAAATATAAATAACTGAACATAATACATACTTCCATTTCCATCGACCTACAACACGGATGCAAAAAATACAACCCACAGAACACATAACGCTTTATTGGCCTCACCCAGAGGGAAACAACCCCAAGGTCACACTTTATCGAGCGCAAATCGGAAAGGAGGTAAACCTATCACAAGGCGCTACACTTTACCGACTCAATACAAAGAGAAACAGACCTCCTTTCACATTTTGCTGGATGCAAACCGGAAGGGACGAGGAACCTTGTCAAGGTGCCACGCTTTACTGGCCTTACCCAAAGGGTAACGGACCCCCAAACAAAAACACAATAATAACATGACATGTTAAACTACATAATACCGTACAACTATAATACATGCACATCATCCACTCAACAACAACAATGCCATCCTCCACCGATGACCAAGGACAAAACCTCTAAACAGATAAATAGATGCACAACTCATACAATATAAATCCATAACTAATTTCACTTTTTCAAATCAACCATTTCTTATTTCATTTCATAAAAGAGTTACACGTGCCATTTTATTTCTAAAACCAAATCGGTTGTTTCAAAACTATCAACTACGTCCACCCTTGGCCAAAACTTTATCTTTTTTCTTAAACTAATCCAATTCATAAAGTACAACTACAATACAAAGTTAATCAAAAACCACTATTAAACCCAATTAAGTTTCATTGTAATAATTATACCACTACTCCAATTCTTTAACACATAACTCGATTATTACACATCTTTAACCCTTTAGGATTAATTAAGCCCATAATCATAAATTATGGTTTTTCCCCATTCTCAATACAAACACGCTCAATTACCTCTCAATTAACCAAAACACCCACAACTCGTCCAATTCCAACTCCCAAGATCCAAACCCAAACCCCTATCATGTTTTTTTGTAAAATTTCTTATCAAACTTGTTTTTAAATGCTATAAAAATTACCACATGTATATCTGTAATGAGGTATTGGAAAGGAGCAAAGAAATCCCTATCTCTTGAAGCGAAGAGGAGACAACTCAAAAGTCATCGGCGACGCTCAGATTAAATGGAAGCCCTTGTCGAGTTTTACGTTTTGGTATATGGAACTAGGGTCAAAGATGTTTAAAAATAAATGAAATCAAGGTTAGAAAGCTTGAAAACTCAAAAATGGCAGAAAGAGAGAGAGAGAGAGAGAGAGAGAGAGAAAAGTGAAGAGATTTAACCAAAAAAGTGACTTTTAAAGATATGATTCTAGACAGACCGCTCGAGCGGTCAAAAGTGCGCTCAAGTGGTGAATCGAGGTTTTCGGTATCTTAGACAGTTTTGGAAGATAGAGCTAGAAGGGTCTATGGACTCTTGAGCGGTGAAAGTTGTGTTCGAGTGAATATGCACACAACACAGATTCGTAAACTTCAAACAGGCAAAACTCTCTCATCCGGACTCTGTGTAGGGTCGTTCTTGTATCCAAATTGAAGCCTCAGAAGTAAGCTGTCCAATGATTTTCATCTCACATCAAGATTCGAAGTGTGGAGAGAGAAAATGATAAAAGAGTAAAGACTACTTAATAACAACTATTCCGATTTGGAGTTTTTGATCCAATCTCACCTAACCACTACGGTAACTCCTCAACCAAGGCCAAAATATCAAATAAGAACGTTCTCAATCATGATAATCAAATAGTCGAATATAATTCCATTATACTAAGAAGTAGAGAGTGCTACAACCTCCCCACCTTAGGAAATTTCATCCCCAAAATTAAGAATATAAGGCAACCCAATTACAAAAAGAAACACAACCACCAAGCCAAGCCTAGATTCATATTCTGGATAATTTCTTGGATCCCGATCCAATGTCTTGGGGCTCCAAAGACACCCGAACAATAAGAATACAAGGAAGAGGTCACGAATGGTTCTTCGACCAACACAACTCGTTGGGGTCTATGAGACGATAAAACAAACAATGGACTCTATGTGCACCCCAAAGACGTCAACCTTCATTGAGCACTCAACACTAGATCACTAAGGAAAAGAAAACCACCTTTACAACAAAACTCTCGGTCAACTCTCACAAAAGATGACTTACCACAAAAACATGGCCCAAAAGACAATGATCCGGCACAATAAACCCTAACAACGCCAAACCCTCCTCCAAACAAAACATCTAAACACATGACTAGCAATCCAAGCTAAGTCACTACATGAACCAACTATGAAAGGTAGGGGTGTTCGCGGTTCGGTTGCGGCCAGAGAATCTCTATTCCGCCATCCATCCGCTGGATTGACAGATTGGAAAAAATCAATCTGCATCCGTCCGTTAGATTGACGGATGCGGACTGGTAGATTGGCGGATAGATGTAAATCGGTTTTAGCAGTTTAAATTTTTACAAATTTTGAACATAATACAACTTGTCAACATTTTTTTTTTTTTTTTTGGGATAACAATTCAACTAAACATTATCAAGTAAATTGTCAAATACCAATAATAAATGCATATAAGAAAACCATGCATTGTCAAAACTATTTCATTATTTTTTTTATTCAAAAACAATTTTATTTTTTAAAAAAAATGACAAAATTAAGTTATATTTTTCACAAAAAAATACTAAATATCAACACTTGCCATTTGATAAAAGGATTTCAAATTGAAAACACAACAGAATATCCAAACTCTTTTTCAATTGAAAATACAAACATAATATCTAAACAAATTGAAAACACAAAGTCTTACAAATTACTAGAGGTGCTCGCGGTTTGGCGGTTCGGTTGGCCAAAGGAATCTCAAATCCCCCATCGGTCCATAACTAGGCGGATTAGAAAAAATCAATCCACAACTGTCCGCTCGTCATCATGCATCCGTTCAAAATGCGATGAATCGATTCGGTTCGGTTCGGTTCGATCGGTTTGGACAGATAGGAATATCTGCTACTCACCCTTAATGAAAGGTGATATTATTCACAACACATCCATGTTATAAAAAAAAAAAGGTGCCCAAACTTGCACCGGCAACAACCAAAATACGTTTTCGATTTCCCACGTAAAACTTAAAATTTTGCAACCATCCTTTGAAAACAAAGTAAAATGTTACTCAGAATACCTAATCATTCACATTATCGTGATTTGTTAGATTTATAAATCAAATAAACTATGCATCAAAATCTTTCATTATCACTTAGATTAAATTCACAATATTATAGTTCAACATTGCCATCCAAGGCCACAACATAAGGAAAAATTCATTTTCCCAAATTTGTTTCTCAATATAAAATAGTGAACCTCAACTGTTACCCAATAACACCCATCACTCTTATAGTGATGCTTCAATGCCAAAAACAACATTTCTATAACAACAAATTAATAAAAATAACAACTGTGCTAGTAATATAGGAAAGCACAAATAAAGTTTCCATATTCTTGGGAGCCTCATCCCATCACCATCTATCAATCACACAACAGCGCAAAAATACTCACAACACGAAGGTCTCAACATGTAACCCCAACCCAGTTACCACTAGCTCACACCAACTTCATATTTGCCTACACAAGACTTAACACCCACAAATCCACACTATAGTGCTGCTCAACCTTACAACTCTTATGTTCAATTCCAAGCTACTCTTGAGGTGACTATATGTCACCCCACTTCCGACAACAACCAACTGACTAACCAACTCCACAACCCTTAACACTCGGCACCAACTATCGGCATGCTACCCAACACTGTTTACTACAAAATGGAGTTCACACACAAAACAACTATCCTTTGAACCTACATTGAATTCCTCAAACAAAGACACCACCATTATTGTTTTGAAATAAATCACCACTCGTAAGCTTATATGGCAAACACACCCTTCTCATCACAACTCAAGACCGATAGGGTCAACAGCCATCCACCAAATCCTGAATACGTAAAACAACAGCACAACACAGTCTTAACACACCACCCAACACTTAAACATCGTGAGCCAACTTACAATTTCCTGTAAATCACCAATTTCTAACACCTTACAAACACAAGCACAACTCTCACCATTAAAGAAGCAAGTCTTATATTCCCTCCACACACTTTCACAATCTACTAGTAACTCCTACCAACCTCATGGATTCTAAAGCATCACACTAGCCAAAAACAACACATTAACACTATACAACCTCACTCTTGCCACATCAAGACTAGACACAACAATAAACAAACCTCTACTTCTTAACAAGCAATACTAAATCAACCCAAGGCATCACAAGCCAACACATGCTCCAGCCAGGAAAATAATACAACATAATAAAGCTATTTTTCTAATCCTTACAACATTCTTCAACACATTCCAAGTAAATTCAAGATTAATTACATATCCATACCATTTGGATTTATAACAACACATATATATGCATAAACAACATTTGTAGGCATACAGCCTTAAATAAGATAACTTCATATTACATTACAAATAATAAAACTCCTCCACACTAGAACATCACTATCGTCCCTGTTGGGACTACTGAAACTGGTCTTGCCCATGCAGAGAGAACGATGTCGAACATGGCCCGTCTAACCACACCTAGAACAAATAAGTGGTCCCCTATTCCAACTGACTCGATGAGGCCTGAGTCTAACTGGACCCTCCAAAAGACGAGTCCGAAGAACCAAAAATGGATTGAGGCATTAACTACACTTGTGCCTGAGATCTTGTTCGTCTCCAATTCTTACTAGGTCCACTACCTTCTCGAACAGTCGAAATTGCTGATATGCCCTCTTTCTTCTCATCTTGACCAACACTAAGATTAACAGTTTTCACATTAGCTGTCGCCTCTACCAGGGTGTGATAATCTCTATACATAGCCCTAATAACCTTTTCTCGGATATCATCACACAACCTCCCCTCATACTCAAAACAACGTTGCTCCTCTGTTACGACCAATTCTTCAGCGAACCTCGACAAATTGGTGAACCTCACCTCAAACTGTGCGAAAAGAATATCCTCTTGGTGCAACTCAACAAACTAGTTCCTCAATCTTTCTCGAGCGGAATGAGGAAAATACTTAGCCCAAAAGCCTCAGTAAATGCAGCCCAAGTGGTGCCCACAGAAACTCTCGCAGGCTTCCACCAATAACTAGTATCTTCATTCAATTGGAAACTAGCCAAAACAACCTCAACTCCTCATCCTCTACTCTGAGTATATCAAGAGTCTTGGTAATCTGTTTTAACTAATCATCAGCCTCCAACGGCTTAGGCTCTTCCAAAAACACAGGTGGATTACAGTGAAGAAACTCCTTGGTCAACTTAAGGAAACACCCATGGTCCCCTTTAGTGTGAGCTAGAGCATCTCTCACAGCTCTCAAAATCTCGCATGCAACTTCTTTACCCACAGCCGATGCTGTAAGGACAGGTACCAATGAAACAGTTGTGCCTCTACCGACACTTTTACTCCCAACTTAGCCTCTACCTCCTTGTGAAGACATCTTATAAAACCAAAAACCAAAACCAAATTTAATGTTCAAAACAACAGCCTTTCCCTAGGTACACATTCCCACGACTAAGCTACAAGACGCACTTAACACAAAACATTAAATCCTATTCACAAAAACAGTTAAACACTTAATTACATAATCAGATTAAGTCTACAAAGATAGCTACTCGTCCCAAAACTTCAACGAATTCTCATCAGAAACCATGTTGATCAAGTGTGTTTCCAATAAGACCTCTTAGCAAGTTTTGATACCAAGGCATTCAAACCCGGTTAGCTCTGATACCAAGTTGTAATGCCCCACTTTTTATTACCCGAATAACTTTACCATATCCATTTACATAAATCCATTTCCATTAAGAACATGCGAAACCATACGTACATTACATCTATAAATAAATGAAAGTCCTCTCAATCATACATACATGAAATGCAACAGGAATTACATTTAAACAAAATGTCCGTAGGCATATATCTTATATTAAAAGTAAGGGTTTAACCCTTTTACAACAATGACATTCCGCCAATAAGTATAGACCCTATGGCCAACAATTAAGGAAGATCACCGATGTTGAATCATCTGTTAACATGCACCTGAAAAATGATTACCAACATTAGATGAATATAAAGTCCAGTAGAGATCCCAACATGATCCTAAACAATAACAACTTATAAATATCTATAATCATAAATGCACCATGACGTACAATATAAATAATGTGACAGTTTAATATTCAAAATATACTTATACAAGTACATTTTCTCCAAAAACATCCATTTGAACACTACAAGGTGTAAAACTATTTGTTTCTTTTCCAATTATCCAATTTAGTTCCAAAAGTATTTTTTCACTACACAACCTTGGTTAGTTAAACCTCCACATTAATATAAAAGAATTTTGTCTCCACATTTGTTTTGAAAGCACGTTCACATATACGAGTCATAACCCAATCCCACAACTCAACCTACTACACACACTTATGTAATAACACATCTACTATCTTCCCTGGCCATAGGCCCAAGGGCAAGGAACACCCATAATAGGATACCAAGAAAATATATATTTCTAAATATAAATAACTGAACGTAATACATACTTCTATTTTCACCGGTCTACAGCACAGATGGCAAATAATACAACCCACAGAACATATAACGCTTTATCGGCTTCACCCGGAGAGAAACAACCCCAAGGTCACACTTTACTAAGCACAAACCGGAAGGGAAACGAACCTATCACAAGGCTCCGCGCTTTACCAACTCAATACGGAGAGAAACGGACCTCCTTTCACGCTTTGTCGGGCGCAAGCCGGAAAACACAATAATAGCACAACATGTTATACTACATAATAACGTACAAGTGTAATACATGCACATCATTTACTCAACAACTTTTCCACTAATGACCAAGGACAAAACCTCTAAACCGATAAATAGATACACAACTCATACAATATAAATCCATAACTAATTCCACTTTTTCAAATCCACCAATTCTTATTTCATCTAATAAAAGAGTTACACACGCCATTTTATTTCCAAAACCAAATCCGTTATTTCAAAGCCATCAACTGTGTCCACCCTTGGCAAAAACTGCGTCTTTTTCCTTAAACCAATCCAATTCATAAAGTACAACTACAATATGAAGTTAATCAAAAACCACTATTAAACCCAATTGAGTTTCATTTTAATAACTATACCACTATTCTAATTCTTTAGGATTAGTTAAAGCTCATAATGATAAATTACGGTTTTTTTTCTCTCTCTCTCAACATGAACATGCTCAACTACCTCTTAATTAACTAAACATGTGCAACTCATCCAATTCCAACTCCCAAGATCCAAACCCCAAACCCCTATCATGCTTTTTGTAAAATTTCTTAACAAACTTGTTTTTAAATGCTATCAGAACTGCCACATGTATATCTATAACGAGGTATTGAAAAGAAGTAAAGAAATCCCTATCTCTTAAAGCGAAGAGAAGACAACTCAAAAATCACCGGCAGCGAAATGACGATCTGCTTAAATTAAATAGAAGCCCTCACCGAACTCTGCATTTTGGTATATGGAACTAGGGGTCAAAGATGTTTAAAAATAGATGAAATCAAGGTTCAAAAGCTTGAAAACTCAAAAATGTCAAAAATAGAGAGAAGAGAGAGAAAAGTGAAGAGATTTGACCCAAAAAGTGACTTTTAAAGATATGATTCTGGACAAACTGCTCGAGCGGTCGAAAGTGCGCTCGAGTGGTGAATCGAGGCTTCCAGCATCTTAGAAAATTTTAGAAAATAAAGCTAGAAGGGTCTATGGACTGCTCGAGCAGTGAAAGTTGCGCTCGAGCAAACTATGCACACAACATAGATTTGCAAACTTCAAATAGGCATTACTCTCTTGTCCGGACTCCGTTTAGGGTCGTGCTTGTGTCCAAATTGAAGCCCCGAAAGTAAGCTTTCCATTGGTTCTAGTCTCACATTAAGATTCAAAGTGTGGAGAGAGAGAAAATGATAAAATAGTGAAGACTACTCAACAACAACTATTCAAATTTAGAGTTTTTGATCCAATCTCGCCCAACCACTATGGTAACACCTCAACCAAGGTCCAAATATCGACTAAGAATGTTCTCAATCATGATAATCAAAGAGTTAAATATAATTCCATTATACCAAAAAGTACAAAGTGCTACATCTTCAACCTGTAAATCAAGATTTAACTACTTAAGTAAAATATTTATTTACAATTAATAAATAATATTAAAAAAAATTAGTACAAGGTGCCAGAGTGAAGATGATCACAACTGAAAGTGATATGCATTTCTCTAGTAGTAGGGAAGCCACATGCTACATGTCTACTTTTATATATTTTGGGTACAAGCATATATATGTATATATATATATATATATTTAGTGAAAGGAAACAAAAATATTTTAGAAATCAATTTACCATGATTTTAATCAGTTAATTGGTCCACCACACTATAACAAATTATATGAAAACAATAACTGTAAGTCTTTAGATCATATCTAACAATAGATCAAAAAAATTAGCAGCAATCAAAGGTACAAATCAGCAACAATCAAGACAATGTCCATTAGTAATACTAGGACCCCTTCAGTGCTTTTGAATTATTTCTATAGGTTAGAAATGAAAATGCCGAGGATTTTCTAAAACTTTTGAAAGAATGGGAAAAGCCATGCCAATGGTATGTTTTCAATAATTTAGATAAAACACTTAAATCTAGAAGGGGCTTGTTTGCTTGGGAGTTAGAAGAAGCATAACAACTCAAACAACTGTTACTCTCTACTCCAAAATTGAGAGAGGGTGATCATGACATACTGTTGTAGAAAGCTGATCTTACATGCCAGTTCTCTGTTAAATTAATCTATAATTGGTTGGATATTAATGTTGGTTCAAGCTCTATTCCTCCTCACATAATCTGGAACAATATTGCTCTTCACAAAGTTCAGTAACAACCCAAGGTTTTGTGAGGCCTAAGCTAAACATGAAAAAAGAGGCCTTGCCTTACCAGGTCTTCAAAAATTTGGAGCAATCGACAATAAGAATTTTGTAACATAAAATTTGGAGGCCTTTATAACGATTCTAGTTTTGACCCGACCTTTGTTGTATTCTGGACTCGAGTTTCATGGTTTCGTATTGTTGTTCATGTCTTGCTTCCCTTGTATCTCCTTAAATTTGGCTATTGGATTGTTGTGGTTGCATTTAGAATAGGTTGGTTGCTTGGTTTCCAAACTTTTGTTGCCCAGAGTTTTGTTCCTCCGCTCAAGCGGCACTTCTTGCACTCGAGTGGGCTTTGTAAACTCTCAGTACTTTTGCAGGTCTGTAAAACTACTGAGAGAATATATTCTATGCTCGAGCGGGCTCAGCTCTAGTGGCTTTTCTTGCGCTTGAGCGTTGGTCTATTGTTTGCAAAACTACTAGGAGTGTGCATTCTGCGCTCGAGCGTCACTTCTTGCACTCAAGGGGAACAACTTATTGTGCCTGACACTTGAGCGTCACTTCTTGCACTCAAGTAGATTGTGCGTATATTAGTTCGTGAAAGTGACTTTTTACATCACTTTTTCATATATTTTCTCTCAAAACCCTAAAGTTGAGACCCTATCTCTTTAAAACCTGCATTCTCTCTATATTTTCATCTAATCTAGTGGTTTCTCCACTCGTGTGCCTTTGTTAAAAAGGTAGAGCACGCCGTGGGCTCTTTTTTCATCCGAACAAAAGTGGATTTTGGTTCATGTGAGGTTTCTCTGCTCTCTCCACTTGATCTCTAGCTTCGAGGTAGGGACTTTCTACACTCTCCTATGAGTTTTAACTTAATTATTTGTTAATGTGTAAGAATAATTGGAACTTCGGGTGATTTTGAACAAACCTAGGATTTTGGTTTAAAATCAAAAGAGGAGTTTTCAAATATATGTATTGAAAATGGTCATGGGAGTAATTATGTGGTTGTGGTGTGATTAATTTGTTGATTTTGATACTTGGAATGGATTTGGAAGAAAATAGAGTTTTGCCCTAAAATATTTCAATCAATTATTTTGTATAAATAATTGGAATTAGTATTGAGATTGTGAAATTGGATGAACGTTTATATAAATGGTGGAGTTGGATATGTATTATCTCTCATCTATGAAAATTTGGATAATTTATCTGTCTTAGAGATTGTATATCTGTTTAGAAATATCTGTTTTGGGCTATTGGTGGAGGATAGCTATGATTGTTGTAGAAATTGCATGAGGATTAGGTGAATTGAAACTAATCTCTTATTCGTTGTCATTAAATGTGACTATGTCTTTAATACATTGTAAGTGTATGATGTTTGAGAGAAAAAAGGAGATGGACTCCATTGAATTAAGTTGGCCTGTGTGTCCAGAGTGAAAGTCCCGAAAGCTGCGTGTATACATGGGTACCGATTCATGCGGATGAAATATCCGTAAAATGGAAAAATGAAAGTATTTGTATAATGATTATGTTGATTAGAGACCCACTGAGTTGTATCCTCAGTTTGGTTGTTTGAATGAAATGGTGAACGATTTATGAATTGAGATATAAAATTTGGCTTGGCATGGCATGATTTTGTAAAAGAGTTATAAATGATTTTATCACAGGTATTGAATATGCATATCATACTTATATCTTTGTTAAGATTCATCTATTGTATTAGATTATTTCTATTGGGTTTTGGTTCACCTTACTTGGGAAAAATTATTTTTAGGTGCTGATGATATGCCTCCACTAAGGACTTAGCTTGAGAGAGTTATAGAGCTAAAGGCTCAGTTTTGTTTATCTTGTATTTACTTTTGTACAACCCTAGGGCTTTACTTGTACTGAGCTGATGACTCATTTTTTATGTACCCAAGCATTGGCTTGGAAAGATGTAAGCTTTTAGGGCATATATGAACATTTGTTTAGCTTTCTTTCCTTAACATTTTTTGTATATTAATTCTGATTAATGAAAACTTATCATTTCAATTATGTCACTTTGTATTAGTTGTTTGGAGTTGAATTATTGTAATTATTTTCGGAGCATTATAGCCTTAGACAATGGGTTAAGTGGCTTAATGGTTGAGCCACCCTTGGCTAAATTGTTCTTTGTAAACTTGGTAGGCATTGTTTTTTTTTCTTTTTCTTTTTTTTTTCCTCTTATTGTGATGTGTGAAGATCATTTCCTCCTACTAAAGTTGGGTGAGTGTGCTCTGTTTTTTGGTTTTTTTATTTTTGAGATTAAGTAGACTCTGTTTGTTTGCCTAGAACAATTCGTTTAATTATGTGGCATTGTCTTATCTCGAAGCAATATTGGAAAAGGCTACGTGTATATATGGCACTTGTAGAACAATCAACAGTGAAGGACTCAAAAATGACATTCAATTTCTTAAAGTTAGCTTTGATAAGCCGGTGGGAAATGAAAATGAATGTGGATGGCACCTCTAACCTCTTTGGATAATCCTAGTGTGCACTACTTTCGCAAAGCATATTGAACCAAAAAAAAAAAAAAAAAGCGAAAAAACTAAATAACATTAATAAAACCAATCTCCAACAATAGACATAAAAATTACGAATGCAAAAAATAAAAATAAAAATAAAATAATAGGTGGGACTTCAAAATCTTTCTAGAAGTGACGTGCGAAGAGAGATTAATAATAGACTGATAAGAGTGTGTTATTTTGTCATCTTATTCATCCTTATAAACAGAAAAACGACACAAAAAAAAAAAAAAAGAGAGAGTAAAACAATGCAAGATCTCCATGAGGTATTTAAACAAACATTTGTAAGGCGTTATATAAAATCACAACATAAATACAAGAAGAGAGTAAAACAATGCAAGATCTTCATTTTCTTAATATTTTTGTATGTTGTTAAAAAAAAATTTATTGTTTAAGTGCTTGTAGTTTAGAAGGACATATATATATATATATCATAAATTTAAAACCAAAAATAACAAAAAATAAAAGTATAAACTTTTAATAGTAATTAATAATTTGAATACATATATTTACTAACATATTATGTTTAGACTAATAACTTATAACACATCATTATGACACATGCGAATATTCATCTCATTCTAATTTTAGTAACATAATTTAAAAAAGTATTTAAATTTAAAATTTTATTTTATAATTTAATAAAAGATGCATAAATTAATAAATGAATATTGATCTTATTTTGATAACATAATTTAAGGAAGAATCTAAATTTAAAATTTTATTTTATTAATGTAAAATTAATTTATAAACCAATCATAACACATATTAAAAAAAAATTAAACAAAATCAAAAAAAAAAAGAATTGAAACTTTAAACTTTAATAGGATGATAACGTTTTTCAATTATAGTAGTGTATAGATTTTGTATGAGATTTTGAAAATCTCATAATATCTCTTCTTAGAAGTATTCTTTTGTAAAATATATAAATAATCTCAACGTCACTCTTATTGTTCCTAAATACAAAAATTATAAGCTAATTATGATAATTTTAAATTTGTATTTAAAACTTACAAATCATGGGATAGATCATTATAATTTTAAATTTATATTGTGCCAATTATAAATTTAAATTAATAGATTATTTTCCATATTTAGTGAGCCTCAAATTTGAATTTTGAAATGGATTAGTATACTTTTTAGTTTTTTTTATTTTATTTTAGATTTGATATATTTTCCATTTGAAAGTCATAAATTAAGGGATATTAATTTTTATTTATTTATTTATTTTTGTTTGAATAAGAGCTAGCCAATAAAAGATTTTTTAAAATTTAAAAAATTGAAAAATTATGAAATTTAGATTGAGAACTTGAACACAAGGCTTGTGGGTTAGAAACTTCATTTTCCTTATATAATATATAGATTTGGTTTCAATGGTCGAGGTTCTAATATTTGTTAACCATTAAAGCTGAGTTCTTTTGTTTCATCTATATTTACTTGATAATTTGAGAGTGGACACGTGTCAAACTTTTACACAAATAATTAACACATTTTTTTAGCATTATTAACGAAATGCACAATGTAATTTTTTTTTCTTTTTTTTTTTTTTTTCCACAATTGCAACTTGTTTTTTGATAAGAATTTATATTTGTTTTAGATTTTTTTTAATATACAAATTATTTTTTTACAGTGTAATTTTTTTTCTTTTTTTTTTCGCAATTGCAACCTCTTATTTGTTATTAAGAATTTATATTTGTTTTAGATATTTTTTTTAGATTTAAATGAAGTGCACAGTGTAATTTTTTTTTTTCGCAATTGCAACCTCTTATTTGTAATTAAGAATTTATATTTGTTTTAGATTTTTTTTAATATAGAATTTTTTTTTTTTAAGATTTTAATGAAATGCACAGTGTAATTTTTTTTCTCTTTTTTTTTTTCCACAATTGCAACCTGTTATTTTTTAATAAGAATTTATATTTATTTTGGATATTTTTTTAATATACAAATTATTTTTTTTAGATTTTAATGAAATGCACAGTGTAATTTTTTTCTCTTTTTTTTTTCGCAACTACAACCTATTATTTTTTAATAAAAATTTGTAACACCCCGTAAATATAACAATAAGATCAACCTTCGCAGATATTAAATAATACCAGATGTCTTAATATAATGTTCTTCTATTCGTAAGATTTCATCTCTTTACAAAAGTGTAACACATGCAATAATACACTCAAAAGTCTTAACTCTGAATCTATAGCATGTGCCATGACAAAAGATGTGAAATAAGAGTTAAACAGATATAGTAATGCCCTATTGGTTACAACTTTCCAACATGACACTTGGTTACAACAAAAGTGAGTTTAAACTCAACACAAATAAACCCTACGCTTATACAAAATAAATAATACTAAAACCCAAAAATAGAAGCACTTGGCTCCCAATCCTCTCAAGTTATTGCCTTGGTGGAGGCATGTCATCAGCACCTAAAAATGGTTTTCTACATAGGGTGAGCCAAAGCCTAGTAAAGATACTCTAACACAATGTATGAATCTTAACAGAGTTACAAAGTGTATGCATATGCAATGCTCGTGTCAAAATATTTTATATCTCTTTCCAAAACCATGCAATGCCAAGTTATGTCATAATTCAAGAATCCATTTACTTCACAATAGAAAGCAGAATGGTAGATACAACACTAGGAATCTCTAGGACGTGTCTGCAAGTAGACTATAAGCACTACCAATTTGTCATTTTTACCGGTATTAGCCGGAAGGCTTAACACCTAACCGTATAGATTTCTAGACTTTCACTAATAACACACAAACCAACATAAGACCACATCTACACTCTGACCCAGATTCACCATAGTAGTCACCGATTTTTTCCAAAACAATAACATTTTCAATGTGTTAAATCTGTTATGATGCTCAATGCAAATGGATGAGAAAATAATTTCAATTCACCTAATTCTCATGCAATTTCTACAACAATCATAGCTATCTCCTCCACCGATAGCCCAAAACAGATATCTCTAAACAGATAAACATTTCCAATTATGAGTGATAATTTATATTCAACTCCACCACCATCATCATCATTATTTCAGTTCCATAAAATCAATATCAATTCCATTTTTCCTTTACAAAACCAAATATTCACAAATTAGGGAAAAATATCTTTTCTTTAAAAATCAATTCCCATGGGTAAAATCCACCACATATCAAATCCAACCATTTTTTTAAAGCCACAATCATATACAAGAGCCCATTTTGAAAACTCCTCTTTTGATTTCAAATCAAACCTTAGATTTTATCCAAAAATTCCCAAATCACTATCTTGTTTAGAAAAGTAAATAACTAAGTTAAAAATAAAAAAAAATGGTCAAAGTAATCCTTATCTTAAAGCTAGAAGACAAGAGAGAGTGTGAAGAAACTTTGACAACACCCAAAAATCACCTTTGCACCGATCAAAACCAAACTCTAAGCGAGCTTTATCTTTTTATCAAAGAGACTATGGTGTAGAAATCAACAAATCAAGATGTATTTGAGTTTTAGAGAGGATTTCTAGAGAGAGAGTATGTTGATTTAGGTTTCGAAGTGTTTGAGAGAGAGAGAGAGAGAGAGATGAGAAAAGTGACTCAAAAGTAACCCCTTTCGGACTAATATATGCGCAGATCGCTTGAGCGCAGAAATGGTTGCTCGAGCGACTAGACACAACGAAGACACCGCTCGCAAGAATGGTTGCTCGAGCGCACAATGCACCACTCCCAGTAGTTCAGACCTACAAAAGTTCGCTCAAGCGCAAGAAGCATCGGTCGATCGTAGATATCAAACTCTCAATAATTTGCCGACTATAAAAGACCGCTCGAACGCAAGAAGCGTCGCTCGAGCGAACAAACAAAATTCTGGACAATCAACTCTTTGAAAACGGGCTCCTAACCTGTTTCAAACTCAACCGAAACTTCCAATAACCAAACCCAACAAACAATAAGATGAAAACGAGTTGAACAACCAATAAGACAAGGGAATTCCGGATCCAAAACAATAAATGAGTCGGGTTTAAGCCAGAGTCGCTATAAAATTTATATTTATTTTAGATATTTTTTTAATATACGAATTATTTTTTACAGTATAATTTTTTTCTCTTTTTTTTCGCAATTGCAGCCTGTTATTTTTTAATAAGAATTTATATTTGTTTTAGATATTTTTTTAATATACAAATCATTTTTTTTAGATTTTTTATAAAAATAATTTAACAATCCATCATTAACCATAGTGTATGGGAGAATTTGAAAATGTATGGGAAAAGTCAAAAATCCTTGTCGGTTGGAAGAATTCAATAAATACTGAGTTTTTTTTATAAAAAAAATCAAAAAAAGTAGAAACGGTGGTGCTACTTGCCCCAATTAGTGTACACACTAGTGTACCAACTAGTGTTATCATATTATTATTGATCACATTTATTATACAAGTTACAAATACTCAAAATCATACAAATAATGTCACATCATCTGATAGTACACTAGTGTGTACATTAATTGGTACATATAATATTATTCAACTAGAAAATTAAGATTAGAATATTAGAACTCCTACAAGGAAGAATTTATATGTGTTTTAGATTTTTTTTTAATATACAAATTATTTTTTTTAGATTTTTTATAAAAATAATTTAATAATCCCATCATTAACTATGGTGTATGGGAGAAGTTGAAAATGTATGGGAGAAGTCAAAAAGGTTTGTGGGTTGTGAGAATTTAATAAATGCTGAAATTTTTTAAAAAAATAAAAATAAAAAAATTAAAAAATTAAGATTGATATAAAACTCTCACAAGACTGGGTTAAAATTCTTTTTTTTCTTATATAATATATAGATTACATATCCTGTAATGTGCAACATATGATAAGAAATCATCATAATGTAATCATATAAACCTTTATTATTCAATAAATAAAGAATTTTGTTAATGGACGTCTTAAGACACACATTCAGAAATTTAAAAGATTATATATTCTGTATAAAAATAAATACAATAAAATTTGTATAATTACTTTAAACTTTTTTATGTCCCGAGGACATGTTTGATAACCTTCTCAGAGTGGGATTGGATTTGCAATCTCGCATGGGTCTTACCCAATTTCATAATCTTGGGTGGTTACTATTTTATCACCATTTTACAAACATAAAGCCACTTTTTATATAATGAGAACCTTTTTATGTAATTTCAAACCCAATGAATAACAATAATAATAATAAATCAAATATAACATATAATTAATGAAAAATGCTTGGAACCTTTTTTTTTTTTAGACCCCACAACCCTTTCGAATCTCAACCATTGATATATGTGTGAGACCCACTCATATATGTGTGGGGTTTATACTATCAATATTGAGATTCAAGGGGTTGTGGGATCCCAAAAAAAAAAGGTATCAATCATTGTTGATAATTAATATAAAAAACTTATAAAGTGGGCAAGAAATCCCAACAAATACACGGTGAAAATGAAATCCAGACATAAATGGAGAGATTTGAGCCATTAACCTTGTATTAAGTGTAGGGGTTCTAGTCAATTGCAATTTATCTAACATATTCAATTTAATACAATGACTTTAATAAATTGATCATTCAATTCTACCATACCATATTCTAATCTAATTCAACAATCAAACATGACCTTAGAACATACATTAACAGCATCCAAATATATAATTGCATGATGTTTTAGAAACGCTAATTTCATTTTCAAAATCAAATTTTTGGAAGTTTTTTTTTTTTAAATTAAAAATTAATTTGACAAAATTAAATATCAAAAAGATATTTTTAAATTTTTAGAAGAATTTTCTATCCTAAAAGAAGTAAAATCATATGAAACTAATGAATATTTTTATTATTTATATTTTTGTTAAATTAGATTTTAGATTGAAATAAATTAATAAATAAATTCTGAAAACTATGCCAAATAAATAAAGTCGGTCAAATTACGCTAACGATAGAAAATGCACAAAATAGGTGAGCTTTTAGTATGGTGGGATCCACTGACGGTTGGTTTGTATTTTGGTCATGGAATCTTCTCTCTCATTTTTTTTTTTTTTAATTAAATTTATTTATTTATATTTTGAGTTTTTGCCCTTGGCTTTTGCTTATTGTGTATGCACACCCATTTGTTTGTGTGATTGCAATAAGCCCCTTGTATTTTCTTTTTTGATTTATTTCATTCCCTACATATTTTGTTCATTTTTGGATCAAATATGCTAAATACTCCAAATAAATTAGTAAATATTCCACGGAATATTTACATGTCATTTGATTATTGTGTAGAATATTTTGTAACTCATATAAAATATTTGATAATTTATTTGGAATTTCTAATATTGCTCTTCTTAGATGTGTATATTCAAGGTCATTGTTATCAACATTTTTCCTTCTTGAAAGATTTAGAACTTTGTTTGGAGTAGATAGGTTTACCAACTACGACCATTAAACTAAATAAATTGTTAGAAGATCATCTTTCAAAGTGGTAAAGAAAAAGCTTGACTTGGGTAGAAATTATTAAATTTACTACTTTGGAAACTATTACAAAATATGAGAAATATTATATCAAATAGACTATTAGTCCAACAATAATTACAAGTCAACAATCACCAAGCTTTGGGGACTTACCTTTTTAGTCAATTAGACAAAAAGTTACTAAATTAGCCAAAAAGCCAACAACACATACCAAAAAGTCAAAGATTCTCTTTTCTCTCTACTTTTTGCACATCTTTCGTAATTAGCTAAAAAGTCATCCCAAACATACAAGTTTTTTTTACCTACCTTTTTAGCTAAATAGCCAAAAAGTTACTAAATTAGCCTGTTCCCAAACGAGGCCTAAGTCCAAGCCCAACCAAAAACTACTATTACTAACTACATACAATCCTCATAGTGGGAATCAAATAAATACCATAACTTCTCTCTATAAAAATTGAACCTGTAATCTTATATCATAAAGGAAAATATTATAGACTTCAAATAATCTACCAAACCTCTCACAAAGGTGTGAGACCTATACAAACCCACGTGTGTGGGTCTCATACCCATGTGAGAGATTTGATAGAAAATTTGGTAGATTATTTGGGTCTCTAGCATAATTTTACCACAAAATATCTTCATTAAATTTTGAATCTTTGCAAAAATAAGGTTATCATAGCAATTAAAATAAGTAATGAATAAATAGCTTAAGCAAACTGTCATAATAACTAATCAAACATTGACATATATATATTTAATAACCAAAAGATGTCTTAGGTGTCCAATGGGGGTAGTTGGGTGGCCAAACTTTTACAAGTTCCTTTTAACATTTTTATAATTATTTGAAGGAAGTAATTAACTTGTTCTCAAGTTTTGTTAAGCTCTTACCTAATTTCTTCCTAATCAATCAACAACATAGTACAAATTTATACGTTTAGGTATAAAATGTCCACAATAGATTTATTTTTTATTTTTATGAAAGTTCTACAATTTTGATAATTATTTGAAACATTTTTTTTTTTTTTGACCGGGAACTCCCATGGCTAGGCCCATTTATGACCCAACCCTACAAGTTAACTTGGAGAGGATGTTGAGAAACTTACCCCTCACCCGTCCAATTCAGTCAAGGTTTATAAAGAGGTTGGTATAGGTTTCGAATCTGAGACCTTTGGTCACACAAGCCGTTGCTTTACCAACCCATCCAACCCTTGAAATTTATTTGAAGCAATTAATTAACTTGTTCTCAAGTTTTGTTAAGCTCTTCCCTAATTTCCGCCTAATTGGTCAACAACAACATGATACAAATTTATAACGTTTAGGAATAAAATGTCAACAACAGATTTATTTTTTTATTTTTTATTTTTTACTTTTATGAAAGTTCTACGCTTTAAAATTCCATCACTTAATTGGGAGATTCCTTCCAATCTATAAAAAAAAAAAAAAAATAAAATAAATTTTGGGAGATTCCTTTCTCGATCTTTCTTAACCATCAAATCTATCATATATTTATTTTTAATTCAAATGGTGGACTTATCACTATTTGTTTTAACTAAGAAACATTTATATTTTTTATAGCTCACTTTGACTAATAACTCATCTCAAATGGCACTACAATTCATGTTGCTGAAAAACGAGGACTAGCTTGGAGGGTTTAATGAATACTGATTTAAGATTTTTAGAAGTCATAAATTATACCAAATTAAAATTTTATCTAAGCATTTCAAAAATTGAAATTATCAACAATAATAATTTTTAAAATTTTTCTTGTAAACCACCTTATACTGTGTTTGGTTGGGGGATTTCGAGAGGGATTTGGAAATGGAAAGAGAAAAGGAAAAGGTGTGTGAAACTAGGTGAAATGTTGGTATATTTTATTCACATTTCACCTAGTTTTTCCCTTTCCCTTTCCCTTTCCCTTTCCAAATTCCTCCTCAAATCCTCCAACCAAACACAGCGTTAAGCAATAATTTTAATGACTTGATGATGAGCCACCTTATTCAAACATTACAGTTTACAAGGATCAGCTGGTGTGGGTACAATGGAGCAATTGGACCATACAATACTCATTTTTAAAAGAGAAATGTTAGGGATCATGAAATTTTTTTCATGAAAATGATCATGAAAAATTTGTGACCCTTAGATTATCTTGATTAGTGTGTGGTGCTTTATTGTAAATGTAATCTAAAGGTCACAAATCTTTCATAATCATTTTCATGAAAGACTTTTCATGATACCTAGCATTGCTGTTTTTAAAAAGATGTGACCAAAGATTCATGCTAAAGCAATAGATCTAGGAAGAACAACATGTCAGCAGTCTTAAAACTATTCCAATGAGGCTGCAATTGGCTATATTATGATGGTTGGGTGTTCTAATGGAGTTCCCATTAAAGTAGTTAAATTTTGATATTGTTATCCTTAGTATCAAATTTGACATAAATTTTAAAAAAAATTCAAACTTTCACATTGTTATCAATAACTAGTTACCTTTTATAGAGATTCGACTATTGTTGAATAGATGAGATGATGGCTCTGCCCAAAAAAATAACACAAGCATTTAAGCAAGAATGCCCAAAGCCATATACTTCTCAACTATATTAATAAATTCATTAATCTAATAAATAAAGCTCACAATTATACAAATAAAAAATCTTTAAGCATTTGATTGGCAATTTCGTTTGACAAATACCTTTCAATTGTATGTTTTTCTCTTTCCATGTAATTGTTGAGATTGTATTTGAGTTTAGAATGTGAATCCTTTCTTGGTTGATCACTCTCTTCGCTAGGGCGGTGCTTCACAAGATCTCTACCTTAGTTTCACAAATACTGCAAAATTGTATTTACTGCTCAAGTGATAGAAGTTGCACTCAAGCGATGTATTCAATCTCTCAAGATTTCTGTTTGAGTTTTAGTTTTGCTACAAGGTAGTTATCATCACTCAAGCGGTTAAGATTGTACTTGAGCAATCCTCACATGGCTCCAAGATTTTGATCCAAGTGCTTTAGATAAATTTTTGTTGTTTGTGAATTGTTATTGGGTTGTTTGGTGCAACTATTAAAAGAAATTATAAATTATAGCTTTAATCAAAAGTTATTAATTTGTTTGGTGCATTGCTGGATTTAAATTTAAATTGCTTAGTAGTATTTGGTAAGTAAGCTATGAATAACTTTTTGATGTATAAATATCCTTTTTACCCCTATTAATTATAAATTGAATTAGTCTTTCTTAGTTATAAATTGGATTAGCTTTTACTTTTTGCTATTCATTACTAGTCTACATTTCCATAAAAAATAAATAAATAAATAATCCACAATTTATTTGGGTTTTTTTTATTTCTATTTTCAAAAAAAAAAAAAACAAATTCTAAGGTGCCGTTTGGTAACACTTACGTTTTCAGTTTTCTGTTTATATTTACAAAAATTTTAAAAATTCAAATAAAAACTTGTTTGGTAAAATTTTTGATTTATAAATCAGTGGTCTCAGTTTATAAATTTGGCCAAAAAATGAAAACACAAAAAATGTGTTTCCATTTTGAGTTTTGAGTTTTTTTTTTTTTTACCACCCAACACTAGCCACTACCCGCCACCATTTTCCACCACCGTCTTCCGCCACCACCACCCACCCCCTACCCCCACCACCACCACCTGCCACCACCAGCCACCACCCACCTGCCACCCACTCGCCATCACTACCCACCTCTCGCCACCACCACCACACCCACCACCCGCCACTACCATCCACCGCCTGCCACCACCACCACCACCTACTTACCAGCCACCTGCCACCACCATCCACCACCAGCCACCCACCACACCACCAGCCACCTGCCACTCACCGCCACCACCACCCACCACCCACCACCACCACCACCACCATCACCCACCACCCACCCGCCACCCACCTGCCACCACCACCCGCCACCCACTCGCTACCACCTACCACCTGCCACCGTCACCCACTCACCCACCACCACCACCTACCTGCCACCACCAACCACCACCCGCCATCCGCCACCCATCTGCCACTACCACCCGCCACCACCGCCCCACCACCACCACCACCCACTCGCTACCACCCGCCACCGTCACCCACCCACCCACCCACCCACCCACCCACCATCACCACCCACCCGCCACCACCCGCCACTACTCGCCATCCGCCACCCACCTGCCACCACCACCCACCACCCGCTGCCACCACCCGCCACCACCACCCACTCGCTACCACCCACCACCACCACCACCACCACCACCACCATCCACTCGCTACCACCCATCCACCCGCCACCGTCACCCACCCACTCGCCACCACCCACTACCCACCGTCACTACTTTCCACTACCGTCTTCCGCCGCCATTTGCCACCACTTGCCACTTCTCACTCTTTTTTATATTTTAAATTTTTTTTAAACATTTTGTCAATTACTAAACGCGTTTGTAGTTTATGTTTTTCTAAAAATAAACAAAAAATAAACAAAAACCAGTTTATAAAATTTTTATAAATATAAACTGAAAACGTAAACGTTACCAAACACACCCTAAGTGTATAATCATAAATTAACATGTCCACAACCAAAGTTAATAATCAGAAGTAAGGGATGCGCAACTTCTCAAAGTAAATTTTTTTTTTTATCAAAATCAATTGTTAGAATAAAAAACTGTTTAAAATAAATTTAACTAAACAGTTCAAAATAATTTTTTCAAAACTAAAATTTATAAGTTGATCACAAAAAAAAAAAAAAACCAAACCAAACCAAACCAAACACCCCAATTATCATCGAGCGATTGGATTTGAAACATGATTGCAAATTACAATATTGGGACCTAGATTTTGTGCAATAATAAAAGTGAATAAGTTACATTAATAAATTTCTCATTCATAAGGCCTATATGTACATGAATTTTTTATTCGGAATTTATGAGTACACAAAAGTCCAGTAGATAGGACCAACTAGTAGTTATCCCAAATAAGTAAACAACAAGCTTTTAGTGTTGGCCCAAACTATCTTTTCATCTTGCAACTTACTAATTTTTGGGGCCCAAATTATAATAGATGTCACAAAAAAAAAGAAGCTGAAGTCCAGCAATAAAAAAGGCAAAGTTCTTATTTTTGGGCCAAAGTTAGGCTTGGGCCTGACTGAGGGGATAAAAATATAGGAGAAAATTACTATGTAGGCTTATATAAATGATCTATTTCCCTTCTAATTCCATTATATTTTTAATAGACCAACAGGTCCACAGTTTTTTAAGTTTTGTACCTGGAGGTCCCGTTTTTATTTTCTTATTTTTTAAATGACTGTATTACCCTTTGATTTGAGATATATATACATGAAAAATCAAATATTCGCCTATGCGAGGTTGTCTACGATCTCGATCTCTCTTCATCATGCTAATCTCTTTGTGTTGTGAGGTCGATCTCGTTGTGTTGTGAGGTCAATCTCGTTGTGCGATCTGAATCTCTGTGTATAGGCAATCTCTGCGTACGCTCTCTCTCTCTCTCTCTCTCTCTCTCTGTGTGTCTATGTCTCATTCTGTTTCTATATGTCGATACGTATATGTATGTATATATATAGATAAGCAAATTTGTGTAATCTCTGGTGTGTGTTTGGCAATATTGTTATAGTTCTTTGTTTTGTGATAAACTTTGTTTGTTTGATGCTTATTTTGTGATTTTTGTATGTGATATAGTGTAATGATTTTAATTTTGTTAATTTTGTTTGTTGTATAATGTGATGTGTTTTGAAGTTGTAGTTTGGAATTGTGAATTCTGAAGTTTTGATACTGATTGTAACTGTATAATTTTACAGTTTGGAATTGTGAATTGTGAAGTGTTGATACTGATATGTTGTAACTGTATAATTTTACAGTTTGGAATCTGTGAACAATTGTTTGCTGGTTTGTGATTTTGTAATATGGAGGAGTGTTTCATGTTAATATGCAAAAACAGTAAGTCTTGTGCTGCTATTAAGATTAGTGAGGGATGTAGTTATCTTGAAGTTGTTGAGAAAATATCTGCGAAGTTCAAGGAGTTGAGTGTTGATAACTATTCCTGGATATTCTAATTGTATTGTTAAATGTGATGATGATTTGGGGAATATGATGTCAATGGTAGGTTGTAGTGGTTCTCATGTTGTTGATATTGTTGTGGGTGATAGAAGAATTGTGGAGGTTGATGATAATTCTTCTAGAATTGATTTTGTAATTTGTGAGAGTTCTTTGGTTAACAAATTGTGATGATTTTGGTGGTTTGTTGCCTAGTTTTTATCCAGAACCGTAGAGAGTTTTGTTGTCTACTAGTTGGAAGGGGATTATACACAGTGTTGGTCAAGAATTTGAAGATAGAGTGCCGGTGTTCCGCATTGCATTGGCTAAGTATGCAGTTGAGTGTGGTTTTGCAATGAATTATTTGAAGAACAATGCAACAAGAATAACTGCTGAATGTATGACAAAGTCGTCTACGAGTTGTAAATGGTTTGTGCATGGAAGGGTATTGATGAATTCTGATATTTTTTTTATTATGAAGTTAGATAATGTGTATACTTATGGGGTTGTTGCTCGTAAATCTTGTAGCAAAATGGTTAGTTCTAGACTTGTGTCTGATATTGTGCATAATGATATTAGTGATAATCCGTTGACTCGTCCTATTAAAGTTTTAAAAAAAAAGTTAAAGAAGTAATATGGTATAGATGTTTCTTATCGAGCTGCATGGTTAGGATTTATTACGGCAAGAGGTGGGTTGTTTGGTAATTTTGCATCTTCTTTTAACCAACTTCGATAGTACCTTCAGACAAGTATGAGAACAAATCCCGGAAGTGTGTTTAAATTAGATGTGGATGAAAGTAGTGTGTGTTTTTTGAGGTTGTTTGTGGCATTTCATGGATGTTTGTATGGCTTTCAATTTTGTCGTCCATTGTTGTTTGTTGATGGTACATTCTTGAAGGGGCGTTACAAGGGGCATTTGCTTGCAGCAACATCAAAGGATGGTAATCAAGGTATGTATTTATTTGCAGTTAGTATAGTTTTGGTTTATCAGTGTGTTTTGGTAATTGGTGGGTTTTGGTTTCTGTTATTGTATTGTGAGTCTGCTAATTTTTGCAGTTTCATACTATTTTGTTTTCAAGCGTGTTTCCTTTGGCTTTTGCGATTGTTGATGCTGAAAATCAAGATAATTGGATGTGGTTTTTAAGTCAATTGTTAAAAGCTATTGGTTCAGGCCGGAGATTGACCTTTGTGTCTGACCGTCAACATGGATTGCTAGACGCTCTTTCAGTGGTTTTTCCAATGCACATCATGCATATTGCTTGAACTATTTAAAGAGAAATTTGATTGACAAATTGGTGGGACTTCGTACTAACTATAAGCTGACTTTAATGAAAATATTGGTTAAATGTGCTTATGCGCCAACTATTGCTTCTTTCCAACATTATATGGAAAAATTGAGGTATATTGCTGGGAATGGTAGAGTTGATAGTATGTTGGATGGTTTGCAAAATGATAAGTGGGCTAATGTATTTTTTAGAGGGAAACGATATGGTGAGATGTCATTTAATGCTGCCGAGTCTTACAATAGTTGGATTGGTGGGGCCCGTAAGTTGCTTATTACTTGTAAGGATGATATGATTAGGGTTCAAATCATGACTCAATTGTCTAATAGAAGAGCTGAATCTAAAAGATGGACTACCAAATTGTATCCAGTTATGGAAAAGAAGTTGGTGGACTCTTTGAAGCTAGCTAAGTCTTGGGATATGATTGTTGCTAGTGATACTATGCTTGAGGTTCGTTCTTCTATTTCTTTTTATGTTGATATTTGTAGACGGACTTGTTCTTGCCATGAATGGCAATTGAATGGTTTTCCTTGTTGTCATGTTATGCATGCTTTGCGTAGTAATGGTAGAGATGTGTATGGTTTCCTTGGTGCCGGTAGTTCGATTATCAAACCTCCTATAACGAAGAAGCAGCCCGGACGGAACAAGAAGAAAAGGATACCTTCTAGGGATGAAAATGTGAAGCAAATCAAGTGTGGGAGGTGCTTGAAATATGAGAATCACAATAAAAAGACGTGCAAGGCTGCTATTTGAGGCCATAGTCTATTCTTTTAGATTTGTATTTGAAGTTGGGGAATTATGATAATAAAATGTGATACTTGGTATTATGGAAGTAATGAATGAAGTTGGTTGTATTTTTTTTTCTTTTTCGATGTGTTTTTTAGTTATTGAAGTTATTTTGTAACATTTTTTTTTTTTTTTTTGTGGAGTTGGTTGGTTTTATTTTTGTGGAATGCTGAGAAGGTTGTTGAAAATTTCTTATTGAAATTGTATAATCTTGCAGTTTTACTACATGATATATTTATTTAATATTTTGTAGTGACAAAACTGTATAATTTTGTAGTTTTATTTACAATTTTGAAATGTAGTTCATCTATTTGTTTGAGTCATTAAATTGGATAATTTTGCAGTTTCAAAAATTATGTAGAAAATACATATTATAATGCGTGGAAGGCACTTACGATAGTGAAATTGCATAATTATGTAAGATAATTTTTGTTTGAGTGATGAAATTGCATAGTTTTATAGTTTTAAGTATTATTAGAAATAACCTAATGAAACTATATAATTTTGTAGTTTTAAGAATTATTAGAAACAACCTTTCCTTTATGAATTTATATATAACCACAAATGTGACGACAATAATAAGTACAAGAACACAAACAAGAATAATAAGCACATGAAGAACAACAACAAGAATAATAACAACAAAAAGAGTAACAACATCAATGGCAACAATCATTTTCACCATGATAACCACAAGAAGATCAATTACCAAAAGCATAAAAAGTACTTGTCACATGTAAAAAAAAAAAAAAAAGGTACAAAAATATATTCACATGAGTATTTGTATTGTAAAGAAATTTGTTTATTATTTCTATAGTTTGGTATGTTTTGTCAACATTTAGTAGTACTCGAGTTTCCAAGATCGGTTTTTATCATTGAGGAATTGACTGATGATTTCTGCTCAAAATTTGACCCACTCAGTTGGTCAAAGTGATTTTTGGCACAGGTTACTAGTTGATATATTGGTTAATAACATTGCAGACGGCGATTGCACAATCATTCCTGCAAAGTTTTAGATGAAGTTAATTAGTTAGGTAAAACTACAAAATTTAGCATATTAAAACATTAGTTATTGAGTTTGTATCTTACAAGTGTGGGGTTTGTTGTGGGCATTCCTCAATTGATGCAATTACTGTCTTGCACTCTTGAGATGATAACATGTTTCCTTGATTGCTGAATAATGCTTTATTCTATCTCAGTTGATGTTGTTGCTACAAAATAGTTAGTGAGTGTTTTTGTTAGTTATAGTGATGTGCTGAGATATTTTGAAATGAATAGAACTAAGTAGGAAATTTTATTTAACTTACAATTTCCTTTGCAATTTCAAAGTGCTTATTGTGACATCCTTTTGTTGGCCTCAAAGAGTCATAGTGCCTCCATCTCCCATCAGTATTGTCAAAGACCACAATTGTCCAATGGTTGTTGTGATTGATTGGAAAATGGATATATCTATTTTTCATTGCTTCTGGAAAATGGCTGTCCATCATTTTTTCTCTCAGTGCCTGACCTTGGTTTTGTAGTGGAGTCTGTAATTTATATATATTTGAAATATGTTATAAAAGTATGTAGTAAGACATATTAAGAAAGTAGAAAATTTTGCAGTTTGAATAATATTGAAATGTATGTTAATAGTTTTGCTTACATTGATGAGTGTTGAGAAAACATAAGATCTTCCTGCATATGGATTTCTTGCAAATGCTAGATCATGTTTATCAAATTCTTCAATTGATGGTTGGAGTGCCAATTTCATTTCTGCGAAGGCATCAATGACCTGAAACATGTTATATATGAGAATATGTTAGGTTTGTGGAATAGGTTATTGAATATGAACATAAACTATAAAATTGTGCAGTTGAAGACCTACATTCCCATATAAGGCTTCCTTGTTGGTCAATCTGCATATATCTGAAAAGTATATGCAATTTTCATCTTCGCTGCCAGACCAGACACAAGTAGTTGATTGTGTGTTGTTAATGAGTTGAATTTGGTCTTGATCTTTTTTGGATAGACTATGCCAAACCTTGTTTGTTTTGCGGAATGAAAAGTTGAGTGGCTTGTTGTGGATTGATTCTTCCTTGAAATCATCATCACTTTCCAAATCAGTCGTTACTTGAACTTGTGTCTTCCCTTGATTGGCATCCTCTTTTGGCTTGGGTTCAGCAACAGCTTCTTTTTCTTGGCCGATATCTTCTTTTATCTTTTTTTTCCCCTCTTCTTTTGTTTCATCAGCACCCTATTTTGGCTCGGGTTCAACAGCAGGCTCTTTCTCTGTTTCGATTTCTTCTTTTGTCTTTCATTCTCCTTCTCTTTTTCTTCATCGATACCCTTTGTTGGTTTGGGTACATCAGCAATAGCTTCTATCTTGTTCCTTGTATCTTCTTTGGCTTTTGTCATTGGTTGGTATTCAAAATCTGGCTTATGTGCTCATTTTCTTGACTTTTGTTTGATTTTCTTGACTATTGATCTTTGTTGGGGACTTCCAATTTTTTTGGCAGACATTTCCTTCAACTGGTCTTCCTTTCTACGCAATTCAGCCATGAATTTTTGTTTTATTTCTTGCATTTGTGCTCTCATGGATGCTATAAGTTTATCCTTGTTGTCTTCTTTAGTTGATGTTTGTGTTTAGTCATCACCTATAAAAATGTTAGATTTTGTTTTGGTTAGTTTAATTAAATTTTGCAGTTTGGTTCAGTATTCGACAAGAGTTCACCTTGTGCATGAAATGTGTCAGATTTCTCTTGGAGTTCTTTTTGTTGTTCTATCCTTTTTTCTTGTTGTTGTTTTGCTTGTTCTTTTTTTTATATTGTTGTTGTTGTTATTGGTCTGTCAGTTCTTGTTCATTGACTTCTTGTTGTTGGTTTGTTTGTTCTTCTTCTTGTTAGCCTTTTTCTTTATCAGTGTCTTCTTGTTCATCACTTTCTTCTTCTTCTTCTTCTTCTTCTTCTTCTTCATCATTGTCTTGTTGTTCATCAACTACTTCTTCATCTTCATCTTCTTCTTCTTCTTCTTCTTCATCAGTCTCTTGTTTTTTTTTCTCCATCATTCTCTTCTTCTTGTTCGTCACTTTTTGCTTTTTCTTGTGATTCTTGCTTTCTTTTCTTTCTTTTTTGTTGTTGTTCTTGTTTTGATTCTGATTGGTGTTCTTCTTCGAGAAAGTCATCATCATCACTGTCTAAAAGTTTTTTTTTTTTTGCTTTGTTTTTTTTTTTTTTTTTTGCTTATTGTCCTTTTTGTGGTCATGTTTCTTTGCTAAAGAGTCTGTTGATGTGCTTTGACTGATATGCAATAACTGTATTTCTTATTCAGTTGGGGTTAAAACACTTTGGTCAACCTGCATTGGAACAATATGGCACATATCAGTAATACTATAAAATTGGTCAGTTTCATAGCATGATTTGCACTGTGAATAATGTGAGGTAAGTGTTGAAAATATTTGTTTGAAATCGCAAACTTTTACAGTTTTATAACATGATTGTTAGTGTAATGAATGTGAAAAGATTGTTGAATAGATTTATGCGTTGAAACAACAAACTTTTGCAGTTTCATAACATGAGTGATAGAAGTGTTAAATAGGTGTGTGCTTTGAAACTGCAAACTTTTACAGTTTGATAACATGATTGTTACTATAATGATTGTGAAATGAGTGTTGAATAGATTTGTGCTATGAGAGTATAGAAGAGTTTGAATATATTTTCAAAGTCAGCAAAGCTGATGTGTTTCCACTTGGAGTACATTTTGCCAAGATTCCACTTCATAAACCTTGGAAAGCCTTCTTTATTGGATGATCGGAGGAGTTTACTGTGGTCACAGTACCAGTATTGTAAAAAAAAAAAAAAATTGAAATATGTTAGATAGTTTGAAATAGTTAGATGTTTGATATTTTTGTGTGAAGTAGTTGAGTAGTGTGTTTACCAAGAATAACATGACGTATCTAGTGACATGCCTTGAGTTGTTGTTGTTTGCATTTGCCATTAAATTCATCAGTGTATCTTTTATTGTCTCAACCCAATTGTACTTCTTGATGTTATTGAGATTATCAACATAGTTGAGGAAACTCCAACTGAGTGTATAGCCTGTTGTAGGCATGAGAAGTTTCAGGCACAAGTAAAGGGTGATGACCCTTGCAAGATCTTGATGATCATTGGTTGATTTTTCTTTTTTTGTTTGTTGAAACATTTTGGTCAATGACTTGGCATCCAATCTCTTTACTAATTTGCATCTTCGTTTGTAAAATGCGAGCTCAAAATCCTTTGGTCTTGCATAGGATTTGGTGGTGATGTTGTCTTCTCCATAGTCGATACCAAAAATGAGCCTCACATCACTGTTTCTGAGTTTCATTTCCTTTTTGCTAAGTATAAATGCTCTCTCTCTTTTTTTTTCCTTTTTTTTTGTAGAGTGTTGTCATTTCTGCTACAATGGAATTGTAGCATCTGCACCAAGAGGCCTTCAGTTGTGTTGAAGGAAGAGCGTTTTTAATGGCCCAAAAAGGGGTTTTTTGCAGTTCTGTCTGTTGGGCTGTTGTGAATTTGACCCTCTTGAACAGTTTGATTACCGTTCCAATGTTGAAACGGTAATTAAACTGTTGGACTCTCTTTACAGGGACTGCTCCTTTTTTCCCCTTTAATGCCTTGGTTTGTGTTTCGGGAGTTGATTGGCTTTCTTAGAGCTTTCTTTTTTTGGATGGAGGAGCTTCTTGTTTTTTTGTTGGCTTTCTTTTGTTTGTTTGTTTGTTTGTTTGTTTGTTTGTTTGTTTTTTTTTTTTTTTTTTTTTTTTTTTTTTGGTGTTTTGTAAATAACCTAACCCTCGTATATGTTTCTGGTATACTTTCAATCCCTTATTCTATGCATTTAAATGCTTAATGTGAAATTCCGTGTGAAACTAAGTTTAAGCAATGGACCTTATGAGTAGAGCCCTATATCTGTTTAATAAAATAATAATAATAATAATATATCTGTCACAATTAAAATGTTTGGATCAGAAATTGAGAGCCGTAGAGCTTGATAATCTGAAATTGATTTTACATTTGAGATCAGCATAATTTTTAAGTCATAATATATTTTCTATGAAATTTCAATTTGGAATGATTAAAAACTATAGAATTTTGTCCTATTCAACTTTATATATATTATTATATATATGTATGTTGTGCCTCTTTGAACATTTGACGTAGAAATCTTGTGTTACCTCAAAATATCTCCTGAGAAGAGAGCTAAAGAAGAAGAAAGCTAGAGAGGAAGAGATGAGGTCAACAAGGAAGAAGATTGGGGAAAATTTGAGAGGGTTGTAGGAATTTTAAGCTCAAGGTATGTGTTATCTGCTTTTGTTATGCCTCTCTTGCCTTATGAGTAGAACTCTCTACAACATAGAAGTTAAGGTTGTGATTAAGATCAAGATCAAGAGTGTGTAGGTATCCTTGTTTAATTGTAGCTGAAGTTGTGTTATGGTTTCAAACTTTATGTTAAGTACTCTCATCTTTCCCTCTTGATTTTACATGTTGTGGGGAGTTCACCCCCATGCTTAGATGGATACATGTGTATATATACATATATTTATGGTTGGAACTAAACATAATTTAGACCATGAAGACCATGAAGGAATTGAGTTATGTATGGGAAATTGGAATTGATGATCCTAATTGTGTGTTATGGTAACATTGAGCTATTATGTTACATTATTTTCTTCCTATTTTGAGTTTTGTGATATATGTACCAAGTTGAGGAGATGTTGTTTTCGAAGTGTGCAAAAACTGGGCAAATCGCCGCACGTGCGGGAGTCATGGCCGCACGTGCGGGAAATGAAGAATTTTTGGGTTTTGGCTACTGCTAAAAAGGCACGTGCGGCGCTTCCCAGCCGCACGTGCGGGACCAACTGCCGCACGTGCGGCCCATGCCAGAAAAATCCGTCTGCTCCGTTTTACGTGCTTGACCCTCTAATATTTTTGAAATCTGTATTTGGTGCCTTTTTGATATTTGTAAATTTGTTCGAAATAAAGCGAGTCAAAAAATGATTTAACAAGGAAAAAGAATTAATTTGTGACTTTGTATGTGTGTAGGACACACTCTGGGAGGAACTAGCACTCCGCCACAACACTGTGAGTAGTAGTACTGTAGTAGTACACTGTACTTATCGCTAACAATTACCATTAGCACTCTGTTATCACATATCAACTATGTTAACTTATATGAACGATTGAAAGGATGTGTGTACTTTCATATGACTCTGAAACTCTGTATGACTCTGAAATTTGTCTGCTCTGATGATATCTGGGCCTATGGCCAATCTGTGGAATCTTCTGTTAGGCTTATGGCCAATCTGTAAAATCTGACAGGCCTAAGGCCGTTATGTATATCTCTGGGCTTAAAGCCACTCTGTTTGAAGACTGGGCCCAAAGCCGTTCTGGAAATAGTTGCAGAATCAGATTAACTATATGTCCTCTGCATTTATATACGCATTGATATGCATCATAACTCAAGTTTATCATTGAATTGTTGGGTACTATTATTCACTGAGCCTGGCTTACTCTGTATTTTATCTGCTTCTGTAGGTAACCAACCTGGAGGTCAGTCTTAACCCTGATGCTCGTATCTCTTTTGTCAACCGCAGTGTGTCCAGGCACTTAGAGGAAGCTGTTCATTTTGTGGAGTTTTGCCAAGCTTTTGGCTTTGTATTCTAATTGCCTGTCTTAGGTTGAAATGTGTATAACCCCTTCCTTACTAATGCTTTTGTTATACGCCCATTCATGGGGCCGGGTCTGTATATGCGTATGCCTATAACTGATGCTCAAATGTATGTTTACTGTATGTGATCTACCTGATGCATTGTTTGTGGTCCTAGCATATTAGTAGTAGCTCAATGGTTATTATTTTATGTTCCTAAATGCTTCCGTTCAGGTCCCCTATATTATACATATCGAAGTTGATGTCCGTTTTCTGAAGTGTTAATGCCCAAACTTTTAGGGGCGGGTTTGGGGTGTGACATGGTTGGTGTTTGTTGTGTGGGTGTGGTCCATGGTATTGTTCTTGGGCTTTTTCTTGTAGGTAGTGTAGTTGTTTTGTGGATTTTTTGTGGAGGGGGAGATGTTGGTGGCATTTCAATGGATACAGGTGAAGGACTGTCAAAAGGGGAGACACTTAAATCTCTGATTGGATTTTTGGGCATATTGGTTTGTTTCTTCCAATATCTTTCAACAGCTATTTCTGAAAAAATGAAAACAACAGCAAGGCATGAGTAATATAGTGACAAAACTGTATAATTTTACAGTTTTATATACAGTTTAATATTAAGTTATATCTATTTATTGTTAATAGTTACAAAACTGTATAGTTTGGCAGTTTGATTTACACTTTACAATAAGTTACCTATTTGTTTTGAATAGTAATTAAACTGTCATTTGCAGTTTGAATAAATTTAGATATGTTACTTGTAGAGTAATGAAATTGTCTGATATTTCAGTTTTATAAACACTAGCAACAATAAGAACAACTCATTGTATTTTGTAAACAACAACAATAACAACAAGAAGATTAAGTATTCAACGAAATATAGCAACAATACGAAGAAGAAAAGCCAATATTTCACAACAAGAAGAAACAACAACAACAAGAATAAGAACAAGGAGTTGAATGTGTAAAAACATGGATTTATGTGTAAAAACAAGGGATTAGAATATTTTAAAACATGGAATTATATATAAAATAGGGTTTATACATTTTGAAGTATGTAAAATGTGTTTTACAAGGATTTTTTTATGAAAGTGTTATTGAAACGGTATGATACAAAATATCAAAGAATAATGTACAAATTTGAATGAAAAATAATAGGTGAAAAGAGATGTTACTTTTTTTTTTCCCATTTTTGTGAATTGGAAGTTAGAAACTATGAAATTTCTTCAAAGTCGTGATGGTTCTTCGTGTTGTTGAGAGTCGTCGATTGGAAAAGATGAACGGCTTCATGTTGTGTTGGTGAGAGTTAGCGATTGGAGAAGATGAACAGCTTCGTTTTGTGGTTAGGGTAGGGTTTTAGAGGTAGTGGAGTCGAACGGTGGAGAGATGGAGGACTGAGGATGCAGAGGCGAACGGCGGAGATGTGATAGTGTACTGATCAGACTAGTGTGAGATGATCGTGGGTGAAGGTTGTGAGCGTGTAAATTAGATGATATGTGATGGTATTTTCGTCTAATTGATAATTTGAGAACTTAATGGAGTATTGAATTTGTTTTGGGGCTAAATGGGGCGTAATATGTTGGGCTTAGACCTTTGGGTCAGATTCCCAAAATAAAGAAATCTAGACAAAACTCCTCAATTGGATTTTTATTTGTGAAAAATACAGTCCAATTTATTTTGATTCATAAACCCCCTAAGGAAAAAACACATAATTGAGTAAGAACAAAATAAAATATATTTTTTTCTTAGATAATATTGCCAAAGTAACATGTTACTGTAAATCAGAATAACATATTACTGTCAAACAGAATAACATGTTACTGTTATTATTTACATCAATTTCGAAAGTAATAATTTTTTTATAAATAATTTCATAGTCAATATGAATCTTATTTGATAGATCTTGATGAGAGGATTATAAAAATACTAATTTTATTAAAAATCGACATCTATATCAAAAGTTATATTATTTTAAAATTTAATATTTTGATAATAGTGATATGTGTTAAACTTTTCAAGAAATTTTTTTATAATTATCCTTAATGCATTAAAGTTTTATTATGAAAGGATTTTAACCAAATCTCCCATAAAAATATTGCAGATAAGACAATAGAGTGAAAAAAAAAAAAAAAAAAAAACACGATACTTATAACTGTAGCAATTTTTTTTTAAAAAAATTTAATAATAAGAGCAGGTGATGAGGAAGAATGAAAAACTAAATTGTTAAATTCACAATTATACGAATCAAACCAAATCACAAACAATTTAACTAGATCTAACTACTCAGTTGAGGCGTGCGATTTTAACATGGAAAAATTGAATTGGAGAGGCTTGAAAATCAATCACCTCAATAAACGAGCAAATATTACAACAGTTTCTCACAATCCATCAGTGAGTCCGCGCTCTAAGAAGGTAAAGCAGCTCTTGCCGAATTCATATTCATTGCACTCTCAGCATGGTTTTAAAAATTGGACCGAATCGGTCGGTTCAACCGATTCAACCGCCGACCGGTCGAGGTTTCGGTCCGGATACACCCACTAAACCGGTCATAGTGGAAAACCGGCCTATTTTGAGAGAACCGGAAAAACCGGTGGTCAAACCGCCGAACCGGTTAACCCGGTTCCGATTCACCGGGTTGATAAAACAATTTTTTGTATTCATTCTTTCTTTTCTCTTTCTTTCTTATTTTATATATATATATATATAATAATAATAATTTAATTAAAAACTCTCTCTTAAAGGTCTCCTCTTGTGAAGAATCTCATTGAGAGCTTGAAATTATTGTGAAAGTCTCTATCTATTTATAAGAAAAAAATTCTTCCAAAAAAATTCAAGAAATCTATGTGATATCCCTCCAAAATTTTTGCTCTTCTTTCAATCAAATTATTTGAATTAAAATCATATAGAGGGAATATTTAATATTTGATTTCTTCTTCCAAAATTAAAATAATATTTTTAAATATTTTTTTATATTTTTTTAATAAAAAAAGTATTAAGTGAAATATTTAAGATTATTAAAATTTTTAATTTATAATTTTATTACTTATATTTTTATTTAAATATAATTTTAATATATTTATGACGTCACGGTTCGATTTCGATTCAACTCGACGGTTGAACCGGTGACCCGTCCACCCAATTATTTTTTCAATTCACTTACTGATCCGATTTTTAAAACATTGACTCTCAGTATTGATCTCCAACATGGACTGCACCTCAGGAATCCACCACAAGTCTAAAGAAGTTTTCACATCAGTAGAGAGAAGAACGAGCGCAAGCAGATCTTGAAATGATGCAATTCTATGCTTATGTAACTAACTTGTCAACATTGACTGCTCGAGCAATGAAAAGTAAGCTCTCTACATTGCCTTAAAATTGAGAATGAGCAATGAGAGTCAGTTCTCTACATTGCCTTCAACTGAGATGATAGGAGTTATTTGAAGTGTTCTAAATAAGTATACTTTCTAACTTTTTAATGAAAAAAATAGACAGAAAAAAGATGTGTGTTTAAAATAATTTTTTATTTTTTACGAAAAAATATATATTAAAATATTATATAAAATAGTAAAATTATATTATTACCCCTATATCCTAGACTCAGGGACATTACTGATTGGAGGACCGTACAAATGGCCCGGCAAATGGTGATAACTTTAGAACATATATATATAGCATGAGGTTTCAAAGGTACTGTGGGACCTGTGCCCGTGGGAGCCCACCACGGATCCCGTTTTGATAATTCGAACCGATTAATGTGTATGACTCGTCGAATATTATATGCCTGTAAAATATCACGTTGATCGGATATCGATAGTTATGTGATCAAAATAGTTTTGTATGAAAAAATGAACAGTGAAAAATAAACGATTGACAAAAATCTGATTTGATCACATAGCTATCCATATCCGATCAACGTGATTTTTTACAAGCATATAATACTCGACGAGTTCTACACATTAATGGTTCGGATTATCGAAATGGAACCCGTGGTGGGCTCCCATGACCCAACAGTACCCTCCAACTTAATGAATATATATATCTAATTTGTAATTTGTACCATCACAATGTATGTATATAATTTTTCCCATGACTTCAGTACCATCACCTGTGTAAAGTTGGATTGTACTTTTTTTTTTTTTGTAAATTAATTTTTTATATTTTTAATTTGTGAATAGTGATAACTTTTTTATTTTTTAATAACTTTTGACTTTTGACTTTTTTTATAACATGCCAAACCAGTCCTAGGGTGCAATTGAGCATTCAATTACTGCTCGAGCGGTCGGTCATCTACCCTTTTCTGCATTTCCACTGCAGACATTCCAAGTTGGCATGATTCAAAAGAGAATAAAAAATAGGCTCAAGAATATAAAATTACAGATAAATGAAGAAAAGAAAGTTCAACTCAATTTAATGTTTGTCATATGGGATTATCAACCTAAACTCCAGGACTCTAAAACTTAACAAAGAAAGCAAGAGGAAGATAAACAAACAAAGAAAGAGGCTTTTAATTAAAATGAACACTAGCAATTTCATTATTTTGGGTCCATCACTCCATTACTATATTCATTTTGACTTCACACTCTCCTATATCCAGTAACTACAGATCCCTCGGGCAGCTTAGAACAACATAAATGCAAATGAAATAATACAACTAGCGAGTTTAGGTTGTCATGTATAAGCAGAAAATAAAGCAGAGAATAATGTCAAGAAGTCATTTTATTAAATAATAACACAACAAAGTTTTAAACCTTACACACAAACCTAAGCACCACAAACACCACACCCCCCCCCCCCCCCCCCCCAGTGGGTTAAGTTCAAGCAAATACAAAATTCTCTCCCAGAAACAAGTAGTAGTAACAAGCCGTCAGAATTTTCTCCATTATAACCTGAATTAGAGGTAAACATAGATTAAAAGTGCATCTTCCTACTCCTAGTCAAGAAATTACAATAGCATGGAATACCATGATGAGGTGATTTGCCACATTTCAATGGGACTTACCTGCATGCCTCAAACGATACCATTTTCTCGACCAAGCATTTGAACGACCTCAGCCACACCTGCAGCAATCTCCTTCTCGATGAGACCATCAGGCATATCAAATGTCCTCCTAGAAAGTGATTTGCCAGGAGGCTGGGGGTCAACCACATCAAGCATTGCTTCCAGCTCATCAACCATTGACCTTTTTGCAGATCGCACCATAAGATCAGCACCCTAACAAAGTGCCAAAAAAAAAAAAACACAAAACAAAAAAAAAAAAAAAAGAAAAGAAAGAAGAAGCAATTAAAAGCAGCGAGATTTGCAAATGGCTCATTTATGTTTCAACGTAATTAGGGAAGAGGCATAAACTTCAAAGCCTCGTATATGAAATACATGTGGAACAGATAATGAGGCAATCAAGAAGCAAGCTTGAACTATTCTTTTGTTATTTGACTTCATTTAGCAATTGAGAGGACAACAGTATTTCCGGGGTTCCACAAATGAGTAGCTCAGGGATGAGAGAATAAGAGACTTTATAGAAGATCATGTTCACCACAACAACGAATAATCACTTCCTTGGCATTTCAATTTTGATGCAAGAGTTAGCCCAAAGTTTTTAAAGGCGAACATGTAATGCAAGACATTTTACCTCTCATGAGGTGAAGTGTAAGCCTTAAGGTGTCGAGAAGGCGTAAGCATTTCAAGTTTTAAATTTTTATATTTAGTAAATAAATTAAATATTTTAAAATAGTAAAAATTAAATTAAAAATGAAATATGAAGATTTAAATACTTTTCTCCTCAAGGCAGCAAGCACTTCACTACAAAGGAAGCTTACCCTCATTGAAAGTGAAATTGACATATTCTTAGCTTTAGTCATTAAACTTCCCACCTTAACAAGGACATAAGACAAGTTCTTCATATGCGTACTCCTCATATGCTTATACGCAAAAGTGTACAAGATGCAGGCCTCATACTGTGATGTGCAAGCCTTTGGGAAGTATAGCCTAAAATCAAAGCCTTAATGTGTTTGTCTTGGGCTTGCCTCAAAGCGAGCCTCGATAAAGCCTTTTAAAACTTTTGAGTTTGCCACACAGACACACTAGTAATGCCAAAATTAATGGTCAGTGCAAAAATTGTAATGCCAAAATCAAATTCAAATTTTGGTAAACGTTGTTCCAATATTACATTTATATTTAGTTTTCTTCATAAAAATCAAATAAATATATCATTTATGGATCCAATCTAGAGAGATAGAGATAGGAGCTTTTGCTAACCTTTGATATTGATATAATTTGGCATGGAAGATGGCACACTAATGAAGACGAATTTGAAAGAGTTACTACCAAATTTTATTTTCCATGAAGGATAGCACACAATTGAAGTTGCTATGATGATTGCCATCAAAAATCACTAGCACTACTAACCAGGGAGTTAATCAAACAGCAAGGATTTGCTCCCATACCTAATTTTATTCCCCACTAAAACAAACTAGAACCTTAATATCAAATTTCAACCAAGAAGGAAAAGTCACCAATGCCATTGGCAGAGGCCTGATGGCTAAGATGTAAACGGGGTTATTGTAGACTTAATACAGGTATTAAGTTAATCCTTTTGTACCTGCAATTTGAAATTGTTGAACTTCTATCTTCTTTCAATCAAACCATCAACATCCTGATGCCTTGTACATGAGAAGTGCAAATTCTCATCTGGCTTCACTTATTTACCCTTTTTTAAAATAAAATTGTACGTGGCAGAGTGGGGCAAAAAAGAAAAACCAAACCAAAACCAATTTTCTATTTGGTTTCACTTTCAAGATATGGTTTTTGAAAAATGCTTATAGCTAATTTGGTGAAATTAAACACCAAAAAGATGTTATAGAATTTTTAAAAACTATTTTTGCAGGGAAAAAAATGAAAATGACCGAATAGTTTTTGAAAAAAAAAATGTTGAAAAACCAAACTAATCAGAAGTGTTAGTGAAGAGTCAAGTGGCAAACAAACATCAATGCCAGTCAATGCCAGGCCCTACACGAAATAGATTAAACATGTACCTTCACAACAAACAATTAACACTAAGCCATTTAAATGCTGTGGTGCACAGCCGCCACTATTGTACAACCAAGTGGGCCCATTTCAAAAATCCGAACGGTTCACATTTTAGAATACATCAAGTAAAATATACCTGTAAAAATAAAGTTAATTAGATATCATTTACCCTTTCATCTACTCACATTTGCATTCATTTTAATACTTTAAATTACAATTGTTATTTATTTTGTTGGATACAAATGTGAGCGGATGAAAGGGCGAACGATATCCGATTAACTTGATTTTTTATTCTAAACGATTTATATTATTGAAATCGGCTCCGAAATGGCCCATTTGGCTGCATAACAGTGGCTGCTGTACCCCCACACAGCAGCCACCCCAAATCCAAATCGACAACAAGATTTCACTCTGATCATAATACTGATAATGCTGCTGAACGAAGCAGCGCAAAGAGATAGAGATCATGTTACCTCAATGGCATCGACAGTGAGAAGCACGACAATGATCTTCTCAGAGAACCTCTGGCGCTCCTCAGCGTCACGGGCCAGGCGGCGACGGTAGGCAAAATTGTTGAACATAGCCCTAATTTCCTTCAACTTGGCCTTGGCAGCAGCCAGGCTTCGGAGCGCACGAAGCGCCTGCGACCTCCTGATCAGATACTCCCTGAAGCTCATCTGTATCATCATCGCCGCATCTTGAGGCGACAACTCCTTCTTCTTTCCCTTGCACTTGCCCCTTTTCGCAAAAGCCTAAAATACACAAACCACCATTTCTAAATCAACACCCCAAAATAACTACTACTAATTTTCAAATCATTATCGAAGTGATGTGATCAAAGGGTAAGATGATGTACAGACCTGCCTCAGAACCACAACACCATGATTTGAAGGCTCTTCTTCAATCTCGACCACACGAGTAGGGGCCACTTTTTTGTCGCATTTCTTCTCTTTCTTATCCTTCTTCTCTTTTTTATCCGATTCGCCGCAATCGCCGCCCGTAGATGATGTGAACGTGTAGGTCCGTGTGATCGGAGCGTCGTCGTTTTTGTCCTTGATCTCAGCCTTCCATTTGTACTTCTTCTCCTCCTCCTTCTTCTTCTTCCCACCTTTGATCTCCGCTATCAGTTTGTACTTGCGGTCAGGATCGCACTTCTCGGCACCCTTCAACTCCGCCGTCCACGTGTACTTCCGATCTCCGCCGCCTTGAGGTTTAGGTTTAGCAGTGAAAAGGCGTTCAAAGCTCTGCTCGAGCGAGGAGACCCGGTCGGAGAGGCTCTGCAAGTAGGAGTCCCGGTGGAGTCGGTGCTGAACCCTTCGAGTTGAGGTGGTGTAGAAGGGAGTTGTCTCGATCTGAATGAGATCGGTGAGGGTGTGGAAGTGGTCGAAAGATGAAGTGAAATCGAAGAGAGGCTGAGGAGGGGTAGGGTTTAAGAGATCGAGAGTGAAGTCGAGGTCGGGAAAACAGTGGGGGAGGATTAGGGTTTTGGGGGTGAAAATGGAGGTTTCTCTGAGGAAGAGAGAGGGTGGAGAAGAGGGCTCGATGATCTCGATTTTTCGGAAGCGGTTCATGGTTGATGGAATTGAGCTTGGACAGAGTGAGTGATGAGTCAGATGGATAGAGAGAGGTGATTCGGATAACGGTGGTATAAATAAAGGAATGTGTACTGTTTTTAATTGGCTGGGCTTCACTTTAATCCGTAATCGGTTTGGAGGGTGATGTAGGGCTCATTACGAGTCTTTTTTTTAATAATTTAAATTTTTAATGCGTAAGTTTTATTGTGTATTATAACACTATAAACAATTACATTAATTAGATATTAAAAGTTATCTCATCAGATCAGATTTTTATTAATTATTTATTTTTTTATCGTTTATTTTTTATATAAAATTAATTTAATCATGTAATTATCGATATCCGATTAACGTGATATTTTATAAACATATAATTCTTAACGAGTTTTATATATTTAATGATTTAAATTATTAAAACGAGACTCGTGATTAATTTTTTTAAATTTAATAATATTTTTAATTCAATCACGTACTCAAAAGAAACCCGCCTTTGTTTTGATTCATTTGAAGAGAAAAAAATGGAGAAAAAAGAATGGCAGAGAGAGAAAGGTGAGACGTTAAAAGTGGCGAAAAAGCGGACGCGGGGGTGAGTCAAAACGATGGGATGATGATGCTGAAAAGAGAATAACTGGAAAGAAATATATTTATTGAAAAAATATTTTCATTTTTATAAAGTGTAATTTTTTTTTAATAATTAATTTAGTTTGTGCACATCTCGATTAATTTATCTAAATTTTTTTTTTAAATATCTTAAGGTATGAGTTTTGTAACAAAATAAATTTTTAATTTTTAATTTTATTAATTTAAATTTAAATCTTGATTTTTTTTTATTTATTTTTAATCTAAATCATTTACCTATTTTTATTAATTAAAATCAATAAAAAAAAAGAAAAAAAGAAGACATTTTAGTTATTAAACTTAAACGTCTATTTTTTCGTTGATTTTACTTAAGGAAAGTAGGTAAACGGTTGAAATTAAAACAAACCAAAAAATTAAATTTTAAATTAATAAAATTAAAAATTAAAAATTTATTTTGTTATAAGATTCAAATCTTTAGATTTTATTTTGTAATTTATCTTGCAAATTTTTATGGGAAAATTACGACTTAGTGTATTTTTTTTTTTTTTTAAAAATCAAATTAATGATAAAATTTATAAACATTAATAATTAAAATGTATGTTTTACAATCGGTGGTGCTACATGCACCAATTAGTATACTATTATTCGTTTTACAATAGATACGGATTTTGCAATACATAATTTTCTTTTATACACATTTGTTTTACAATATATATGAAAATATATAATTTTAATTATATGTATGTTTTGCGTTAGTAGTCATAGGACTAAAAAATTCGTCAATTTCATTGGATAGAATGACTATTGAAATATAATTCAAATAATAAATTTCCAATTAAACAATAGAATGTAAGTCTTATAGCTTAATAATCTGAATCATATGTTATAATTCACCAAATCAAACAAGTCCTAGATATATAATGATAAAGGAGAGACTTCTCTCTAGTTCATATAGTGGACTGGAGCATACTTTTAGACTCATGGGGCCCATTACAGGTTTCGTTTTGATAATTTAAACCGTTTTATGTGTAAAACTCATCTAATACTTCATACTTGCAAAAAATCATGTTGATCAGATATCGTTAACCTTTCTATCGGAACACATTTTTATTAATAACTTATTTTTAAAATCATATTTACTATTAACAAAAATGTGTTCGATTAAGGGGTTATTGATATCCGATCAACGTGATTTTTTGCAGATATAAACTAATTGATGAACTCTACATATTGAACGATTCAGATCATCAAAACGGAACCCCATAACAATACATAGTGGAGTGGAGAGAAGCCATTTCCTAACGATAATATTACGTGACAATATTTTTAAGGGAGCATTTATTCATAAATCTCTCTTCACCTATTTATGTTTCACTTAATCTAAATATTTTCTTATGTTCTAATAAGTGCTATAGGTGATATAATTACCAAAATACCTCTAATAATAATAAGGTGAAGCGCACATTAATGTTTACATTGACAGTGTAAATGTTCCGTAATGTTAAAATTCACACTGTCAATATGAACATTCACAATGTCAAATTATTGGTAAATATTATAGACATTAATATTTAAAGTTTTAGGCCATGTTTGGTTTATATTTGTGAAACAATTTTGAAAATAATTTTCTGGAAAAAGTTTACAAAATTTAAAAATTTGTTTGGTTGTATATTTTGAAAATAATTTTGACGTTTTGAATGATTTAATTTTTTATATAGTTAAATAGATAGGTGTGAAAGAAAAAATAATTGATTGATGTGTAGGATGTGAGATAAAAGAAGAAGATAGAGGAAAAAAAAGTGATTAATTAATGTGTAGTTGAGAGAAAAGTGATTTTTGATTTTTTCAACCAAAAAAATTTTTGAATTCCTTTTCTCAAAAATTGCCTCTCAAAAACCAATAAGGCATTAAACTTTATAAACATTGAGCCTGGCTAATGTTTGAAGCATTGAGAAGGTTCTTTGAAAGAATTCGAAAGTACAAGTTAAGGTTGAACTCACAAAAATGCACTTTCGGGGTGACTGCAGGAAAGATGCTAGGGTTCCTAATCACGCAACGTGGAATCGAGGTTGACCCATTGAAAATCAAGGCCATCTTGGAAATGCCTCCACCAATGACTGAAAATGAGGTGCAAGGTTTTCTAGGAAAAGTGCAATTCATAAGAAGGTTTATTTTTAAATTAGCCTCTACTTGTGAACCACTCTTTGACTTGCTAAAAAAAGAGGAAGAAATTCCAATGGGATGACCTGTAGCACTTGTGTCCTTTAAACTATTGGGGAGTGTATTTAAATACTTTATTTTATTTTGGGAGTCTTAGGAGTTGTTGTATCTTGGTTTTGGAGGTGTACAAATCGATTTAAACTTGTTGGGATTGTTCATTCACGCTTATTTACGTTGAAAAGTTGTTTGGGAACTTAGAAATCTTGTTCTGGGGTCGACACTAGCCTTGGTGTCGACACTTGCCTTTTGTTGTTAGCCTCAAAGATCGACACTTTCCACTCATTACTTTTCCTTTTCTTTTCCTTTCAAACCGTGACTTCTCTCTTCTCTCTCTAAACTTAACTTCTTCACACTTAGATCTTCAGATCCACTCACCTAGAGCCATCTTTTTACCTTGGTCCTTTGGGAAAGGTTGTAGATCTTGTCAGGGACTTTCTATTGATTTGAGAAGTTCGTGGTTTCGTCGACTTTGGGTTTTTGGATTTTTCCTCTTTAGAACTTGAGGTAGGGATACATTTACCCTAGTATTTCTTTATTTTGAAGAGATTTCATGGTATTGTTGTGACTTATGAGCTAATTTGAGGATCTTATTGGATTAAACCCATGTTTTACATAAATAAATCATTTTGCTTGACTTTTTCTTGAAATTTTTTCATTCTTTTTTATTTTATTTTTTTTTAAATATGTATATAAATGTTGTTAAAACCTATATCTAAGATGAAGGAGAAAAACTCCAAAATTTGGTAAAATCCTAAATTCTCAACTTGAGTAGAAAACATTAAATTGAATGGAATTTCCATTGATTCATGGAATATTGTGAATAATAAAGAGGTGAAAGATATGGATGTTGATATGGTAAAGGATTTGTGGCTTGGATGTTATTTTTCTTTGAATGTTGTGTTGTATTCCATTCTTTTGTGATGTTGGATGCTTATTGATGGAATAAAATGTGATTGAATTGTTAATTGTGCATGAGTCCAGGTAAGAGTCGGTTTTGGAAATGTGGTGTTGTGTTGGTACCCACGCGAAGAATTTAAAAGGTGCCCAAATGCCCTGTCTAGGCTTACTGTCACGACCCAAACTCGCCCCTGTAAGTTTAGCATCGTAACCGGCTAATAATCCGTGGATTACCAAAGGCCTCTTAACAGATAAGCACATAATAAGGGGCTGCGGAAGCAATTATACAAAATAGACAAGGTTCAGTGAGCTGTGATAACATACATGGGACAGAATATTTCAAAACTTATATATATACATAAGCATGTCGGTCGAAGGACATCAATATCTACAAAACATTTACAAGAGTGTAATTCCCAGGACCCGACTTACAAAACAGACAGAGACTAGCATAAGTACAAAAATAGCCATGTAACTAGACTTCGATCAGAACCTTCTCGGGAGGCACAACGGTTGGCTGACAAAAACAGAAATGAAGGCCGTCAACTCTGGCCTTGATCACGCGCCGGCTCACCTACATACATAATATAAACTGTGAACGAAAACCCAGTGAACAATAACAGAGTAAAGGGGTTTCAATGAATGAGTCCGTACAGATTCAGAAATCATAATTCAGTTTCGTATCAAATTCATAATTTGTCCAGATCATATACAGAAATCATGAGGTATGCTTAAGTATACGTGATACATCCATTAGCATTAACAGAGCAAATACAAAACAGATGCAGATACGTGAGGGTTACGAATAACCAGTTCCATAAAGGAACCTCCGGATCCGGGTAACAGAGAATAAATACGCTGAGCCCCATGATGGGCCCTCTGGTACGGGTAACAGAGTATAAACATATTAAGTTCCATGATGGAACCTCCGATACCGGGTAACAGCCAACAGATATCACATAATGCTAAGGATGTCACGAATATATAACAGAAATTGGACAATCATTCATTGTACAGAACATATCATTTCAGAAAACAGCTCTTAATTCATCACACAGCAAATAAATAAAGTTGAGCATAGCTTTACTATGTTATTACTCACAGTTGGCCTTGAGACAGATAGACGGAGCAGATTGGTCAAACGGTACACGGTACGTGACCTACATAACACATAACAGACACACACTTGAAACACACGTTCTAATTGTACATAACTTACTTCGTTGGCTCTTAGTGTGTTTCTAACCTTTAATCTTCATTATGGAATCTTAAACATGGCCTAGGAATGCCTATGACGGAATGGGGATGCAAGAATGCATTGGAAAACATTTCTCAAAACTTGCTGAAAATAAGGTCCACGCTCAAGCGTGGCTTTCTTCACTCGAGCGGACATGCAGACAATGAAGCTCCGCTCGAGCGTGACTTTCCCTGCTCGAGCGGACTGTAAACTCTTGAAAAAGTACTGGATGCATGATTTTCACGCTCGACGGACGCTCGACCTATGCTCAAGCGTAAGACTCAGAACCTCGCTCGAGCGTGAATTCCCTCACTCGAGCGGACTGCAAAACACACAAATTTCTGGGTATAAGCATTTCACGCTCGAGCATAAACATCGACGCTCAAGCGGAGGTGCATGTACTCAGAGTGCACGCTCGAGCGTGAAGTTCCCCGCTCGAGCGTGGATCAAATTTCTAGAATTTCCAAATTTGATCACTAAGCTCAAGTTCAACCTTTGAAGCTTCTAAAACTCATTTTTCTGGGCCAAAACTTTGGAAAACACTTAGTAACTCATAAAGCAACATGTTTAAAGCATTATTTCAAGAGATCATGGCCCAAAACATGCCAATTGTGCAAAAATTCCAACACAAACTTTATGAATATGCATTAATACAACATGCAAGAACTTCCTTGAATTCAAACACTCCAAAACATAATCAAACTTGGTAATTTAATGGAAAACAGGATGAATGACCAAAATGTAAGTGAGGTTAACACATGCATGAAAGAAACCTTTGAAATCATGCTCAAAATGTGAAGAAATGCACATGCATGCATGAATTCACTCTTAATTCCACTCTTGTAGCTCAATTCCCATGTTAATCCACCTAACACCATTAATTTCATGCTCTAATCAACCAAATTTCAAGGCTAGAGATTAACATTCTTACCTAGGGATCTCAATTCCTTATGCTAGAGATGGTCTTGAGTGATCTTCCAAGTTTTCCTAGCAATTCCCTCATTGTGAATTCAATCTTCAAGCTCTACACTAATTCTCCCTTCTCTCACTCTCTCACTCGTTTGTCTCTCTTGGGCAAGCACAAAATGTGATGGAATCAAGAAAAAAGGAGTGAGTGGGCTCAAAGTGGTGCCTTAAATAATAATTAATCCAAACTAATCAAATGGCATTATTTTAATCTAATTTAATCGTTCCGAACCGAATTTTAATTAAACCTACCATAAATTTCGATAAATCCTAATTAGCACATAAATCAAGTCAATTTTTGGTTCGGACGCCGATAAGGCTTTTAATTCGCAAACCGAAACTAGGACGTGAACAGATCTTCCTACGCCTAACAGATATAAACACAACAATGCAACACACACATGCATTTAAATTCAGAATTTCTCCTTAATTACTAATTAGGCATACTTAATCACGGATTAATGTTAATCAGAGGTCGGGGTTGTTACACTCACCGCTGGACGAATGTGGGAAAAATATTTTTGGGTGTCCACACAGTCCGGCCATATTGTAGTCGGCGAATGTGGAAAAATGGATGGTTTTCTTGGGTGCCCACTTCCTGCCATATAATAATCGGCAAATGTGGGGATGGTTTTTAAAATAAAAGCAATTGTTGTTGGACTTTTACAGAGGACTCATGGTCTATTTTCTATTGATGTGATTGTTTAATTGTTTTGTTGTAAGGAAGTGAAAGGTGATTGATATTATGCAATTGACATGTTATTTACATAATTGATGAAGATTACGAGTATACTTAAACTACTTAGATTATTTTTTCTCAATGATGCCATAAGCTTGTTCAAATAATTAAATACTTGGTTAAATATATTCTTACTGGGCAAGTTGCTCACCCCTATTTTATTTTTGAGGAAATGATGTTGTACAACTACAATGGTGACTGGAAGTGAGCTGTGTTGAGATTGACAGTTGAGAATATTTTGCTGTAAAGACTTATAGTTTTGTACTAGGACTGTTAGATCTATTTTGTTGTAGTCTTGTATACCTAAAGGATTCTTCTTTTGTAATTGTCATTTTGTTTGTTGAACTTGGAGTTGGGTACATGGTTTCGTGGACATGTAAACATGGAAATTGTAAATTTAAAATCTTAGTTCAGTGAACAAGATGGCTTTTGGAGTAAATTGTTATATTGGTTGCGATGGATTCATATATGAAATAGCAGGGCGTTACATGACAAATGCAATCACATTTTTGAACAAATCAAACAATATCTGCAAAATCTGTCTATGTTGTCACTCCCTAAGCTAAGGAAACCATTGATTTTGTACCTGTGAGTAACAAAATCTACTATGGGCTGCATATTAGTGCAAGAATCAGAAGGAAATGTGGAAAATGCCATATACTATCTGAGCAAGAAGATGTTGGGATACGAAATTCGTTACACCCCTCTAGAAAAGGCCTGTCTAGCCTTGGTATAGGCCACTAGAAAGTTGAGGCGCTATCTGTTAGCACACTCAATAATCCTGGTATCGAGATTAGGTCTCATCAAATATCTCTCTGAGAAACTAGCGCTTACTGGTAAACTAGCTCGATGGCTGCTTTTGTTTTCTGAGTTTGATCTTCGATATGCCACTCGCAAGTCTGTCAAATGGAGAGCCGTAGTAAAGTTCTTGGCAAATCACCCGATTGATAGAGAAGAAGACAGGGAGTACGAATTCCCGGATAAAGAGATCATGCTGTTGGAAAACGATACTTGGAAGTTGTATTTCGACGAAGCTGCTAATCAATATGGATACCGGATAGGAGTGTTGTTTGTAGTACCAGACAACTCCCACGTGCCTTTGGCCTTCAAACTCCGGTTTAAAGTATCCAACAATTATGCAGAGTACGAGGCACGCATAGTCAAACTAAAAGCTGCCTTGGAACTAGAGACGATAAGATTGGATGTGAATGAAGATTCAAACCTAGTTATGTCTCAAGCCAACGGGGACTGGAAATTGAAGGAAGAAAAAATGAAAGTCTATCATCACACTCTAGATACGTTGATCCTGAGGTTCGAACGATTGACGTTTACACACTTAATAAGGAAGAACAATAGATTCACTGATGCTTTGGCAACCTTACCTTCAATGGTAGACATATCGATTGGGGTAAGGATGGGTCCAATTATCATAGAGTAAAGGTTCACACTGGCATACGAGATGATTACTGTGACAAAAAGGGCCCAAGATGAGGGTCCTTGGTACTTTGACATTTGGAACTTTCTAGAAAAAGAAATATACCCATAAAGGGCAAATGATAAGGACAAAAGGGGTATACGGTGTTTGGCTACTCAATTCATCATCTGCGAAGACAGGTTGTATAGAAGGAGTCATCTAGGAATATATAAGTTATGTGGAGGAAAAGGGAGCGAAGCGCATCATGGAAGTTTTTCATGGAGGGGAGTGTGGGGCTCATATGAATGGTATAATGTTAGTAAGGAAAATCCTCAAACAAGGATATTATTAGTTGACTATGGAAAATGATTATGTCAATTTTGTCCGATGATGCCACAAATGTTAGATTTATGCCAATCGCATGAACATCCTACCATGAAAATTGTACAACATGACTTCACTATGGCCTTCTTTAGTTTGGGGAATCGATGTTATCAGGACAATAACACCAAAAGGATCAAATGGATACGAGTTCATCTTGGTGGCAATTGATTACTTTACCAAGTGGGTGGAAGCACAATCGTATGTAGTGTTGAAAGTGTCGCATGTGGCCAAGTTTATCAAGAACAACATCATTTGTAGGTATGGGGTTTCGAACGAGATTGTTTCGAACAACGGTTCACACTTTAAGAGAGAGGTGATTGATCTGCTCGAGAAATATAATGTGGTCTCTCACAAGTTATCAATCTATAGGCCACAAACCAATGGAGCTGTTGAAGCAGTGAACAAAAATATCAAGAACATTTTACGAAAAATAGTAGAAACATATAAGGATTAACCGGATAAGCTACCCTTCGTGTTGTGGGGCTACAAGACCTCTATCCGAACATCTACTGGGGCAACCCCTTATTCTTTGGCCTATGGGATGAAAACAGTATTGCCGATCGAGATAAAGGTACCTTCGTTAAGGATTATGACTGAATGTCAGATAACAGATGCTGATTGGTAACAAAATCACTTTGAAGAGTTGATGTTATTTGATGAAAGATGGTTGAAAGCACTATATCATGTACAGAGGTACCAGCGCAAGATTACTTGTGCGTTCAATAAGAAGGTTAAGTCTATGAATCTAAATGAGGGAGATCTAGCGTTGAAGGACAATCGGGCTCCAATTTACGATCCTATGGGCAAGTTCAAGCTTAATTAGACCGGTCCTTATATCATCAAGTCAATTTGGTTAGGAGGAGCAGTTATTCTGATGGATTTAGATGGATTGGAGTTTTTATAGCTGATCAATATAGATAAGTTGAAGAAGTACTATCCCTAAGAGACTTACTAGGCCGAAAACCTGAAAGGGCAACCTAGGCAAAAGTTAAGGCGACCTAGCAATGTGGGATTTCGACCTTAGCTTTTCATACAATTAGGATTTGGGATTGAGCTTGATTGATGGGTGGTGCAAAGCACGTGGGATTTCGGACTCTGCTTTGGACTTTTCGTTTTTAACAACGATTTCTGACTTTACAACCCACCAAAACATTGGCCACGTTTGAAAAGTTTATTATTTTAGTAAATTATTTTAATAAAATAAAATTTTTATATTAAAAGAAGATGGTTAGATTTTTTTTTTAAGGGGCTGATTTTTCTCTAGTTTGTGATGAGATTAGAGAGTATTGTTAGGTTTATGAGGCCTATCATGGATCCCGTTTCGATAATCTGAACCATTCAATGTATAGAACTCGTCGAGTATTATAGGTTTGTAAAAAATCATATTGATCGGATATCGATAGTTACGTGATCAAATCAGTTTTGTATAAAAAAAAAATGGACAGTGAAAAAATAAACAGTTTATAGAAATCTGATTTGATGAGATAGCTATTTATATCTAATCAACGTAATTGTTTATAAGCATATAGTACTCGACGAGTTCTACACATTGAACGGTTCGGATTATCGAAAACGGGACTCGTGATGGGCTCCCAAGGGTCCAACAGTACTCTCCAGTCCGATCACGGACTGGAGGGAAGCCCAAGCCCAACCCTTTTTATAATTAGATATAATATTTGTGAGAGAAAAAATAAAATAATTATAGATTTGATATGACAATTTATCTTATTGATTATTTTAGTTTATTTTGTTTTTTTGTGAATTTTAATCTAAAAAAATCATAAACCCACTCCCCAAAGAAGGCCTTAGTGAAATAATAGCCTGTTTGGCAACCGACTTTTTTGAGATTGGTGGTTTTTTTAGTTACAAAAAATAAAATAAACTAAAAAGTCAATAAGATAAAATGTCACGTCCAAATTATAATCATTCACTTTTTTCTCTCACAAAAGTTAAAAAAGCCAAAAAAACAATCCAAACGAACTTTTTAACTAGGATTAAGGCCTTGTTTGGGAATAAGTTATTTAGTAATTTTTTAGTTTTTTAGCTAAAATATGAGGTAAAAAAATTAGTATGTTTAGAATGATTTTTTTATTTTTTAACAAAAAGATGTGCAAAAAAAAAAAAAAATTAAAATCTTTGACTTTTTAGTATAGGTTATATACTTTTTAATTTTTTTAATAATTTTTTCTCTTTTAGATTAAAAATATTACATGCTAAACGAGGCCTAAAACAGTTAAAAAGTCAAAAAAAAAAAAAAAAAAAAAAAAAAAAAAAAATTTCTAACTTCCCATACGAAGCCAATATAGCAGGGGACTCTGCCATGAGTATGCAATTTTCAAAATTCACCCATACAGACTTTTGTTTTCAAATTAACCAGGTGCATTTGTCTTGTGAAATGATGCTGCATTCAAAGTTTATATTAGAAAAGTTTATAATAAACGTATTTTTTAATTAATAAGAGATTATTTATAAGCATTAACAAAAATTGTATGAAACTTAACAATTTAAAGTACGTAAAAAAAATTCAATAACACACCTGCAAGCTTAACAACGCCAATAATCCCAACATCCGTATAAGAGGTAACTTGATAATGTGAAAGAAAGAAGTAATTTAAGAAAGTGCTAAATTCTGTTCTTTTTTTTTTGTTGGAGGTGCGAAAAGTAATTTGTTATCAGGTTAGATGGTATTTGATAAAACTAAAAGCTAAGGGAAATTCTATTTGCACAAAGAAATTCTATTTCCAACACCCTAATAAACTCAGGGCAAATCTTTTCTCAATACGCATCCCTACTAATTTAATTATTAAATAATTATCTCAACCCACATCATTAAAATTACAAATAAACCTTTGTACACACACTTTACCCTCAAAATACACATTTGAACTTATTATTGGATATCGATCTGCATAGTCTCCAATTAATTGTTACAAGTGTTGAGTTATAGTGTTTTTTTGGTTTCATCATACAACATCTTTGCCTTTCTGATCTTCCATTAAAGTTAGTCTTCAGCCCATCTTCTTGCATCTGTTGGGATGGATCATACCATCTGCATTTGGAGTGTGTGGAGCAGAGATCAAAAGAAAGCACGTGTATTGAACTATCACAATGCGGCAGTTAAAGATGTGAAGTGGTCACCGCAGGGACTGTTTGTGATTTCTTGTGGATACGACTGCTCATCGAGGCTAATTGATGTTGAAAGCGGTTTAGAGACTCAGGTTTTCAAGGAGGACCAAGTTGTTGGAGTCATAAAGTTTCATCCAAACAACTCCAACCTCTTCCTTTCTGGAGGGTCGAAGGGCTTCCTTAGATTATGGGATATTAGAGTCGAGAAAGTAGTACATGAGTATATTCGAGGTCTAGGTCCAGTTCTTGACATTGAATTCACCATTGATGCCAAGCAGTTCATTTCTTCAAGCGATATATCCAAAGGCAACATCAGTGAGAATTCAATAATTGTTTGGGATATCTCACGACAAGTTCCCCTGTCTAATCAGGTAAGAAACTTTTTTGTGTGCTCTTTCACGCGATATTTTAACAATGACTTCTTTGTGACATCATCAATTACACATCTCTGTCTCTCATGGTTCCTCTTTTCGCAGGCTTCAATGGCAGCTTTTAATTTAAGTACGACAACGGGGGCATAAAAACCCATTCAAATCCCATCTATTCCTCTGCTTTCTGGGTTCTCTCCAACTCACAATGTTGGTGAAGAACTTCTTCAGAGCTTAGAGCTTCGTGAGAGAGAGAGAGAGAGAGAATGGGGAGAGGAGATCAATGGATTTGGCCACCGACTGGGGTTTAATTTTTTTGTTTCAAATAATTGTATTTGAGATATTTATTTAAAAAGATGTTGTTTGAGAATTTGTATATATATATATTAAGAGTGTTGATCAATGGTTATTATAGTAAATTTTAAGTAGGATATAATTGTCATTAATCTAATTTTTCATTAAGTGTGTTGACTGAGTTTATTAGGGTGGTGGAAATAGAATTTCCCATTTGCACATCTTCAATACTCTCAATATACATTATTACCCTTTTTGTTATATTACAATTTTGTCCCACAGTAAAATTATCTTTTTGGACAAATTTCTAATCTCTAATCTCTCAACACACATCATCATCACCACTAGCCTCGCCACCTTCGGCTATAATCCTCAACCAACAACACCACAACTCCTCTCTTCCACTACCATCTCAGTCCAATCTCTACCGTCAGACATCGCTATTACCAACAATTTCTACAACTATAACCAACATGGAGAGATCTGGAAAACACAGATCTAGGGTTTGAAGAAAACAAAAAAAGAGAAGAGATAAGGCTAGCTATGACGGATGCGATGGTTGATGCGACTGACTTTTCACCTCCATCTGTTATCCCCGAGCAACCACGATGATGACTTCCCTCTCTGGCCACCATCACAACCCCCATCGCAACCTTCCAATCATGCTACCCCGCCACTCATCGCCTTTCCAACTACCGCTATCACAACTCACATCGAGGTGACCCACCACTATGGAACAAGAGAGAGAAAGAGATTTAACGTTAGGGTGTGAGAGGCTAAACAAGGCTGATGGCAGAGATGGGAAAGGGGGTGACGACGAGAGAGTGGGAGAATGAAGACCAGTGGAGAGGTGATAGCCGAAGGCGAGAAGCTGTGACTGTGACGGTGGCGGCTGCTGCCGGTAGCTGTAGTGATTTGGATTAGGATTAGGATTAGGGTTAGCGTTTGCGTTTGGATTTGTTGAAGAAGAGGGTAGTTGGGTATTATTTAAAAAATAAGAGTGTGTAGTGAGATAGAATCAAACTCTTCAATTTTAGTGTGTGGTGTGAACTGAGTTAATAGGAGAATATAGTGTGAACTGAGAGGTTTAGTGGTGTGTAAATAGAATTAACCAAAAGCTAAAAGTGAAAAATGGGCGGGTATAGATGGGTCAAAAGGGGTGTTGCATTTAAAATAACCCAACTCAAACTTGCCTATTTAATAAATGGACTTAAAACGGATTGGGTATGTTTGATTTGATTTTCTAAAAATATTTTTTGATTTTTTTTTTAAAAATATAAATTAATTTGACAAAATAAATCAAAAAAATATTTGTGCCATCCAAAAAGATAAAATTATATAAAAACAAGTATTTAATATTTTTTAAATTTTTTTACCAAATTAATTTTTAATTTGTTAGAAAAAAAATTTGAATTTTATTTTTAAAAGCAAAACCTAACATGTTTATGGAGTTTATTATAAAAATATTAAAATATTCGTTTCTACTTCGCAGTAATTTAACATTGCACAGTGCATTATCAAAATATTATTATAAATAAAAAATATGCAAAAAAAAAAAAAAAAAAGAAAGATTGTGAACAACTGGTGGTGGAGTGGTTTGTTCTTTCTTCATTCGAGTCCTCTGCGGGTTTGTACCAACCCGTTTAACCCGCATAAGTAAGCGGGTTTAATATTATGGTCAATTTATGGAATGTTGAATTTTTTAAATTAAAAAATTATTTGACAAAAGTTTAAGGTTTGATTTAAAATAAATTATTAAATTTGAAATTTATTATTTTTAAATTGTATAGTTTAATTTTTATAATGTAGTGGTGATAGTATGATGATGATGATGATGGTGATGGTAGTAAAATGATAATAATGGTTATGGTAACAATGACAACGATGATGAATATGATGATAGTGGTGGTGGTAGTAGCATGGCGGTGGCGGTGGCGGTGGCGGTGGCGGTGGCGATAGTAAAATGATGATGTTGCTTATGACAACAAAGACATTGGTGACAAAGGTGAAGGTAATAGTAGTAGTGGTAGTAGTAATGGTAGTGGTAGTAGCTAGGAATGGCAACGGGGCGGGGCGAGGCGGGGCTAGGGACTACACTCCTCATCCTCGATCCTGGAAAGTGATAAATTTCTCGTCCCCGCCCTCGATCCCCGGCGGAGAGCCCGTCACCCCCTGCCCCCACCCCCTAACAACGATCAGGTATCCCCGACTCCGGAAAATCCATAATAACAGTAGCATATCAGAAATATATATATTTTTTTATTTTTTATTTATTTATTTTTGTTTCAAAGAAAAGATTAATAGTGATCTGTAAATAACATATCTTCAAATTAAAAAATAGTATATCTGTCAATATATCCTATTCAAACTCCACACAAAGGATATTCAAATAGCATATTCAAGCTCCACTCAATATATCTGTCAACATATCTTCAAATAGCATATTCCATCCAACAACCCTATATTTTATCCATTTAGAAACCGTAACCTATTCAAGCTCCACACAAAGGGGAATTGAGCAAGTTGTAAAGAGAATAATTAGTCCCAAGTACAACCCACAAGGGATAGGCTACCCAAAAAATAAAATAAAATAAAAAAACAAATCCATTACAATATAAAAAACTAAACAGTTAAATTGCAGCCACAAAAAAAAAAAACCAAATCCATTGTGAAAAAAAAAAAAAAAAAAATTGTTTCTCCAATACTCTAATATAACCACACCACAACTTTCATCATCTCCTTCAACTTGAATTCCTGTTAAATAACAAAAGGAAAAAAAAAAATAATCAATATTAATAATAAGATGTAAAAAATGTTAACAATTAAAACAAAAAAGATAACAACTAACACAAAAGTGGCACTTGAGTCATCCGAGTTGATCTCATCTTCATCATATATAGTCGCATAGCCCACCGATTTCAATGTTGAATTTTCTAAAGTATTCCCACACAACACTAGTTGTTAGTTAAAACTTTTTGCCTCATGTCCATCACTTTTTTCCTAGTACAACTCTTATAATGATCGTATAAATGCCTAGTTCCATTTTTTGAATCACCTCCAATATGCTTATTATAATAATTATATATTGCCATCCACACCCCATTAACTTGTTGTTTCTTAAAGTGTTCCTACATAACACTAGGTTTTCTTTTAGTTCCTCCATGAGTATTAGACTCTTCTTCTAAATCAATAACATTTTGATTAGAGAAGGGAGACGGTGAGTTGGTAACTGGCAATGATTGTTCTGAAGCCTCGCTCTCAACTGGTACTTGAGAGTTAACATCTGACATTTTTTACCTTTATAAAAATAACATGAAATAAATAAACAGAGGCAGCATTGTGTAATTCTAGAATTATGTAGTAGTACTAAAATGATAAGTAAACAGAGGCAGAATTGTGTAATTCTAGAATTATTAATCCCAAGCCTAATAGTCTCTCGTGTAATCTACTCCAATGAAACAAACACAACATGAAAGCTAGTAGTACTAAAATGATAAGTAACAACATTAGAAGAACAGTAGCAGAGACTAAATCCATGATCCAAACACATCCTAAAAATCAAAACTTTGGAAGAACAGTGGCAGAGACTAGTGAAATTAAACTGTATCTCTTCTAAATTGGACTCAGTTTATGTGTATCCATGACAAAATGAAAATAAAAAAATAAATAATAGATTCATGATTCTCAGCACACATTGAACAAAATAATAGATTCAAGATTCAAAATTCAAGATTCAAAATGAATAATAGATTCAAGATTCAAAATAAATAATAGATTCAAGATTCAAGATTCAAAATAAATAATAGATTCAAGATTCCCATAACATCCATGACAAAATCAACACACATTGAGATTATCAACACGCATCCATATCACACACCTATGCCCTAGATTATCACACACATTTTGGGACTCAATTTATGTGTATCCATGACAAATGAAAAAAAAAAAAAAAAAAAAAACAGAGGTCGAAATCCCTAGATCGAAAAAAACAAGAGGTCGAAAAACATATATATTCACTCAGATCAAAATCCCTAGATATAGTTTAACGAGAGAGAGAGAGAGAGATATACCCTTTGAAAATCGGTAGTGAGGGAGGATTGGCGGTGAACAGCAGCCGTCATGTGTGTGTGAGAGAGAGGGAGACGAAAGCCTATACAGTAGCGGTGATGAAGGAGGAGCGGCGGTGAGCCCCAGCCTTGTGTTTGTGTTGTGTGTTATTGTGTCAACCAAACCCTAAACACACACATATATGTAAACAGGGGCATAATCATAATTTTCTATCGGGGCTAAACGGGGTGGGGTCGAGTCTAGGGATTAGAAATGTATCCCTGTCCCCGACCGGAATATCATCTGGGATTGATTTTTGAATACCATCCTCGACACATTGGGGATATTTTTCGAGAAAAACCCGCTCAATTTGGGGTCAGGGGGTTGGGTCCCTGTCGCGTCGGGTTTAGCTTGCCATCCCTAGTAGTAGCTGCGGTGGCATGGTAGTGGTGGTAGTGGTGGCGACGGTTGTGGTGATGGTAGTAACGATAGCAGTAGCGGTGATAGTGGCGATGTCGAGTGGCATGATGGTTATTGGTGGTTGTAGTTGGCAGTAATGATTTTATAATAGTGTATATTGATACTTACGTTTAGTATTTGTAAATTCAGTCAGAATTAAGTAAATTTTATATGATTTAAAATTTTCTTAAGTTTTAGCTTACATTTTAAAAGATACTTAAATTTGTAAGTGATATCAATTATGGTTATCAAACAAGCTTAATGGATTATCATTTAATACATTTAGTTTTAAGTGTTGAATTAAGTTATCAAGCATCACCTAAAACAAGTTATTTAATATATATAATATTAAATTTGAAAATTATTATTTTTTAATTTTATATTGTGATGGTGAGTTGTTAACGGTGGTAGATGAGAAAACAATAATGCCTATAATGCCAATAATAATAGTGGAAGAGATAGAGAGTTATGGTTGTGGTGCTTGTAGATGGGTAATGTAGTGGAGATAAAATAAGAGCGATGGCAATAGTGTAATGATAGTGGTTATTGTGGCAGTGATTATGATAACGGTGACAATGATTGTGGATGTGAAGAGTTGTAGTAGTTATTATTGTGGTGGTGGTAATTACAGTGGTGATTGTGGTTGTTGTAATGAAATGATAGTGGTGCTTATGGTAACAATGACAATGATGATGAAGGTAATGATTGTAAAAGGGTATTAGTGGCTGCGGTGGCGGTGATCATAATAGTGGTGGAGGCGGTGGTGGTGGTGATGGCAGCGCTGACGACAGTTGTTAGGTTATAATAGTTGTGGGTTCCCAAAAAATACCAACTCACTTGGGTCCAACCCAAACAAGTCTTAAGAATGGGCTGAGACCAACAAGAAAGCCCACCAAACAAATATGTATGAAGCAAATTTCACACCTCTATTAAAGGAAAGCATCACATAAAAGGTATGGGGGGTCTGATCTCTAGACCACAGTACACATACACTTTTGAATTCTTCATCTTCTTTCTTTAATTCAAGTTGCTAATTTCATCATTGAAGTGTCCTTGGCCTGCAACCACGGTTGGGTGGCGCCAACTATGTTTATCTTTGCAGATTTATGGGGCAAAACTCATCTCTTCGTTGGATCTCTTCAACAATCCATGTGAGAGAATTTTGGGTCTCACAATTGGTGTTGTCTGTAGAAAAGATCGAGAGCGTTCAACGAAGTAAATAGCAAACCTAGCTACTAGAAGTAAAATTTCAATAGCACTTTAATGGTTGAAACATCAAGGTTAGTGATCTTGCTTTTTGCAACAAAAAACTTTAATTATTGTCGAGCTTACATCAACACAGATCTTCAGGAGTTATTTTTCCTTCTCAATAATTTAATTATTTTAATTGTTATATTTTTCTATGTTATATATATATATATATGCATAATTTATAGACATGATGGATGTGGAAACTCTTTATATTTACACTTTTTGGGTAGTTGCAACATAACTACAAAAAATGTGTTGTTTTGGATTAGCTCGGCAACTATGCAATCACAATAGATGCATGATCAGCAAATATTACACAAGCTTGACCATCTGTGAAGCAGCACCATGATTATCCGCATCGTCGGCAAATCAAAAGCCAAAAGGAGTCACCGACCATAAAATTACATTGATAGTCCCTTCAATTTGCTCATTGTATTGATTTGGTCCCTATAGTTTTACTTGTATCAATTTTAATCTTAAATTTTTTATGTTAAGTCAATTTAGTTCAATTGGTAATACTCCTTTAGAAATTGGATTGAAATCAATGACCAAAATAGTTTGTTCACTATTCTATGACTACTAGATTCAGTTTGTATTTGGGTGATTTGAGGGTCAGTAGTTGGTTCATGCCTGTATATCGACATAAACTTTTACACGAGTTGTGTTCATGTTATGCGTGTTCAACCATAACACAACCTATTAAATATTTAAGTTATCGAGTCGTGTCGTATTCATATTCTTGTCAAACAATGACCAAACATAACCCTTTAATTATGTGTATGGTTTGAGTTATGTTAACAAGTTGCATGTTAAAATTCCACCCCTAACTTGAGTAAAGTGCAAGTTTTTGAATTATGAACCAAGTAGGATTCTTTTCTTTAGATACTAAATGAGTAATGCTATAACCACCAATTAGTGTACTAAATAGAATGTTTGCATACTAATAAGTTAGATTAAGGTTTAACATTTATCCATAAGTTCAAACCCCAAACATTTCTCGAGAAATTTAGGATTGGACTTTGTTAGGTCCTATCTTGTCAAAATCCCGCGAACAAAACTCAGTGATTGAGTTGTAATTTTCTGTGGTTTTTTGTCTTCCTCGCTCGAGCCAGGAAGTGCTCGCTCGAGCGAAGGACTGCGTCTGGTATAAAAACTTGAAGGAGATGAATGTGCGCTCGAGCATGGAATTGGTGGATCGAGCGAAGGTCATTGCTCGCTCGAGCGAAGATGAAGGTGGCTCGAGCGACGAATTGCTTCCATACAAAAACCTGAAGGTGTTGTTTCCTCGCTCGAGCGAAGAGTTCGTGGCTTGAGCGAAGGCACTAGTAGAAATCACGCGAGATAAGCGTCTCGCTCGAGCGAAAGGAGCCTCACTCGAGCGAGCTTCAGAATCCGGAATTTTTCAAGTGATTGGTTTCTTTCAGGATTGGGATTCTTTTTGGTTGTCTATAAGTAGATGGTTTTCTCCTAAAACTAATCTAACTTTTTTCTAGATCTGATTCAAGAATTCTAGAGTTTTGTTTGAAGTGTTCTTCTGAGAGTTTGATGTGTTTTCTTTGATGTTCTTGAGAGAGTTCTAAACTCATGAGTTGAGATTCATACATCAGAGAGTTTGATACTACATATTCAAGAGTGGTCTCTTCGGTGAGATCCGAAGATCAACACGTAAAGTTTCAAAAGGCGTTTGATTCTTTACGTAGTCGTTAATTTGACAAGTGAAGTTGTGGTGTGGAATCAACTTCAGAATCAGTTCCGTGACGAAGGCGTGGTGAAAGAGTTACAGAAGATTCAGAGACAAATTGACTGGGTTGGGTAATTTGTATGGTTTCTTTGTAACCTTGTAGTCCTTCTGTAGTGGATTGATTAGTGGCGGTTCGCCCGTGGTTTTTGATTACAATTGAGGTTCTTCAATTGTGGTTTTTTCCACGTAAAAATTGTTTGTGTTGATTTATTATTTATTCCTAAAACAAACAATCTAAAATCACTCTCGTACGTGCTTGATGATTTTAGATTGAGTGTTTTGGAATTTTTGGGATTTGGAATATTTTTATCTTTATCTAATCACGAATCACATAGGATTTTCAGACTTCTCTTATGTTAAGATCTTAACATGAGAAAACTTGAGGGACCTATAGGGTCTGCCACATGCCTCATGTCAATAATCCGAACAGTTCATTTTGTAGGGCTCCTAATATATATCACCTATAAAAAAAAAATTAGTTTGATCTAATAATTGTAACATTTTCATTTTATCACATTTGTCACAAGAATAATGGGCGACAAATATATTTTTGAAATAGACCATCCATTTTTTTAGAGATAAATGCTATAAAATGAAAAAGGTTACGATTATCAAATTAGCTTAAATTTTTTCACGGATGATACACATTGAGAGTTCTACAAAATGAACGGTTCAGATTAGCGAAACGAAACCCGTAGTTGGCTCTACGGACCCCTCAAGTTCTCTCTTATTGAGATCTCAACATGAAAAAAGCTAATGTAGGACACGATTTTAAGAATTTTTATATTTTTAGTTTTAATATTTTTGATATATTATTTATTAATTTTTTTTTTTGAATTAGATTTTGACTAGGATTTTAAATAGTTTAGAATTTTAGTTTCCTATTCTCTTAGGTTTCCTAATTTGTGTTGATTTAAGTTCCCTAATTTATTTTAGAATTACTTTTCCTACAAGTATTGGGTTTAGTTTATTATAAATAAACCTACAAGCATATGTAATGGAATTAATTCAATCAATAATATTAAGATATTTTCTCTTCTTTGCGGATTCAAGATTCTATTTTTTCGTGGATTCGAGAGGCCCTTTTATCTACTAGAACGATAGCTAGTCCCTGTGTATTTCGTTGCATCAAGTGGTATTAGAGCATGGATTCGCCTAGCTTAATGACACAAGATAATGGAGCACACACAATCCCTATTGACATTGATCGTAAGGTGGAAGCCATATGGGATGCGATTGAGAAACATTAGCTAGAGGTGCATGAACTTCGCAATGACTTTTGTAATCTACTTGCCGATTTGGGACTAATTGTCAATCAGAGGCAACCAATAGTTGACAGCAATTGCACCGAACGATTCACCCGAAGCCAACCTGTTAGCTTACGTTATTTTGCAAAAATTTCATATTTTAACGGTTCAAGTAAGTTTCAAAAAGAAGATTTTCTTGGTTGGTTGCTTAATCTTGAAAATTTCTTTGAATTCATGAAGATTCCTCATGAAAAGAAAGTTATATTTGCATCTTACAAACTTGATAAAATTGCATTGAAGTGGTGGAATGGATTACAAGATTATCGAGTTTACAAAGGTAAAGACAAAATTCATTCATGGTTAATAATGAAAAAGTTTTTAGCAACAAAATTTTACTTTCATGATCATGAAGATATATTGTCATATACAAATCAAGATACTTCCATGGAGTTGGTAAAAATTTGCAATGAAATTGTAGTTGCGAAATAAAAGAATTTGCATCCAAATATTATTTGTGGTGAGATTATTTGTAAAACTATCGGAGAAGATGTTGGAAAATGGCTTTGCAAACTTTGGAAAAATCTTTTTTTTTGCTAACTTTGAGCATTAATTAAGGTGGGACCCAAGCGTTATTTTTAACACTTTTCATTGGATTCATGTTTAATGTCGCGTAGTGAATAAAATCATGTATTTGATTGCTCAAAATCACTTCCAGATGAATGAGAATTTAACGCGCGTTTTCGGGTTTGTGGCAATGGCTTTAGGTGGGTTTCCTACACATTTGTGAAATATGCTTGTCCCACATTGGAAAGGCTTGAGATTTAGAATGGATTTATATACTCTAACTTGGGATACTTGGGATGGGCCCCAAGGGATAGCCAAGTTTGTAGAAGGGTGAGGTTATGGGTAAAGTGAGCTAGACCCATTGGACGCAAAACAAAAACCAGATGCGCGCGCCACCGGCGCCCGTCCGTCCGGGTGTGAGGTTGGGTTGGGCTTGTCCGGCCCAATACTTATCTTTTTGGGCCAAAAGTATTTGTGATTTTTTTTTATTTTGTTTTCAAAATTTAAAATAAATTGGTCCAGAATTTTTCCTTCACCCAAACAGATCCCTAACAGGTTTAGACCCACCTGAACAAGTTCAAAGTGTTCAAAACAGGTTCATATCTGTTGTATTCCAACTGAATCTGTCCAAATAGTATTGAACTTGTCCAAACAAGTTTCTATCTGTTTGGTACCTGTTCGAACAGCCACCATTTCTCCTATAAATAGTTGGCCATCCAGCATTCATTTCCATCAAAAATTTTCCAAACTTATTCAATTTCTTCTTCTATTCATCCTTATTTGCTCCTGCATCTGTTTCTGCATTTATTTTTAGAAAAAAAAAAAAAGAAAGAGTTACAGCATCGTTTGGTTTGCCAGACTTGATTTTGTAGTGCTGCAAATTCAAGTGTTAGTCGTTGCATCCTAAGAAGTAGGCGTCGTTAAAACTCAAAGCACCAGAGCGAGGACGAAATCTACTTTAAGGAGATTGTGTCTAACACAAGCCATGACTTTAATTTCTGTAAGCGTTTAATTCGAAATTTAATTTATATAATTATTTTCTGAATTATTTTATTTTATTGTTTATTTAATTTATACATTTAATTTACACACACACACCACTGTGGGTATAACAATCTTAAAATAGATTTTCATTTTTATTTATTTCTGTGTTAGACAGACGAATATTTTGTTTCGGAAAATTAAATAGTAGTCATATACTGTTTAATTTCTTAAATAGTAGTAATATACTGTTTAATGATTTCTTTGATAACATTGTAGTAATATACTGTTTGTCATTGGCATTTTGTTACAAAATATTATTCTGTATATTTTGTGTGTAAATTCTTTTGTATATAAATTTGTAATTGGTATATTATTATTTCGTTAGAATTATGGCATCTGAATTAAATAGTACTGAGACTGTTGTTACTCAAAACCCCACACCTGTTATGTTAGTGATGACTCCGGCAGTACCGATAAATCATGGAGAGAAGCCAGAAAAATTCAATGGAAACGATTTTAAAAGATGGCAACAAAAAATGATGTTTTATCTTACTACATTGAATTTGGCTCGCTTCACCCATGAAAAAGCTCCAACATTGAACGAGGGAGAAACTGATTGGCAAGTGGTTATTGTAGTCGATGCATGGAAACATGGTGATTTTCTATGTCGGAATTATATCCTTAATGGGTTGGACAATACATTGTACAATGTGTGTAGTGTCAAAAACACTGTTAAAGAACTGTGGGAATCTTTGGATTATAAGTATAAGACACAGGACGCCGGTACAAAGAAATTTGTTATTGGTCATTTTCTGGATTTTAATATGATGGATTTCAAGACGGTTATTAGCCAGGTTCAAGATCTCTAATTAATTCTCCATGACATACATGCAGAAGGAATGGTTCTCAATCAATCTTTCCAAGTAGCGGCAATCATTGAAAAATTGCCACCATCTTGGAAAGAATTTAAGAATTATCTAAAGCATAAGCGCAAGGAGATGAAATTTGAGGAACTGATAATGCGGCTCAAGATTGAGGAGCACAACCGTGGTTACGACAAGAAGTCAGGAAACCATGTCATACAGGCTAAGGCATATGTTGTGGAACATGGACAAGGGTCAAAGTTCAACAACAAAAAGCGGAAACATGACGGCAATGGTCCCAAACAAGGGTCCACAAGTAAGATCAATAAAAGGATCAACAACGGGTTCAACAAAAGGTTTAAAGGCAAGTGTTTTGTGTGTGGCAAAGATGGACATTGCACTAAGGATTGTCACATTCACAAGGACGGAGAGAGTTCAAGCAAAAAGCCAGCACAAGCTAACATAGCCGATGATTTTTATCTTTCCGATGAAGTGGCAGACATCAATCTTACTGTAGTAGTCTCTGAAGCAAATTTGGTGGGCAATCCCAAGGAGTGGTGAGTGGATACTGGAGCAACCTGCTATATCTGTGCAGATAAGATGTTCACAATCTACAAAGTGGTGGAAAGTGGGGAACAACTTTTTATGGGAAACTCTTCCACTTCAACTGTGGAAGGACAAGGAAAGATCGTCTTGAAAATGACCTCGGGGAAAGAACTCACGCTCAATAATGTACTCCATGGCCAGAAATTTGCAAAAATTTGATTTCTAAGTCATTGTTGATCAAGAATGGGTTTAAATTAGTCTTTGAATATGACAAGGTTGTACTCTCCAAGAGTGGCATGTATGTGGGGCGAGGTTATATGAGTAATGGGCTTTTTTAGCTCAATGTAAATATTGTTGTACCAAATTGGGCTATTAATAATAAAAGCACATTTTCTGTTTATATTGCTGAGTCTTTTTTTTTATGGCATGGTAGATTAAGACATATTAATTTTAATTCTTTGCATAGACTTGTTACTTTAGAATGTTTGCCAAACTTAGAATTTGATCCTAATCATAAATGTGAGATTTGTGTTGAGGCAAAACTCACTAAGGAATCATTTAATAAAATAGAAAGAAGTACTGAACCTCTAAGTTTAATTCACACAGATATCTGTGATTTAAAATTTGTTTAAACTAGAGGAGGTAAAAAGTACTCTATTACTTTTATTGATAATTGCACTCGATATTGTTATGTTTACTTATTGAGAAGTAAAGATGAAGCTTTAGAAGCTTTAAAGCAAAATAAACTTGAGATTGAAAATCAACTTTGCAAAAATATTAAGATAGTAAGGAGTGACAGAGGTGGTGAGTATGATACACCATTTGAGGAATTTTGTTCTGAACATGGTATTATTCACCAAACCACTGCACCTTATTCTACTCAGTCAAATGAAGTTGCTGAGAGAAAGAATTGAACTCTTAAAGAAATGATGAATGCCATGTTGATTAGTTCAGGGTTACCTCAGAACTTGTGGGGAAGGCGATTTTGTCTGCTAATTTTATCCTTAACAGGGTATCCCACAAGAAACTTAATCAAACACTTTATGAATTATGGAAAGGTCGATGACCTATTCACAATTACCTCAAAGTGTAGGGGTGTTTGGCCAAGGTGGTAGTCCCTAGTCCCAAAACGACTAAGATAGGACCAAAGACCGTTGATTGTGTGTTCATTGGTTATGCAAATAATAATAGTGCATATAGATTTTTAGTTCATAGATCTGAAAATCCAGATATGCATGTAAACACTATTATTGAGTCAAGGAATGCATCATTTTTTGAACACATTTTTCCTTGCAAGGAAACTGAAGAGACAAGTTCAAATAAAAGAACTTTTGATACTTCTATGGATAGCAGTGAAGACCAAAATGATAATGAAGCAGATAAACCTAGACGTAGCAAGAGAGCTAGGATCTCTAAATCATTTGATCCAGATTTTCTAACATACCTGTTAGAAAATGAGCCTAAAAACTTCAAGGAAGTAATGTCAAGTCCTGAACCTCCATTGTGGAGAGAGGCTGTAAATAGTGAAATTGAATCAATACTACAAAATCATATTTGGGAACTGATGGATCTTCCATCATGGTGTAAACCTCTTGGATATAAGTGGATATTCATGAGGAAAATGAAAACAGATGGTTCAATAGATAAATACAAGGCTAGGCTTGTTGTTAAGGAATACAGGCAAAAGGAAGGCTTTGATTATTTTGACACCTATTTACCAGTAATAAGAATAACATCTATTCGCATATTGATTACGATTACAGCTTTGTATAATCTGGAAATACATCAAATAGATGTTAAAACAACTTTTTTGAATGGCGAGTTAGATGAGGAAATCTATATGGAACAACCGGAAGGGTTTCAAGTTCCGGGCCAAGAGAAAAAGGTTTGTAAACTTGTCAAATCCCTTTATAGATTAAAACAAGTTCTAAAACAATGGCATGAAAAATTTGATCACGCTATGCTTTCGGATGGTTTTAAGATAAATGAATGCGATAAATGTGTCTATGTTAAAAGCACAGACAAAGGTTGTGTCATAGTTTGTCTTTATGTGGATGACATGCTCATTATTGGAAGCAATAATGACATGATTAAATCCACAAAGAAAATGTTGAACAAAAAGTTTGACATGAAAGATCTGAGAGTAGCAGATGTAATTCTAGGAATAAAAATTACTAGAACATCTGAAGGATATGCTTTATCTCAGTCTCACTATGTTGAGAAGATTCTGGAGAAATTTGGAAAGCATGACAACCATCCTACTAAAACACCTGTTGACATTAGTCTTCATTTGTCAAAAAATACAGGTGCAGGTATATCACAATTAGAGTACTCTCGGATAATCGGAAGCTTTATGTACTTAATGAATTGCACTAGGCCATATATAGCCTATGCTGTAAACAAATTGAGTAGGTACACAAGTAATCCAGGGTCCGATCATTGGTAAACGATAATTAAGGTACTTAGGTATCTACAATATACCCGGAATTATGGCTTACATTATACCAAATATCCAACAGTACTCGAGGGGTACAGCGATGCAAATTGGAAATCGGATACTAAAGACTCAAAATCCACTAATGGATACGTCTTTACCTTGGAAGGTGCTGCAGTCTCTTGGAAATCCTCCAAGTAGACATGTATAGTTAGGTCGACAATGGAATCTGAGTTTATCGCATTAGATAAAATAAGAGAAGAAACAGAATGGCTTCGTAATTTCTTAGAAGACATTCCAATGTGACCTAAACCTGTGCCAGCTATATGCATTCACTGTGATAGTGAAGCAGATATAGGACGGGCACAGAATCATATGTATAACAGTAAGTCTCGACACATTCGTCGAAGACATGATACCGTTAGGCATTTGATCTCACATGGAATAATTTCCATAGAATATGTAAAGTCAAAGGAGAATATTACGGATCCATTGACTAAAGGGCTAGTCAGAGAGCAAGTATACTATTTATCAAGGGGAATGAGATTAAAGCCTATTACTTAAAAGTCGCCATAATGGCAACCCAACCTAGTTGACTGGAGATTCCAAGATCTAGGTTCAAAGGGACAACCGAATTATGGATGACTTCACATATCACTCAGGAGGGTTTCTCCTACTCATTTTTATGATAAGAAGAGTGATACTTGCAGCGTTAGTAGGATAAGCTTTGCTTTTAATGATTCTTATAGCTTGGACATGCAAGTGAGGTATAGCAGGATACTTTTAATAAGATGTCACCTATATGAGTGTGAACTGGACCGGTTCTGTGAGAATTGAGAAGGCTAAATTCTCTAGAGCACTCATGAATTACCAGGCATTGTTCAGGGCCAAAATGAACACAACCGTAAGAACCAAACTGTCTGCGGATACACTATGTGTAGTCTATTGTCTTATAGTCTATTGTCTTGGCTTACACAAACGGCTGAACAGTTCAACGCATCACGTCTACTGATTAGCCAATAAGTCCGATAGGCTTTCACTAGAGGAGGTTCAAAGCCAAAAGCTACCTATCTCGATGTAGTGTATTTTCTTAATGTACTATTTCTTTGTCTGCATCTTGTTACATGTCTGTTGTCGTGAATTCCATTCATGTAGGAGATTGTTGGAAAATGGCTTTGAAAACTTTGGAAAAACCTTATTTTTTGCTAACTTTGAGCATTAATTAACGTGGGACCTAAGCGTTATTTTTAACGTTTTTCATTGGGTTTATGTTTAATGCCACGTAGTGAACAAAACCGTGTATTTGGTTGCTCAAAACCATTTCCAGATGAATGAGAATTCAACGTGCATTTTCGAGTTCGTGGCAATGGCTTTAGATGGGTTTTCTACACATTTGTGAAATGTGCTTATCTCACATTAGAAAGGCTTGAGATTTTGAATGGCTTTATATACTCTAACTTGGGATACTTTGGATGGGCCGCAAAGGGTACCCAAGTTTGTGGAAGGGTAGGGTTATGGGTAAAGTGAGCTAGACCCATTGGACCCAAAACAAAAACCACGTACGCGCGCAGCCGCCGCCGTTCGTTTGGTTGGTCGGCGGATTGGGCTTGGGCGCGGGTGCATGGTGTGAGGTTGGGTTGGGTTTGTCCGACCCAATACTTATCTTTTTGGGCCAAAAACATTTGTAATTTATTTATTTATTTTTTATTTTTTTTCAAAATTCAAAATAAATTGGTCCAAAATTTTTCCTTCACCCAAACAGATCCTTAACAGGTTCAAACCCACCTGAACAGGTTCAAAGGGTTCAAAATAGGTTCATACCTGTTGTATTCCAACCGAATCTGTCTAAACAGTATTGAATCTGTCCGAACAGGTTTCTATCTATTTAGTACTTGTTCGAACAGCCACTATTTCTCCTATAAATAGTTGGCCATCCAGCATTCAGTTCCATCAAAAAATTTCCAGACTTCTTCCTTTTTTTTTTTTTTCTGTTCATCCTCCTTTGCTCCTGTATCTGCTTCTGCATTTATTTTTAAGAAAAGAAAGAGAAAGAGCTGCAGCATCGTTTGGTTCGCCAGACTTGATTTTGTAGTGCTGCAAATTCAAGTGTTAGTCGTTGCACCCTAGGAAGTAGGCGCCGTTAAAACTTGAAGCACCGGAGCGAGGGCGAAATCTACTTTAAATAGATTATGTCCAACACAAGCCTCGACTTTAATTTCTGTAAGCGTATAATTCGGAATTTAATTTATATAATTATTTTTTGAGTTATTTTATTTTATTGTTTATTTAATTTATACATTTGATTTACACACATACACCACTATGGGTATAATAGAAGATACAAAATCTTGTTCGAGTATTGATAATGCATCAACACATGGTAATTTGAATATTGGGGATAAAGTTTTACAAACAAATCATAAAAATATTAAGGAAAAAGGAGACCTGATCGATCCCAGTAACAAAGAGAAAATAGAAGAAGAGATAATACAACCGCTGCATACAACAAAGAAATTGGTTGATGCTACACTTGATATTTCAAGATTGATAATTGAAGGATCAATTGAATATGGGATGGTGCAACATCAAGAGCGCATGCAAGTTCTACATAAAGTAAATTTGGTTGATTTTCTTGATGTAGAGCAATTTAATTTGATTTTCAATGCTTATCTGATTGATCTTGTCAACCAGTTGAAGCATATAGAGAATAACTTTTAGAAAGTAGACTTCTCTACGTATAATTTTTGGAAGAGGGACACACAACTGAAGTATTCCAAGTATCTTTTTATTTGGCATAGGACGATGGCAGATCTCTAATATGAACTCAATGACGAGTTCTTTCAAAGAAGAAGGGCCTGATGTAGGACAAGATTTTAAGAATTTTTATATTTTTAGTTTTAATATTTTTGATATATTATTTCTTAATTTTATTATTCTGGAATTAGATTTTGACTGATTTAAAATAGTTTAGAATTTTAGTTTCCTATTCTCTTAAGTTTCCTAATTTGTGTTGATTTAAGTTCCCTAGTTTATTTTAGAATTACTTTTCCTACAAGTATTAGATTTAGTTTATTATAAATAAGCCTACAAGCATATGTAATGGAATTAATTCAATCAATAATATTAAGATATTTTCTCTTCCTTGTGGATTCAAGGTTCTATTTTTCTCGTAGATTCGAGATGCCCTTTCGTCTACTAGAATGATATCTAGTCCCTGTGTATTTCGTTGCATCAGAAGCTCAACCCAAAATCTAACGGTTCAACTAATTGCATTCAAGTTTTTGACTTTGATAGTACAAAAAATGTTAGAAATGGCCAAGGCAAACTGAATTAATTACAATGCATTTTGTGATTTTGCTATTTCAGTGATGTAGCATATAATTTATCTCTAAACCATAGTGCTAGACCAAAATGCATTATTTTGTTTCTCTTAGATTTTGCACTATTCAGTTTGGTAGTTTTCAATGTAAACCATCCATTTTAGGTACATATTGAATCCTCAAGTACATTACTCGTTCACACATTTGCCCTTTCAATATGCATGTAATTTCCCTGATTAAGATAGCACTCATGTGAAATCCATTTTATATATGTTATATGTTACAAATTTGAAGTTGAAACATGAATTTACAAACATTTAGAGTTATAAATTGTTTTTGATTTTTTTTTTTTTTTCAGGCAAATGCTTGTTTCAATCAATTGACATATTGGAGGAAACTAATGATGGTTAATATGTAATTTACAAATGATGATGTAAAATTTTTCAAACAAAATATTTAAATAACAACCTATTTTTAATTAGCATAGCACAACAAGAGTGACTCATACTTAAAAAAGTATTATAAAAGTCAAAGTTAGCATGAGAAAGGGTATTTGATAATAAAGAAAAGATTTTCAAATAGAATGAATGGTGGTGTGGGCAACTGTCTCTACTAAACCTATGAACTAAATATTTTTTTCAAAATTCTAATAATATCGAATTGGGTTAGGTGGGCCATCGAACCGATATCCATCATTAATAGCTATATGTATTTATCTATCTATAGATGATAATTAATTCCATGTTATCCAATAACGATTACCATAATATTACTCTTTTTAAAAATTTACAAAATTTACACTTTATAATGTGAATTATTCATAAGGTTTTTTACAGGCCAGTCTCATAAAGTGAACTTAATTATCATTAAGTCCTATTGACCTTTTAAATACATCAATAACTCATTAACTATCCATATTACCCTCATTAAATATCTTCACTTCTATTCTCTCTCTAATATTTCCCATATCTTTTTGCTCTCTCTCTCTTTCTGTCTAACCATTTCTGAAGCTCACACCACCACCACACATAACCACCGCCACTACACTTATCGCCACCATCTACCACCGGCTGCCGTTACCACTACCACCACCCACCGCTGGCCGCTACTGCCACCGGTCACCAACCACCTTTACTAGCATAGATCTACATTCTACTATCTTCGATCTACACTCTATCATTGCCGATCTACCACTGTCGTCGTCGATTTACTACCACTGTTGTCGATCTAACACTACAATCATCGATCTACATGCTATCTTCTTCGATTATGCTTTATATCTCCGATCTACATTTTATCTTCTCCGATCTACATTCAATCGTCACCAATTTATACTTTATCATCAAAGATCCTCTGGAAAAACTTCGACAATCATGTCGGAATCTGAAAAATCTTCCCAATTAGAGATGTTTTTGCTTTTTAATTAGGTTTTGTTTGGGTTTGGTTTTTAATAAATTTTTTTTGGGTTTTGTTTTGGATTTGTAAGATGATGATGATAATGATGAAAAATACAAAAAAAAAAAATTCATATCACACCTCTCTTTCTTATTCTCTCTACCAATTGCTTGTAAACCAATGGTTAGAGAAATTTGTGACATTGATAAATTTATCACAAAGAAAACTATTTTTTATATGTAAGTGTATGAATGTGTTTTTTTGAATGAATAAGTGAGAAAGTGTGCATGTATGTAAGTGTAAGTGTGACAGTGAAAGATAGTAAGTGATTAACTGGTTTGATAAATATTGATACAGTGACAAATTTATCACTGATATGTTATCAGTGATAAATCTATTATAGTAATAAATTTATTAGTCTTACTTATTTTTTATATGTAAGTGTGTAAATGTGTTTCTTCAAACGAATAAGGGAGGGATGGAATATGTATGTAAGTGTGATTATGATAGTGAAAGAGAGTAAGTGATTAATTGGTATGATAAATGTTGATATGGTGATAAATTTATCACTGTTAAATAATTCTAGCTCTTTTTATTTCTCTTGTTACCACCAAATCTAAGGAGCTATGAGAGAATGAAGTGGTGGAGATGGATGTTAATTTTTCTTAAAAAATGGCAGAAAAAGTGTCAAAAATTACTACCAAAAAAATATTGTCGTAAGTGGTTATCGATGGTCGGAAAATATGGTCAAGGTGATCTCCGGCGGGAGAAGATACAGTCATGGTTGTGTGAATAATGATTTCTATGCATGTGGACTCATCTTTGGATGCCAACGGATAGAGGTTATTTCGCTTAAATTGGGATGATATTGATTTCCATGCATTGGACTCATCTTTACTTTGAGTTACATTTTTCAAACTCTTTTCTAAATGTATGAAATCAATGCATTCCAAAATAAGTGATTTAGTCTATACTTGTTTGCCTCACATAATAATTTTAGCATTAATAATCAAAACATGGGCATATATTGGTAATGAGTCTCATATCTAGAATTAGTAGAGGCTGATCTTTGATCGGGCGAGCGAGGGTGCTCAATTCATAACCTTCCCCCCTCATACCTAAGTTCCTAAGCTGAGACACTTTGGTTATGATGGACAATGGCCTTTGGCACGAGTCATTGGTTTCCTAATTTCCCTAAAATATTCGGTAAAAACTCTAAGTTTGGTGATGTAGTCCATTTTTGGCATTTCATGTGATTAGTGGATTTTCTATGGATTTGCCAAATTTGGATTCTCATTCTATTTCACATTGCACTTGTGGAATCAAACCGAAGATTCTAATTGTCGGGCCCGCTCGACCCCCCGTTCGAGAGTTCCCATAGATGCCATGAAGAAAAAGTTGGAATTTATGACTAAGAATCAAGTTTAGGAAATTGTCGAGTTGCCTAAGGGAGTTGAAGTTGTTAGCTGTAAATGGGCATGTATGACCAAGAGAGACTTAAATGACAACATTGAACAATATAAGGCCAGACTTGTAGCTAAGGGTTTAGTCAAAGAGAAGGCATCAATTATCATAATATATTCTCTCTGGTATCTAAGAAGATTCATTTAGAATTATCATGACATTAGTAGCTCATTTTGATTTAGAACTACATCAAATGGATGTGAAAACGACATTTTTAAATGGGGATCTTGAGGAAGAAGTATACATAAAGCAACCTGAAGGTTTTTGTTCTGATAAAGATAGTCACTTAGTTTGCAAGCTTAAGAAATCTATATATGGACTAAAACAAGCTTCTCAACAATGATATTTAAAGTTCCACAATATTATTACTTCATATGGTTTTACGGAGAACGTTATGGACAACCGTATATACTTAAGGTTAGTAAGAGTAAGTAAATTTTCTTAGTTCTATATGTGGATGACATTTTACTTGCATCTAATAATTTGGGTTTGTTGCATGACACTAAACAATTTCTTTCCCAAAACTTTAAAATGAAGGATATGGGTGAAGCATCTTATATCATTGGCATAGAGATTCACAGAAACAGGTCCAAGAGAACATTAGGATTGTCTCATAAAGCCTACATTGAAAGAGTTTTGAGAAATTTAGGATGAGTGATTGCACTCCTAATGCAACATAAATTTTAAAGGGTGACAAATTCAGTTTAAGTCAATATCTCAAAAATGATTTGAAGTAGGAACAAATGGTTAGTATTCCCTATGAGTTTGCTATAGGTAGTTTAATGCGTGCTTTGGTTTGTACACGAACTGACATTGCATTTGCAGTTGGGATGCTTGGAAGATACTAAAGTAATCTAGGAATGGAACATTGGAAGGCTGCAACGAGAGTCGTGAGGTACTTAAGGGGAACCCAAGAGGTACTTAAGAGGAACCCAGGACTACATGCTTACCTACAAGTATGTTGACTATTTTGAAATGGTTGGATATTTAGACTCGGATTTTGCGGGTTGTCAAGATTTTTAGAAAATTCACTTTAGGATATGTCTATCTACTAATAGGAGGTGCTATTTCATGGAAGAGCGCAAAGAGACAATAATTGCATTGTCAACAATGAACTAGAGTTTATAACATGCTTTGAAGCAACATCACCGGCTATTTGGTTAAGGAATTTTGTCACAAGATTTCGAATTGTGAATTCAATTTCTAGGCCATTAAGGGTTTAGTGTGATAATTTAGCTGTGGTTTTCTTTTCTAACAACAACAAAAATGGTGGCTGAAGCAAGTATATTGACATAAAGTATCTTGTTGTTCCATACTGTGTTAAGAAGCAAGAAGTCATTATTAAGCATATTAGTACTGATATGATGATTGCAATCCCATGAACAAAGATTTTTCTGTAAAGGTGTTTTCAAAACACTTAGAAGACATGGGACTGATTGGTTAGCTCAATAATTTTTCTAGTTGTTGTTTTGTTTTGTCATGACATTTTGATTATTATTAATGAAAAATATCATTTTGTGCACCTAAAGTATTTGTGATGTTATGCAGTCATTAGGACTATTGATCCATAGGGAGACCTATAATAACTAATTAGAAGTTATTCACAAAAAATAACACCACATAAAGTTGAGACAATCATACAATATAATACATGGAAGGAAATACTCATTTGACAGAATTAACAGCTATGTCTCTATATAAAGTTTGGGTATTTTTATTTAATGGCCATAACCAGTTTGTTGGTTACCCAAAAGTCAACAAAATGTGTCATATGTGCCAAGTGAAAGAATGTAAGCATATTTCCATAAAGTGGCCCATATGCTACATGATTTTTTTATTTATTTATATTATTATATATATTTTAATAAGCAAATAAATTGGGTAACTAACAAGAAAGTTACAACTTCCCTGATGGTAAAAAGTTATGAGGAGTTACACTTGGATCATGGGTCCAAGGCTAGCTATATATGCCTGTGAATACCATTAAAAGACAAACACTGTTTTAAAATAGAATAGGCTTGAAACTTTATTCCTTCCACTTCTCCGTATGGTTTTGTGAGGGTTTGTTTACATATTTGTTTCAAGACTTTGTCAACAAGCACCAACATGGCAGGAGGTTTCTCTTTCTCATTAAATTATTTAAGTTCTCACACTTTAATGAAGGTACCGACGAGGTTTATTATAATTATCAATTATTTGAATATAGGGGGATATTGTGTAGGCATCAAATTATGATGTTCATTCATAGGAAGGTTGATTGAATACCAGATAAGTACATTTTGAAAAGATGGTCCAAAAATGTTAAAAGGAGCCATACAAAAGTGCGAATCAGTTATCACAACTAGGCTCTCAAACTTGAAGCTTTCAAACCTGAAGCACACTACTTTGATAAAATGTGCAATGTCTTCTAAGAGGTTGTGGAGTTGGCTACAATGTTTGAAGATTGGTCTAAAAGGTTTAGAGAACGAATATGTGAGTTTCACGTATGTATGAATGAAGAGAATTGCATAAGCAATAAACAAATTTTCGTACATACTCAAAATGGTTCTACATCATATGGAGATGGCATTGGAATTTCAAATGAGAGCACAAACATACTTGATCGCTTGGTAACTTATTCAAAAGGGTGCCCACTATTTAAAAGACGCAATCCATGGTTAAACAAGTTGTTAAGAAAAAAAGAAAATGCGTAGCATAACTTGCGAGGAAAATGTGCACAAACATATTGTAAGAAATCCGAAGAAGGTCATGGTGTTAATGAATTTTATTGATTACTTATAGTTGTTATACTATTGCTCATAATAATTGCTAACTTTGATTACTTTACATTCGTGCAGGAGCTGCAGAACGATGGCAATATGCATGGTGCAAGAGTTGTTGAACTTGTGACAAAGGAAAATATTCACTTAAATGCAAGTAAAATCAACTTAGTGAAGATATTTTTTTTTTTCATAACTAGTTGGTAGTAACTTTAAAATATGACTTTAACCATAGAGAAGAATGAGTTATTAAAATTTAGGTTGTAGAATTCTGAAATGCAACAGTCACGGCATATCAGACAAGAATGTTATGACTATAATAAGGGATTGGGCATGTGGCCAAACATGACTGGTCATCCAAGTATCATTGGGATGAGTCCATATTTTGGTTAGCCAAATCTGTTACAAGGAAGAAATTTGTCATTTCAAGCAAGTATGTTCAAGCAAGGGGTTGGCATGTATCCATTCGAGGTATGCACTAATTTAATTCTATTAGTAAATCATAACTTAGTTGAGTGTATTCTTTAATAAAAGTAACCATTTTTATTTTATTTTATTTATTATTAGGATCATCATCATCCATCTCCATCTCCATATCTATCTTGGAGGGCTGACTTACAGAAGGAAGGAGTAATGTATGCCAACAATTTCACAAGAATGTTGACAATGAATGATATGGCACAAGCTAGAGCTCCAACATTGCACAAAGGTGACAAAAGTGAAGAGCATTGACATCAAACAATTGTATTTTTTTAATTTCATTACACATTGTGACAACTATTTGAACTCAAGTGATGCTGTTTAATCTCGATTAATTTGAAGTTAATGAGGATTGTTTGTTTTGTTAGATATATGTTTGACCGTTTTAGTAGCATTTCGGCAACATTTTGGTATTTTTGTGAACAAAAAATTATAAAGCCATAACCACCACCATAGGATAGTTCATTAATTAACTCCAACATTGCACAAAGATTGTATAAATGAAGAGCATTGATATCCACAGTTGTATTTTTCAACTTGGATTACAAATTGTAACTACTATTTAAACTTTTGTTTTGTTTTGTTTTGTTTTGTTTTGTTTTTTTTTTTTTTTTGGATCGGTAAAGAGGAAATATATTAATAGAAAGAGAAAGAAATACAACAAAAGAAAAGAAAACACAAGGTGACAAAGATGCATCAGTGCAGCCCAAAGGAAAAAAAATAGAAAGAAAAGCAGGGGAGTTGGAGAAGATTCAACATTACCTTACAGAAAACAGCATAGCAACAAACTCAGTTCAAGAAAAAGAAACAAAACCCATCTCCCCCAAGACATTACTACTGTTCAAACTTAAGTAATGTTTGATCTCTATTTGAAGTTCATTGTGTTTTGTGTTGTTTTATTTTGTTTGATCTATGTTATTTGATCTATTTTGACAGTATTTCGACATTTTCTATGAGCAAGAAACAATAAAATCACAATCACCATAGCACATTTCATTTATTAAAAACCACAACACACAACAAAATCATTTCAGCCACTCAGCGTAATATTTATTACAATATGAAGCATTCATTACAATCCCATAGTAGTTTCATTACAATATAACAAGGCAAAATAGTTTCATTATAAAATACACAAAATAAATAAATAAATAAATAAAAATTGCAGCTTTCATCTCAGAAACAAAAATAACTACTTCATTGAGAGTACAAACAAAAAATTTACACTCTTCGGCAAGAAAGATCTGTTGGAACAATCTTCTGTGTAAATAAAATAAACTGAAAATAATTCAAACAAAATAAAATAAACTTACAGAAATTATTTTGTTGAACCGAATCAATAATTAAAGACCAAGTCGAGTGTGTGACACTCTGTCCTTAAAACAGATTCACCACGCTACGGTGCTTACGGTTGAGTGGCGTCTATCTCCCAGGATACAATGATCTTCACAAACTTGTAGTAGCACTCCACACAAATTTGTACGGCGAACTAAAACTTTGTATTCTTATACTCTCTTTATTTTAATTCTAAAACTAGAATGTAGAGAAATGCAAACAAAAATAGTTTGGACAGCAAATAGAAAGTTGGAGACTAAATTTTTCGGATCCCAACACTGCTGGAATGAATTGTATTTATAGGCAAACAAAATGATCCGAACAGGTACAAAACATGTAATGAACAGGTGTAGTATGGACTGAACAGGTGCACCACTAATTCAAACATTTGATTTGACCGTTCCAACTTGGAACATATTTTCCAAATTAATTGAAAATAGTACCGTTGGAGCCGTTGGTGGAATAGTCAAACTTGATGGAACTTAATTTATTTAAACTATTGAAATATATATATATATATATATTAAACTATTTGAATATATATATATATATATATATTAAACTATTTGAATAGTTTAATCATTTTTAGGAAACCACTTAAGGAAACCAAAAAATAAATTTAGAATTAAATTAAATTCCCACAATAATTTTTATTGAAAAAATTCAAATGAATTTTATCTAAAAAATTAATGTTAGACTCGAAAACGATGTCAACTTCCCATTCACTCATAAATGGTTTTGACGTTCCGTCTTCACCGTGTGACTTGCCACGCGGCAAGGAACACTTCACCTCTTCGGACCCGCCCCAAAATACGTTCGGGGCCCACTCAATTTTGGGCTAAAAAATATGCCTATATTAAACCATTTTTTCCAACAATCTCCCACATGAATGGAATTTGACGGAGAGAAAATGCAACAACATGATCTAAATACAGAGAGTACAGAAATTGGAAATATTCTGCAAAGGATAGGTAGTTTTTGGCTTTGAACCTTCCCTTGTGAGACACTATTGGATTTACTAGCTAACCAGTGAACATGATGTCTTGAACTGTTCAGCCGTTTGTGTAAACCAAGACAATAGAACTCACACAGTATATCTCCAGACACAGTTTAGTTCTCACTATTGTGTTCATTTTGGCCCTGAACAACCTGGTCTTTCATGAGTGCTCTAAAGACTTGTAGCCCTTCACAAATCTTATAGAACCGGCCCAGTTCATACTCACATAGGTGATTCTTATGAAGAGTATCCTGCCATACTCCACTAGGTATACCTAGATATAAGAATCATTAAAATTTTACTTAACCTCAAACGCTGCAGACATCACTATTTCATCAAAGAAATGGGTAGGAGTTAGACTCCCTAGTGATCCTTCTGAGTCATTCAGAACTCGGTTGTCCCTTTGAACCTAGATCTTGGGATCTCCAGTCAACTAGGTTGGGTTGCCGTTGTGGTAACTCTTATTTAATAGGCTTAAGTCCCATTCCCCTCGATGAGTTCTCAACTAACTCTCTTGCTAACCCTTTGGTTAGTGGATCCGCTATGTTGTCTTTAGACTTAACATATTCTATGGAAATAATTCCATTAGAGAGTAGTTGTCTCACGGTGTTATGTCGATGACGAATGTGTCGTGACTTATCGTTATACATATGACTCTGTGCTCTACCTATAGCTGATTGACTATCACAATGTATGCATATAGCAGGCACCAGTTTTGGCCATATTGGAATGTCTTCAAGGAAGTGGCGAAGCCATTCTGCCTCTTCCCCTGCTTTGTCTGAAGCTATGAATTCTGATTCCATAGTAGACCTAGCAATACAAGTCTGTTTGGAAGATTTCCAAGATACAGCCGCCCTACCAAGAGTAAAGACATACCCACTGGTGGACTTCGAGTCTCTAGTATCTAATATCCAATTTGCATCACAGTAACCTTCAAGTACTGTTGGATATCTAGTATAATTCAACCCAATGTTACGAGTAAATCGGAGATATCTAAGAACCCTTATAATTGCTTTCCAGTGTTCTACTCCCGGATTACTCGTATATCTACTTAATTTACTTACTGCATAAACTATATCCGGGCGAGTGCAGTTCATCAAGTACATTAAGCTTCCAATAATTTGGGCATACTCTAATTGAGAAATACTTTCCTGTACATTCTTAGAAAGATACAAATTAACATCTACAGGTGTTCTAGCAAGATGATCATCATCTTTGCTGAATTTGTCAAGTATTTTCTGAATGTAATGAGATTGTGACAAAGCATATCCTTCTGATGTTTTGGTAATTTTCATACTAAGAATTACATTAGCAATGCCCATGTCCTTCATGTCAAAATGTTTATTCAACATTTTCTTGGTAATTTTAATCATATCATTATTACTACCTATGATGAGCATATCATCTACATAAAGACATACAATGACATAACCTTTGTCTGTATTTTTAATATAAACACATTTGTCACACTCATTAATTTTAAATCCGTTTGACATCATTGCCTTGTCAAATTTCTCATGCCATTGCTTTGGCGCTTGTTTTAAACCATATAATGATTTAACCAATTTACACACTTTCTTTTCTTTCCCTGGAACAGAAAACCCTTCTGGTTGTTCCATGTAAATTTCTTCCTCTAACTCACCATTTAAGAAAGCGATTTTTACATCCATTTGATGAATTTCTAAATTGTATAAAGATGCAATGGAAATTAGCATTCTAATGGATGTTATTCTAGTAACCGGTGAGTATGTGTCAAAGTAATCAAGACCTTCTTTTTGTCTAAAACCTTTGACCACAAGTCTTGCCTTGTATTTGTCAATTGATCCATCTACTTTCATTTTCCTTTTGAAAATCCACTTAGACCCAAGAGGTTTACAACCTGGTGGCAAATCCACCAATTCCCAAGTGTGATTTTGCAAGATAGATTCAACTTCACTATTGATAGCTTCTTTCCATAAAGGAGCTTCAGGACTGGACATAGCCTCTTTAAAAGTTAAAGGCTCATTTTCTAACAAAAATGTTAGGAAATTTGGACCAAAAGATTTTGAGGTTCTAGCACGTTTACTACGCCTAGGTTCCTCTTCCTCTTTTTGATCTAACTCTTGTTCTTGATCATTACTAGTAAAAGCATCAAAAGATCTCTTATTGTTACTAGTCTCTTGTCCAGTCTTATTTGGAAATACATGTTCAAAGAAAGATGCATTCCGAGATTCAATAATAGTATTTACATGCATTTCGGAATGTTCAGATTTATGAATCAAAAACCGATATGCACTACTATTCTTGGCATAACCAATGAAAATGCAATCAATGGTCTTCGGACCTATCTTAGTCTTTTTAGAACTATGAATAGCCACTTTAGCCAAACACCCCCACACTTTTAAGTATTTGTAGGATGGTACTCTTCCATGCCACAATTCATAAGGTGTTTGATTCACTTTCTTTCGGGGTACTTTATTAAGTATATAATTAGCAGAAAGTATTACTTCCCCCCACAAGTTCTGAGGTAATTCAGAACTTATTAACATGGCATTCATCATTTCTTTTAAAGTCATATTTTTCCTTTCAGCAATTCCATTTTGCTGAGGTGAGTAAGGAGCAGTGGTTTGATGAATTATTCTATATTCTTTACAAAATTCACCAAAAGGTGATTCATATTCACCATCTCTATCACTTCTAAGTTTCTTGATTTTCTTACCAAGTTGATTTTCAACTTCATTCTTATATTGAATGAAAGTTTCCAAAGTTTCATCCTTGGTTCGAATTAAATAAACATAACTATATCTAGTATAGTCATCTATAAAAGTGATAAAATATTTTTTCCCACCTTTGGTTTGAATTGATTTAAAATCACAAATGTCACTATGAATTAATTCAAGTGGTTCCGTACTTCTTTCAATTGAATGAAAAGGAGTTTTAGATAATTTTGCCTCAACGCAAATTTCACATTTATGATTTGAATCAATGTCAAATTTAGGTAAACATTACATATTAATTAATCTACGTAAAGATCCATAATTAACATGTCCTTTTCTACTATGCCATAAATTTGAAGACTCAAGCAAGTAAGAAGAAGATGTATTATTATTAATAACTGAGGGTACAACAGTCATTACATTCATCTTGAAAAGGCCATCAGACATGTAACATTTTCCTACATACATCCCGTTTTTGGTAAGTACAAACTTGTCACTTTCAAAAACTAGCCTAAACTCATTCTTACTCAACAAAGATCCGGAAACTAAATTCTTGCGAATGTCCGGTACATGCAGCACATTGTTGAGAGTGAGTTCATTTCCTGATGTCATCTTTAGTACAATCTTTCCTTGTCCTTCAACTTTGGAAGTTGAGGAGTTGCCCATAAAAAGTTGTTCATCGTTGTCCACTGTAGAATAAGATGTGAACATCTTTTTGTCGGCACAGATATGGCGAGTAGTACCAGTATCCACCCATCATTCTTTAGGATTTCCGACAAGATTTGCCTCGGAAACAACTGCAGAAAGATTTATGACATCTACACCATTGGAAATTTCATACATTTCGGTCATTTTGGCTTTAGCAACCTTCTTACTTGATCTTCCTTTGCCTTTACGTTTGTAACGACAATCTTTGGCCCGATGTCCCTCTTTGTCACAGATGTAACATTTGCCATTAAACTTATACTTCTTAGTTTCCCCTCCTTCAGATAGCATTCTCTTCTGCCATCGTTTAAAAACAGTTCCTAAGAACTTCTCTAGTTTTCCATCATGATTCACTGGCACAGTCCCAACATAAGGAGAGGTTGGCGTAATGGCAATCACCATACCAGTACTGATTTGAACATAAGTTTGACCAGTTTTAGTAGCCATAAATTCTAAATTATAATTAGAATTTTATACTACACAAAAAATTTAAATAAAAAACAGAATTTTAAATTCTGTAAAAATAAAAAAAACAAGAATTGTAACTTTTATTTCCAATTAGTTTGAAAATAAAAAAAATTTTATTTAAACAAATTAAACCAAAACTACAGAAATAAATTCTGTTAAAATAAAAGAAACAAAACAAAATGTAACTTTTATTTTCAATTAATTTGGACATAAAATAAAATAAAATTTTATTTAACCAAATTAATTCCACACAGAAAACTAATCCAAATTTACAGAATTAAATTCTGTAAAAATAAAAGAAACAAGAATGTAACTTTTATTTTCCAATTAATTTGGAAATAAAATAAAATTTTATTCAACCAAATTAATTCCACACAGGAAATTAAATTCTGTAAAATAAAAGAAATCAGAAATAACTTTTATTTTTCAATTAATTTGGAAATAAAATAAAATTTTATTTAACCAAATTAATTCCACACAGAAAATTAAATTCTGTAAAATAAAAGAAATAAGAAAATAACTTTTATTTTTCAATTAATTTGGAAATAAAATAAAATTTTATTTAACCAAATTAATTCCACACAGAAAATTAAATTCTGTAAAATAAAAGAAATAAGAAAATAACTTTTATTTTTCAATTAATTTGGAAATAAAATAAAATTTTATTTAACTAAATTAATTCCACACAGAAAATTAAATTCTGCAACACTTCAATAATTAAAATACTTGAAACAAAATTTTAATTAATGAAAACTCAGAAAATAATTTCTAAAAACCAAAATTAATTTTCTGACAAAATTCCACAAAAATATATTTTGAATTGTTAATGACACCAATATCGTACTACTAGTTGTCAAAGAAAATAGACAGTATATTACTACTATCTGTCAAATAGAATATAATCACTATTTGTTTTTCCAACCAGAATATTATTTTGTAAATTCACATAATAATTTTTTTTCCGAAATTATTTACGAAGAATGAAAAAGGGAAACAAACGAAAAATTCTGTAAACAGAATAATTCGAATCTGTCTTAAGATTGTTAGAACAATCTTCTGTGTAAATAAAATAAACTGAAAATAATTCAAACAAAATAAAACAAACTTACAGAAATTATTTTGTTGAACCGAATCAATAATTAAAGACCAAGTCGAGTGTGTGACACTCTGTCCTTAAGACAGATTCGCCCCGCTACGGTGCTTACGGTTGAGTGGCGTCTATCTCCCAGGATACAATGATCTTCACAAACTTGTAGTAGCACTCCACACAAATTTGTACGGCGAACTAAAACTTTGTGTTCTTATACTCTCTTTATTTTAATTCTAAAACTAGAATGTAGAGAAATGCAAACAAAAATAGTTTGGACAGCAAATAGAAAGTTGGAGACTGAATTTTTCGGATCCCAACACTGCTGGAATGAATTGTATTTATAGGCAAACAAAATGATCCGAACAGGTACAAAACATGTAATGAACAGGTGTAGTATGGACTGAACAGGTGCACCACTAATTCAAACATTTGATTTGACCGTTCCAACTTGGAACATATTTTCCAAATTAATTGAAAATAGTACTGTTGGAGCCGTTGGTGGAATAGTCAAACCTGATGGAACTAAATTTATTTAAACTATTGAAATATATATATATTAAACTATTTGAATATATATATATATATATAACTATTTGAATAGTTTAATCATTTTTAGGAAACCACTTAAGGAAACCAAAAAATAAATTTAGAATTAAATTAAATTCTCACAATAATTTTTATTGAAAAAATTCAAATGAATTTTATTTAAAAAATTAATGTTAGACTCGAAAACGATGTCAACTTCCCATTCACTCATAAATGGTTTTGACGTTCCGTCTTCACCGTGTGACTTGCCACGCAGCAAGGAACACTTCACCTCTTTGGACCCGCCCCAAAATACGTTCGGGGCCCACTCAATTTTGGGTTCAAAAATATGCCTATTAAACCATTTTTTCCAACAAGATCATAAACATAAGTATTTCTTCATTTCAAAAGCAAAATCCAGCCTCCCTTAGCTTGTCTTCTCCAACTCTACAACTGTAATTGCTGCTCTCACATGAAAACACGATTTCATCATTAATATCTGATATCAAACTAGTTACCACCTTTACCCATACAAAATGCAAAAATAATGCAACTAGATAAAAGCAATATCCAAATTTGCATACCTAAAAGAGGAAGATAATAAAAAATAAAACTTTGCTATGAACAATCTTATAGCTCCCACTGTATCAAAATAACAAATTTGGAGCTTTCCTTGAACAATCTTGCATTTTTATTTTTATAGTTTGGGTTGGTAAAAGATAAAATTTTATTCAAGAAAGATAATAAATGATAGCATGTAAAAAGCTTGACAATGGACATGGAAACAGGCTACCATATAACAAATGTTAACAATAATGCTTCCAAGTAATAAGAAAAACAAAGCCTGAGACGTAGTCTACAAAGAAGAATAAAAACATAAATTCATAACCACAAATTCTCACCAAACTACTACTCTTCCACCAAACAAAATAACATTTCCTTTCCATCCAATACTCAATCAGCAATAAACACATTGGTTCAATTGTATGCTCTTATTTGCGCTGGTGAGTTCTTGTTCTTAAACAAACCATTTGAACTACCCAACAAATAACACAACAGACAAAGAAACTTTTGTTACTAGTATGCTTCTTGCCTTTTAACTTCATTTCATCAAATACTGATACCCCTTGAATGTTGCAACCAGAGGTGATCATGGATCCGTCCAACTCACCTAACCCGACTGAATCGATCCAACCTGATTGATTTTGGACAAATGCGTATCTTTCGGCGGATGGATACAGATGAAATATTTCAAAATTCACAGACACGGTTCAGATGACGGATTAACCATCCCGCACCCGCGTGAACCCGATCCGCCCATTGATGAACTTCAAAAAAAAAAAAAAAAAAATTACTAACAAGTAACAAAATAGAGTAGAAGGGTTAATTACACTAATAGTCCCTATAATTTGGGACTTGTGTCACTTTAGTCCCTGACTTTTCAATTGTGACACATTTGACCCTGAATTTTGAATCTTGTTCCAAATAAGGACAATTGAAAATATTATTAGATTTTTCAAGGATAAAATCGTCAATTTGATAAAATATAAACTAATTTCACAAAAATAAATGTCAAAAAAATATTTTTAATTTTTTTAAAATTATTTTTATCCACCAATGATAAAATTATGTAAAATTAATAAAAATTACATGATTAATTTTTTAAAATTAATTTTACATGATCATCATCCAAACACATAATAAAAATTAATTTGGTAAAAAAATAAAATAAATGTCTAAAAGATTTATCAATTTTACATAATTTTATTTTTAGTAGATAGAAATAATTTTCAAAAATTCAAAAATATTTGTTTGACATTTATTTTTGTCAAATTAGTATATGTTTTATCAAATTGACAATTTTATCCTTGAAAAATCTAATTATATATTCAATTGTCAAATTAGTATATATTTTATCAAATTGACAATTTTATCCTTGAAAAATCTAATTATATATTCAATTGTCCTTATTTGGAATAAGATTCAAAATTCAGGGTCAAATGTGTCACAATTGAAAAGTCAGGGACCAAAGTGACACAAGCCCCAAACTATAGGAACTATTTGTGTAATTTGCCTGAGTAGAAATAATAAAACATATATATTTGTAAAAATAGAAAACAATACCTTAAAAATATGCATACGTAGTGCCATGGCCTCTTATAGACAAATAACACATTTTTTTTGCATCCATTTGCCAATTCAAACGGCCCCCTCAATCCGCATATGTCAAATCGGTAGACGGATGTGGATTGACTTTTTTCAATTCGCCTAATTTTGGACGAATAGCAGATGAGATACGACCCAACCCAACCCGATCCGCGATCACCCCTAGTTGCAATTGAAGCTCAACAAAATTAGGGGATTCAAATCAGACAATACTAAAATAAATCAGAAATTTTAGTTGGATGAAGTATGGATTTCAAGAAAAATTGAAATCTAAGCCAAATCCCAAATCAAATGAAATTTTAGTTGGATTTCAAATCAGAAATTTTTGAAGTCCAATATTTGATGATTTTCAATAATATTGAGACCTAAATTTGTGAACTCCCAAGATACACTACATTAAAAAAAAAATCCGAAATCAAAATCTTTGAAATTTCAACTCAAAAAATTATTCAATCAAAACAAGAAATCCCTAAAATTGTTAAATTACCTATCTTTTTTTTTGTTTTTCTTCCTCTGCTCTTTGTCAGATATCAATTGATTTCACCGGAATGTTAGCGTTGATCATCAGTTTATCATTAGTTCAGACGATTATCGGAGATATGAGAGAGACCCAGTTAGATCCACGAAGTGAGAGAGAGAACTTGTCACGCCCCAAACTCGCCCCTAAAAGTTTGGGCATGACCCACTCAAAACGGACACTTAACCTGGTATACATTACATACGGGGCCTGAACGGAAGCATTAAGTAATAATAAAATAACATGAAATAAAAAGAACTATATCCATTGAGCGACCACTATCATGCCAGGATCACCAACAGTGCATCAAGTGATAAATATTTACATACACATATACAGACCTCGCCCCTTGTTAGGCGTATAATAAAAATATTGAAAACTTAACTTATAATAGACAATCAGAGTGCAAGCTAAAACTTAGCAAAATTCCAAAGAAATGATCAGGCTTCACCCAAATGCCTGGACACACAAAGATTGGTGAAAGGTAGGCGAGCATCGAGGGTTAAGGCTGACCTCCAGACTTGCTACCTACAGAAACAAACAACATACAGAGTGAGACAATCTCAGTGAATAATAGTACTTAAACAATTCAATGCTTAACTTGAACTATGATACGTATCAATGCTTATATAAATAAAGAGAGCATATGATTAATTTGATTTTGTCTTAAGTTCAGAATGGTCTTGTCGGTTCACAATTCACAGATTGGCCCTCGGCCCAATGGTTCACACATTCACACATTGGCCCTCGGCCTAATAGATTCTTAACTTCACAAATTGGCCCTCGGCCTCATAGATTCACAACTTCACAAATTGGCCCTCGGCCTCATAGGTTCATAACTTCACAAATTGGCCCTCGGCCTCATAGGTTCACAACTTCACAAATTGGCCCTTAAATAGAACGACATTAAGCCCAGAATGGCATATAGCCCTTTTCATGTATGTATGAACTCAAGAGGTGGCTCGTACGGATTCTAGAGGTGGCTGCCACCAAAGTGTAGCACTTAGCTCTGTACAGCACTTTGTTTCATACTAACAAATCAGACAGAACGGCCATAGGCCTCATAACTTTCACAGAACGGCCATAGGCCTAATAGATACAGAACGGCCTACCGGCCCAGAAATAACATGTGTATGGACTCAAGAGGTGGCTCGTACGGATTCTAGAGGTGGCTCCCACCAAAGTGTAGCACTTAGTTCCGTACAGCACTTTGCTTCATACCAAAAATCATCAGAACAGATTAACTTCAGCATCATACAGAAATTACATACATTCTTCCCATTATTCACATGAATTACCATCGGTAATATAGGTTTAACAGATCGTTACTGATAATTGTTAGCACAAGGTAACACATTCCAGAGATACGGAGGTATCATAGGTTCCATAAATAATGTACATACATCCCATTTATTCGTTGTGAATCAATATAGCTAGCTTGCAGATAATAGAGTATTCATAACATTTAGTAACGGAAGACGCATGTATCATGACAGTATGGTCAATAGAGACAGAATAATTCATATCAGAACGTGGGTCATATAACGGTGGTAGACCTTTGTGTTCATATTATAGGTCCTGAATAACCTTAGATTCATGTATAATACAACCGAATAATCTTCAATTCACACGAGTACCATCCTTTCTGGATGAACATAAGTTCCATTTATTTCTTAAGAATGGCGTAGTTTGCTTATCTATAACAGAGCGTTAATGTTCGTTAGTGACAGAGCAAAAAGGTTCCAAAGTCATACCGATGTATGCAAATCTTCCAGCATTTATACAAGTTCACACTGATTCTCAACCGATATAAATGTTAATGTAATCATTTACACAGAACAGAGCATTAGTAACCATAGTCATTAACGGTAAGTAAAATGTACATTTGCCGTACTATTACTCACAGTGGTAGGTATCTGATAGCGGTGGAATGATGTCCTCATCTTGACCTACAAACATAATGCACATAGCAGATTATGAGAATAAAACCATCTCTTTTTATTCCTTACTCAATAGCTATGGTGGTTCTAGACTCATTAGTCCTCTATAGGTTATCATAAATAGGAGGAATCGATAGGAGAAGGTTTAGACGAAGAAACGGTATAAATTCAGTAAACAGAAAGTGAACAGTTGTCACTAAGTTGGGCATAACTATTTCTTTACTTATAATTTTGGAGTTAGACCACCACCAATGGAAACTAGACTTCCGGGGCTTAATTTTAGGCTCAAGAATCACTTAAAACGGAATCCGGATGCAAAAGATATGCTTGTTCAAAGTTACTCAGTATATGCTGAAACAGGGGTGGCCGCTCGTGCGCCCACTTTGGCCGCTCGTGCGGCCCAATTCCGCTCGAGCGGAAGAACCCGGCCGCTCGAGCGCCCAAAAACAGAATGAAAACCCATTTTTTTCCCTCTTCTCCGCACGTGCGGCCATGGCCTCCGCACGTGCGGCTTGGGCCCTGTTTGACAGTCCGAAATTCATACATAATCCCATTTTTGATGGGCATCATCAAGGTCCAAAAGGGATCTTTTGAGGGCTAAAGTATGGTTCCAAAATCATTACAAACACATGATGATTCCAAATATAAACTAGATCAAGCAAGAAGTGAGTTCAACATCATGTAAATTCCATAACCAAAACACAACTCAACTCATACTTCATACACTTATAAACATATACACATGGCCATAACCACATAATTGACTTCAAACATGCTAATAGAAGGAATAGAGTATAACTTCCTACACATATAACCCCAAATTAATTTCAAAACACCAAAGTGATAACCATGTTCCATTTTAATGCAAGAATCAAATACCCACTTCCTTTCACACTCTAAGCCTAAAAAAAAAGAGGAATCCTTCTCAAATTCAAAAGAAGAATCATAAATAATGAATAATTTTAGCTTAGGCTTGAGTCTCTCACTTTCCTCACCTTCTTGATGATCTAGTCTCCCTACCTCTCAAACCCTTCTCTAAACTTCTCTCCAGGAGATATGTTTCAATGAACTTCTAAGTCAAAATATCTAAAGAGCTTTGGTACATGGATATATATTTTATATAAAGGGTGAATAAGACGAAATTTCATTGTTTACGCATTCCAAATTGAAATTCTACAAAAAATCCCATTATAACTTAAAAATCACGCAGATTCTAAATGTCAAATCAATTTCAGTAAATTAAGTCTCTAAGGCTTCCAATTTCGGCTTCAAACTTCTTAATTGTGACAGATACTTCCTTAGTGAATAGATATGAATCAATTTACATAAGTTTTATTTAATTAAACCTCATTTCACATGAAATTTCACCATAAATATTTAAATGCTCAGAATAACGGATTGAAAATATACCAGAAACACATGCAAAGGTCAGGTTATTACAGAACTTGTAAAGAGAGAGACGATAGATTGTATGCAAACGAATACTTTGGTTTAGTAAAGTGATGTGAGAGAGAGGAAGTCGAAGATCCCGTTATTTCTGGACTTTCTTGCAAATTGCCAGGATTCATTTTTCATTTTTTTTAATAATGATTTGTCTATGAAAGTGGGTCCAGGAAAGTGATATGTCATATTCCCTGTCTTAAAAAAAAAGTTGAATTTCTCAAAAAGAAATTATTATTTTAGAACAAAAGAAGTACTATGTAAGCTTTTTGTAGAGTTGTTAGTAGGTTTGTAATTAATTTAGTTTTGTACTCCCAAATGTTTCAAACTCCTAAATAAAAGATTGTTTCGGTAACCATGTTTCAAATGGCCATGACACAATTGGATTTCTTCGCTCTTTCTAAAGTAGAGTATATATATCACGTCTCTTCAAATATTTAATCGTATAATAAATGATTATTTTTATTTATAAATATTGGTTTTATAAATGATTATTTAGTTTTATAAATGATTATTTTTATTTAATAATGTCAAAAATATTTTTTAATTATGGATGTATAGAAGAGTAGTTTATTACTTATAATTCTGTTAAATAATAAAAAATTTCTGACAAAATATATTTTTAATCACATAAATAATTCGTATTTTAAATAAATTTTGATGAGTCCATCCTTTAAAAATTCATGGCCACATCCTCGCTAGAAGGGATGTACAAATGATGTAGAAGATAATAATTTCATGAGTAATTAAAAGTTTTCAGTAATGAGAGAAAGGTATTGGAAAGCCTTTGCATGAGTAATTTTAATGGATTATTTTAAATATGAAAAAAAAAATGATTTTAACAATAACAAATTAAATCTTATTTTTATTGCTATGATTTGGCAAATTTGAAAACATGAATAAAGTAGCTTTTGAAAAACTACTCAAAAATTATCAATGAGAAAGGCTTGCAATGTTTTAGCTCGAACTTAAATCACTTTTACATTATTCTATATCTATATTTTTTATACAAATTTTATTTATGTAATCACTTTTCTAAAATTTGAAAATTAAAAGAAATACGAAAAAACTACCAGTATCAATAGGATGAAGAAGACACCATCTATATATACAAATTCAATTTTACAAACTTCCATCATGATATGATAATGGTTAGAAAAATGTGATTATCACAACATCATCATCATCATCATCTATCAATGTATAGTAATTCAACAAATAGGTTAAGGGAAAGTGATATGTCATGCCATGTAACTTTTCTGTAGGGCTGTTAGAGTGTCTTTAAGGTTGTACCTTTTCTTTCATTAAATTTAAATTTGGTGAAAAGATTCTAATTTTAGTGCTCCAACACTATCATCAAATCAGTATCAAATTGAGGATATGTTAAACTTTTCATCAAATTGAGAATATGATAAACTTTTCATCAAATTGGGGATGGCTGGAGCTCTTCATCAAATTACTATAGATAGCCGTTTGAGATGCAGAGCACAGGCAGCAACACTGGATAATTGGCCAATTGTCCCCTCGGACGTCCACTTCCTTGCAATTTATAGTAAAAATTTACACTAATTGGTCCTTGATGAAAATTCAGAATCCTTTGTTAGAATGCTCAATATCAGATCAAGTTTTTACTTAATTTTTTACTCAAATTTTAATATATAAAAAAGTAAATAAACGTTGGATATGCTCTTAGTAGGTTTGTAAGTAACCGTAGCATTATTGATTTAGTTTTGTACTCTCAAATGTTTCAAACTCCTAAATAAAAGGTTGTTGCGGTAAACATGTTTCAATTGACTATGATACAAAGAGTAATTAGTTTAAATGATATTTGGGACTTAAAAAGGTAGAAAACAATTGGATTTCTTTGCTCTTTTAAAAAAAGAGTAGACTTTCAAATTTCTAATCACACAATAAATTATCATTTTTATTAATAAATATAAATTATTAAATCAATTAATAATTTTTAATAATATCATAAATATATTTCAACTATGGTTGTATAAAAGAGTACTTTATTTTTTATAATTCTCTTAAATAATAAAAAAAATTCTACCAAAATATATTTTAACAACATGAATAATTCGTATTTTAAATAAATTTCATGAGTTCACCCTTTAAAATTCATCGCCACATTGTGGCTAGAAGGGATATACAAATGATATAGAAGTTAATAATTCACGAGTAATTAAAGGTTTTCGGTAATGAGAGAAAGGTATTGGAAAGTCTCTGCATGAGTAATTTTAACGGATTATTTTAAATATGAAAAAAAAAATGATTTTAACAATAAAAAGTCAAATTTTATTTTTATTGCTACCATTTGGCAAATTTGAAAACATGAATAAAGTAGTTTTTGAAAAACTACTAAAAAATTATCAATGAGAAAGGCTTGCAATGTTTTAGCTCGAACTTAAATCACTTTTACATTATTCTATATCATATATTTTTTATACAAATTTTATTTATGTAATCACTTTTTTAAAATTTGAAAATTAAAAGAAATACGAAAAAACTACCAGTATCAATAGGATGAAGAAGACACCATCTACATATACAAATTCAATTTTACAAACTTCCATCATGATATGATAATGGTTAGAAAAATGTGATTATCACAACATCATCATCATCATCTATCAATGTATTACTCAATAAATAGGTTAAGGGAAAGTGATATGTCATGCCATGTAACTTTTCTGTAGGGTTGTTAGACTGTCTTTAAAGTTGTACCTTTTCTTTCATTAAATTTAAATTTGGTGAAAAGATTCTAATTTTAGTGCTCCAACACTATCATCAAATCAGTATCAAATTGAGGATATGTTAAACTTTTCATCAAATTGAGAATATGATAAACTTTTTATCAAATTGGGGATGGCTGGAGCTCTTCATCAAATTACTATAGATAGCCGTTTGAGATGCAGAGCACAGGCAGCAACACTGGATAATTGGCCAATTGTCCCCTCGGACGTCCACTTCCTTGCAATTTATAGTAAAAATTTACACTAACTGGTCCTTGATGAAAATTCAGAATCCTTTGTTAGAATGCTCAATATCAAATCAAGTTTTTACTTAATTTTTTACTCAAATTTAATATATAAAAAAATAAATAAACGCTGGATAAGCTCTTACTAGGTTTGTAAGTAACCGTAGCATTATTGATTTAGTTTTGTACTCTCAAATGTTTCAAACTCTTAAATAAAAGGTTGTTGCGGTAAACATGTTTCAATTGACTATGATACAAAGAGTAATTAGTTTAAATGATATTTGCGACTTAAAAGGTAGAAAATAATTGGATTTCTTTGCTCTTTTAAAAAAAGTAGACTTTCAAATTTCTAATCACACAATAAATTATCATTTTTATTAATAAATATAAATTATTAAATCAATTAATAATTTTTAATAATATCATAAATATATTTCAACTATGGTTGTATAAAAGAGAGTTTATTTTTTATAATTCTTTTAAATAATAAAAAAAATTCTAACAAAATATATTTTAACAACATGAATAATTCGTATTTTAAATAAATTTCATAAATCCACCCTTCAAAATTCATCGCCACATCCTGGTTAGAGGGGATGTACAAATGATATAGAAGATAATAATTCACGAGTAATCAAAGGTTTTCGGTAATGAGAGAAAGGTATTGGAAAGCCTCTGCATGAGTAATTTTAACGGATTATTTTAAATATGAAAAAAAAAATGATTTTAACAATAAAAAGTTAAATTTTATTTTTATTGCTACCATTTTGCAAATTTGAAAACATGAATAAAGTAGTTTTTGAAAAACTACTAAAAAATTATCAATGAGAAAGGCTTACTATATTTTAGTTCGAACTTAAATCATTTTTACATTATTCTATATCATATATTTTTTATACAAAATTTATTTATGTAATCACTTTCCTAAAATCTATGTAATCACTTTCCTAAAATCTGAAAAAATAAAAGAAACACGAAAAAATTACCAGTATTAGTAGGATAAAGGAGACACCATCTACATATACAAATTCAATTTTACAAACTTTCATCATGATATGATAATGGTCAGAAAAATGTGATCATCACAATATCATCATCTTCATCATCTATCAATGTATAGTAATTCAATAAATAGGTTAAGGGAAAGTGATATGTCATGCCATATAACTTTTCTGTAGAGTTGTTAGAGTGTCTTTAAGGTTGTACCTTTTCTTTCATTAAATTTGAATTTGGTGAAAATACTCTAATTTTAGTGCTCCAACATTATCATCAAATCAGTATCAAATTGAGGATATGTTAAACTTTTCATCAAATTGGAGATGGCTGGAGCTCTTCATCAAATTACTGTAGATAATCGTTAAAGATGCAGAGTGCAGCAGCAACACTAGATAATTGGCCGATTGTCTCCCCGGACGTCCACTTCCTTGCAATTTATAGTGAAAATTTACACTAAGTGGTCCGGTCGACCAGTGATTTGATGAAAATTCAGAATCCTTTATTAGAATGCTCGATATCAGATCAAGTTTTTATTTAATTTTTTACTCAAATTTAATATATTAAAAAAATAAATAAACATTGGATATGCTCTTAGTACATTTGTCAGTAACCGTAACATTATTGATTTAGTTTTGTACTCTCAAATGTTTCAAACTCCTAAATAAAAGGTGGTTGTGGTAAACATGTTTCAATTGACTATGATACAAAGAGTAATTAGTTTAAATGATGGGGATAATTTGGGACTTAAAAAGGTAGAAAACAATTGGATTTCTTCACTCTTTTAAAAAAAGTGTAGACGGATCATGTCTTTTCAAATTTCTAATCACACAATAGATTATCATTTTTATTAATAAATATAAATTATTAAATCAATTAATAATTTTTAATAATATCATAAATATATTTCAACTATGGTTTTATAAAAGAGTAGTTTATTTTTTATAATTCTCTTAAATAATAAAAAAATTCTACCAAAATATATTTAACAACATGAATAATTCGTATTTTAAATAAATTTCATGAGTTCACCCTTTAAAATTCATCGCCACATTGTGGCTAGAAGGGATATACAAATGATATAGAAGATAATAATTCACGAGTAATTAAAGGTTTTCGGTAATGAGAGAAAGGTATTGGAAAGTCTCTGCATGAGTAATTTTAACGGATTATTTTAAATATGAAAAAAAAATGATTTTAACAATAAAAAGTCAAATTTTATTTTTATTGCTACCATTTGGCAAATTTGAAAACATGAATAAAGTAGTTTTTGAAAAATTATCAATGAGAAAGGCTTACTATATTTTAGTTTGAACGTAAATCATTTTTACATTATTCTGTATCATATATTTTTTATACAAAATTTATTTATGTTACCACTTTCCTAAAATCTGAAAAATAAAAGAAACACGAAAAGATTACCAGTATTAGTAGGATGGAGGAGACACAATCTACGTATACAAATTCAATTTTACAAACTTTCAACATGATATGATAAATGGTTAGAAAAATGTGATTAACACAACATCATCATCATCATCATCAATCAATGTATAGTAACTCAATAAAATAAGTTAAACATAAACTTAAAATTAAAAAGAATAATTTATTCCATGACCAAAAACCAGAAACAATTTGAAAAAATCACAAATCACATGGTGTTCTAGGAAGACAAATTAATTTCAGGCTAAGTAGGAATAAGGGAAAGAGAATCTCCATGTAAGTAACAATTGAAACAATCACAAAACCTCATCATAACAAAACCCATCAACAAAGCCCCAACCACCACTCCACCACCCATCACCCCACAATACCTCCTCCAACCCCAAACTCTCCCTTCCTTCTCCTCCTCCCTCTTCACATCCCTCTCAACTCCAACCGACTCCATCGCCATTGCCGTTGCCATCGTCGCCTTCTCTTCCACCACCGGCTCTTCAAACACTTCCACGTAATCATCATTATGATCATCATCATAATCATCTTCATAAAACGCCTGATCACCCAACTCGGTGGAACCCAGATCCCCATCGTCATTGACACAAGACTCGGTGCAAGAACAGGTCTCGGCAGTGGCAGGAGCGGCGAGGGAGGAAATTTGGTGATGGTCCCAGTCGCGAAAGGCGGACTCGAATTGGGAAAGGCGGTTGGCGAGGTGGCGCAATTGGTAGTTAGACTTGGAAGAGTGAGATGGTGATGGTGATGCTGATGCTGATGCTAACTCGGTGGATAAGAGATTGGTGAAGAAGATGAAGCGTTGTTTGATGCCCTCGGAGAGGAGTTGGTGGCAGGGAGTCTCGGGAGGGAGGGAGAGGACTTGGAGGAGATCGGATTCGAGTTGTTCCAGTTTCCTCTGCAATATTGCGTATCTCTTTGCCATTTCTAAGTAAAAACAGAGTACTCTGTTTTGTGTTGTGTTGTGTTGTGCGTGCTTTGGATTGGGGATTTTTCAGTTATTTTGGTGGGAAGTTTGGTTTTGTGAAGAGGGAACGGCGTCACGTGGGATCGTGACCGTTGCAATAATCGGCGTAACCGTTCAGAAATTTTTTTTTTTTCTTCTTATTTAAAAAAAATTAGGAGCTTTTTTTTTTTTTTTTTTTTTTTTTTTTGTGTATTACTTGACAAATAAACTATAAACACTACCATAAAAAAACACATATGTGAGATCTAGATGCAATGTTAATGGTTTCCATTCTTAGAACAAAAGTAAATTATATTAATAGTTTATTTTTGATTTTATTATTTTAATTAGCTTAATTTTGATGTTGAATTTATTATTTTATCTTTAATTTAGTCCAACTAATTAATTCTATCAAAGTTTTTTTTTTTTTTTTTTTTTTTTTTTTTTTTTTTTTAGGAAAAGTACAAACTGGGGGGGTATGTGTCGGGAGAAAATTATAATTTTTTTTTTGGTAAATTATGTAAATAGTCCCTATAGTTTACCCGTTTTTTCATTTTGGTCCCCGTTATTTCAATTTGATCAATTTTGCCCCTTAATTTTACGGATTGTGTTATATTAGTCCAATAAATAACGGCAGTTAAGTTTAATGGACAGAAAATCAAATGATGTTTTAATTTGGTCTCTGTAATTTATAGTATGTGTCAATTTGGTCCCTATAGTTTATAGGAAAGTCAAAACAATATGGACCAAATTGACACATCCTGTAAACTATATGGACCAAATTTGAAGCATCATTTGATTTTCCGTCCATTAAACTTAATTGTCGTTATTTATTGGACTAATATGACACAATCTGTAAAATTAAGGGGCAAAATTGAGTAAATTGAAACAATAGAGCCAAAATGAAAAAAAATGTAAATTACGGGGACTATCACTATAAATTGCCCTTTTTTTAAAAAAAAAAACTTAATGAGTTAATCTTAACCAACTTAGTGACCATTTTTCGTCAAAAACTTTTTTCAACATTATCAATTGAACCAAATTAAGATGAAATCTAAAATTATGAATCAAAATCGAGTGAGTCGAATGGAGAAAAATGATTAATATAGTCGAACCCATTTGATGGAACTTAAGGTTTGATTTGGTTTGGTTTGGTTTGGATCAAAATCTTGTCAATTAAAAGCGCATGAATCAAATTGAGACATAAAGCAAAATACAAGAATTACATGTGTAATTTTTTCCAAGAATAAATTTAGACCACATATTTTCAATCAACTTATCATTTTTTGAATGGTGGTGTAACATACACCAATTAGTATACCAACACTAGTTATGATATTATTATTGACCTCACTCATTATGTAAATTACAAATATCAAAAATCTCTTAAATTATGTCACATCATCAATTGATACACTAATTAGTATATATAGCATTATTCTTTTCGAAAACACAATACTTCAAAATTTTTAATGATCTAGTAATTATAAATGGATGATTTAATCAAAACTCTCTCATAATAAAACTTTAATATATTAAGAATAATCACAAAATGTTTTCCTTAAAAATTTCAATACTACTACTATTACCATAATATTAAACTTTAAAATAATATAACTTTTGATCCAAATGTCGGTTTTTAATAAAATTAGTATTTTTAGTATCCTTTCATCAAGATCTATTAAATAAGATCCATGTTGACTATGAAATTCTTTAAAAAAAAAATTATTACCGTCGAAATTGATGTAAACAGTAACATGTTACTCTGTCTCACATTAACATGTTATTCTGGTTCATAGTAACATATTACTCTGACAATATTGTCCAAGAAAAAAAATAAACTTTTACTTTGTCTTTACTCAATTATGCTCCTCCTCCTTAAAAGGTTTAAGAGTGGTGACTGAGACCCCTACCCCCATAAGACTCTCACAAGACCCTCACAAATCTGGACCACTCATGATATAGACCACACACATACATGAGTAAGCCCTACACATACATGGAGGGTCAGGATCACTTTCGAGGTATGGGGGTCATCCCCAAAGGGGTCCTAAACATTTCTCAAAGGTTTATGAAACAAAATAAATTAAACTATCATTTTTATCAAAAAAAAAGGTCCAATAAAAAAGTTTTGGTTAAATTTCCCTTATAAGGGAGGTTTGAGGCTTTGGAATAGGAGAAAAATATCTTATGAAAAATGCTTGAGACTCTTATTTTTTGAAGACTCCCACAACTTCTTTTGGATCTCTACCATTGACGTATGTATGGGACCCACTCATGTATGTGTGGAGCTCACACCATCAATGGTGGAGATCCAAAAGAAATTGTGGGGGTCTCTAAAAAATAAGAGTCTCAATCATTGTTAATATCTTATTGACCCATTTTAGGACTGAGGGTGGCTGTTTTGCCACGAGGCACAACAATCTTGTTGTGAGAAGCTGTAGGAGTTTTTTCTAGACCTATTTTGATTATGGGAACTTTTAGTTAATCGGATATTTATAACTTTATGATCAGATTTAATTATTTTTAAAAAATTATTAAAATCATATTAATTGTTTATTTTTTTTAAAAAAAAATACAAATGTGCTAGGGATAGAGATGTCCAATTAATTTAATTTTTTGTAAGAATAATCTACTCGACACACTTTATAATATAAATAATTCGGATCATTAAAAAATAAATAAAAAATCCGGGACAACCCCTCTCGGGACAGCATGAACCCAATTCCTAAGTACACAATTCCTTATGTGATAATCACCTTCCTCCTTCCTTTCTTTTCTTCAAAACTCTCCTCTCCCTCTCCCACCGCCCCCTTTCGCATACCTTTCATCATAAACAACTGCCATCCCTCCCTCATCATTCACTTTTTCCAACAATCCCCACCGCTACCTACCTCCCCATTCCCTCTCGCCCCAACCCCTATCACCACCACTATCACCTCCTTCACAGCTCCCTTTAATTTTTCTTAGTTTTGATCCTTTTCCTCCAATAGGAATTATGGTGTTCTATAACAACATCAATATGTATTGGTTTTAATTTCAAACCTTTACTAATTACTTATGTGGAACTCAAATTTTAAATCTCATATGTTGCTAAAAAAAAGCTTCATTTTTTATTTTAAGATTTTTACTAGCAATAAAACATCCCTTATTCGCGGAGTTTGAAATTTTATTATTTTAACACTTTCAATGCTATTTTCCAACATTACAACTTCATATTCATCCCAAGTGATGCCTTATTTTTTAATACAGAGCAAAAGAAAACAGTAATATAAGGGTTTATTTTATTTATTATTATTATTTTTTTGACCATTGTTTCTTTAGTCGCTCAGTATTTACAATTAATTTTGTTTTAATGGTTGATAACAAGTTGAAAAAAAAAAGAAAAAAAAAATTATAATATATGCTCTATATCTGGAAAATCAGTGAATCCCCGCGTGTGCTAAAATTTTCCAAGGATTGCTTGATAGCATCCAAGTTGAAAGAGATAAATAGAACAAGTGATTGTACAATTTGCTATGTACTCTATAAACATAACAAGATTGATCATGTAAGGCTTCCATTTCTATGTATTGCACACAACAATCACAAACAAAACATTAAACAGAACCCTACTTAAATCATTCGACAAAACCACGAATAAACACATGCTTACTTGCAACAAGTTCTAAGAACACTGGAATTCAGATGATACAGTCTTGTCGCAGTAATTCAACAGCAAGCTCAAGGAGAGAGGAAGATCTAAGTTAGTGCCACCAAAGACACTGGCTTTAATGACAGTGCAAAGGCAAACAGCAGCTTCAAGATCATCCAAACCTTCAATGAGACTGCAGCAAGGGGTTTTTTGTGGGGTACTACCCCCTACAACAAGGCCCAACAAACCCTCTAAAAGGTCCACACAACCCCCCAAATTTAGGGTATCTACTGGGCATGTAGCCTCCTCAGGAGGTTTTGAAGGTGGTGGACAAGGACCATCTGTGGAACTAACCAAAGTGAAGATCATAAGGTTAAGGGAGAGAAGTAGGGCAGTTGTTGAAAGAGCCCTTGAATTTGAAGCCATCTCAAAGAAAAGATAAAGGCCTGAAAAAGAGTTTCTATTGCGAAATGTGTGTTTAGGCCTTGTGGCTCTGATAAGAATGGTGTATATGATGTAGGCTGGGGACCATATACTAGAGGTGTTGAATGTCTTTGGATGTTTCAAATAATCATTGATTTGAATAGATATTTGTATAAATAAAGAAAAAATGACAAAAGTAAAACTATTTGTCATTTTTTTTCCTTTCTGTTTCTTTCATCACTTCATAAATCTATTCAAATTAATGATTCAAACATAATTTAATATAGGTCTTGGTTCGGATGAATAGAAAAATTATTGGCAGTACTACATTTTGGAAGGGCACAGTAAGCATTCAAGCCTTGAGGAATCATGAATTGTTACTATAAAACTGGGCTAAGCTACTATGTTTGTGTGAATACAATATGAATCAAAATTTTGATTCACACACACACACACACACACATATATAAATACTATTGTATAAAGTAAATGCTGGACTTAGTGTTTTCATTTATCTATTTTAAATATAAAAAAAATATATATAGGGAAGGACTTGGTTTCCTCATTTCTGTATTTAACAAAAAATTATATAAATATTTAAAATAAAAAATTATATAGAGAAGTGCATAGAACTCAAAATCAAGACATTTGGTCTGATCAAGAAGGCTCTTACTATTTGAGTAACACATATATTATGATATTAATTTCTTTACTGTTTACTTTTATTTTTATCTACTTGAATTGCATATACATTATTTATACCAACCGCTAATATATATATATATATTGAAAACTGTGTACACTCATAGTTCTTATTAAAATCAGCAGGTGCAAGATCCATTGGTGTGCTTGAATTTCACAATTGTAGCTATAAAAGGGTAGTGTAGTGAAAAAATTTATAACAAAAATATTGATATCAAGTTCAATGTATACCTTATAAATATAATAGTATAGATAGTATAGATATTGACATGTATATATATAAACTCCGAGTTGTCACGTTTATAAACATTCTATTAAAATAAAGAATAGTACTAGATATCATCGGGTTTTTGTTATCTTTTCATAATACAATTTAGGTTGAATAACAAAAATATTGATATCAAGTTCAATGTATATTTTATATAATAGTATAAATAGTATAGATAGTCACATGCATATATATTAACTACAAGTTGTCATGTTTATAAACGTACTATATATCATTGGATTTTTGTTTATCTTTTTACAATTATGCTAGGGATCCCAGCACCTCCACTGGCATTTCATTGGCCAGGCTTTTTTTTTTTTTTTTTTTTTTCAATCACCCACCCCCACGTGGGGGTGCTGGGGTGGGGAAGTACAGGGAGTCTAGGGCATTAGTCTTCTTTTTATAATACAATTTTTGTTGATCCTTGTGATTAATTCTTTATTTAGAAATAATTATTAAAAAATATTGACAAAAAATAATATTTTGTCATGTGTCCCACTCATACAAAATGATAAAAATAGATCAGATGATATATAACAAATCACTAAAAAATTATACCCAAAATTTTATTCATATTTGTTCATTTATTTCAAACTAAAAGACCTTTTAAATAACTTTTTACTTTGAAAATAACAAAATTTTCTTTTTGGAAATTATTTTTCCATCGTAAACAGACGTGACAAATTAAACATCAATGTCAATTATGCTAAAAATTGCAGTTGTGATCCCACATCCGGACCCGGAAGTTCACGGGTTCATCTAATGTCAAATCAGCAGGACAAAAATCCAACTCAATGATTGTAGGCCATGTTGGTTTATGTAGGCTGGATTAATATGACTAATAATTCTAGAATTATGAATTCTTTTGGATTATGTATCATATCTTATGTTTGGATTGAGTTAGGATTATAAGAAGGGATTAATAAAATATTATCCAATCTGATATTTGTTTAAGGAGATTAGAATGAATAGGACATGACAAGACATGAAACATCTAATATATTAACCATAATACTCCTGTTATAATTATTGTAAAATTTTGGACTAGCATGTGTTATAATTTTTAAAAAGAAAATTTTCCTATTGTTGCTCTAAATCTATTTCGATTCATTTGAACAAAATTTAATCTACTTTTTTTTAACAGAAAAAATAAAAAAAAAAATCATTTAACTATAAAATTTATTGATAAATTACAAATACACCTCCTGAGGTTTCATTAAAATATGAATCGCCACCTGTGGTTTTGAAAATTATATTCTACCCCTTGAGATTTTTAATTTCATAACAAATTATCCATTTTATTAATAAATTATTAAGTTAATTAACAGTTTTTAATAATGTTAAAAATATGTTTCAATTAATAATTTAGGTAATTTTATTATTTTATAGGAGATCAATTATGAATTTTATTTTTTTTAGTTAATTATGTTAAATAAAAAATTCTAATAAGGAGGTATTTGTAATTTTTCAAATCACATGGGCTAATTTGTATTTTAAGCAAACCTCGGGGGTTTATTTGTAATTTATCCAAAATTTATATATACATAAGCAACCATTAAAAAAAAGTATATTGCTATTTTAATCATATAATCATTCATTGCCCAAATTCAAAAAAATATTTATTTGAACAAAATTTAATCCCCACTTTTTTTTAATAGAAAAAATCAAAATCATTCAATTATAAAATTTATATATAAACAAGTAACCATTAAAAAATATGCACTGCTATTTTAATCATTCATTGCCCAAATTCAAAAAAGTATTCATTTGAACAAAATTTAATCCTTTTTTTTTTTTTTTTAACAGAAAACATCAAAAATCATTTGACTATAAAATTTATATACACAAGCAATCATTAAAAAATATGCATTGCTATTTTAATTATTCAACCATTCACTGCCCAAATTCAAAAGGATATTCATTTAAACAAAATTTAACTCTTTTTTTTAACAAAACAAATATCAAAAATCATTTAACTATGAAATATAGCTACTTAAAAAAATAATGATATTAGAAAATAAAGAAAACGGAGCAAATATATTTATGAGAAGATACATACAAAATACCAATTGTAGACATGTTGAATTGAAAGTCTATGGTGATAATTAATGATTACTACTATTCATAATTGTTATAAATAATAATATTATTGTTCTTAAATCATCTCCAGCAAAGAATATGTCAATATCATGTTCTTAGTTGCATTTTGAAATTGTTTTGGATTTTTTTTAAATATTTAAAAAATTTCTTAATTTTTTAAAATATTTACAAATTAAAAAAATATTTTTTAGAATTTTTTTTAAATATTTAAATGAGGTAATATATATATATAGTCTAAGGTTAATTTGATTATTTGATGAGTTAATCTAAATTTTGGCTTAATCCCCCAGTTTGTATCCTACTCCTTTTGTGAAATTGAATAGTCCATCACATACGAAATATCATATCCGGATTAATTATTAATCTCTACTTTAATATTTTAACTAAATATTAAATTAATAATTTTATTAGACTATTAACCCAACCTAAAATGCATATCCACCCAACCGTATAGTTTTCTAATTCATCAAGTTTGGAAGATCCATATAAATCAAAATCGTACACAATCAATGGAAAAGGACAAATTTAACCGCATTTAACTACTTCACAAGTGGGTTCTTTGAATTCATGAAGCACTCTATTATAAGGATGTGCGTCCACCGGGCCCTAAATTAAAAATATAAAAATATATATATTTATCTACAAGTTTAGCCCAACTCTAAAATGATAGGAAAATTCTATTTACACGCTATTATTTCTCTCAGTTCACATCATTATTCTATATTTTTTAACTATTATTACGCCCTCAGTGAAATTACCTTTTAAGACAAAACCCTAATTCCCCAAAACACACACCAGCCACAGGTACCATCAACACCAATAACCCTCAGCCCCATTGTTGCCACTACCCTGGCCTTTCCAGTCCCATCGCTACCTCCACCTTCTCGCAACAACCATCCCCAATGATCTACCACCATCATGTCTGTATACCCTAACAATCCACCACCATCGCACAATTTACACAAGAATTTCAATAACTAGGCAGTTTTGTTTCTTTCAAATCGTTTGAATGCTCGGAGGTCTGCGATGACGAACCTTTTATGCACGATTGATCAAGCGCAGAAAGAAAGAGAGAAAGCTGTGTTTGAAGAGAGAGAGAGAGATCATACAACAACGAGATTGCAATGGGTAGGGTTGCGGCGATTGTGTCACGACAGTGGGGGGCTGCGATGGCAATGGGGCAGCAACAGTAGAGGGCTGATGGTAGTGAGGCAACGGAGGTTAGAGATGGTTAATAGAGAGGCTGGGTAGGAGACACCGGAAGAGTGTTGAAACGAGAAAGGAAGAGGAGTGGCGGTGAGTGGTAGATAGGGGTGTTCACGAGTCGGTTCGGCTCGGGTTTACCCTTAATCCGTCAGTCGAACCGACACATTCGGGTTACAAAATCGGCCATCCATCATCGACCGAATAGAAGAGATCAGTTTGGTGGTCAGTTCGGATGATTTCGAATATCTAACAAAATTTTTTTTAAAAAATATGAAAATTGAAATAAAATTTCAAAACAACAAATTTAAAATTATATATATATATGTATGTACAGACCTATGAAAAAGAATGGAAGAGAGAATATAGGGAAGAGAGAGGAGGGGGGAAAGACTTGCCATTACCCTTAGTGATCGTCCACGCCACCGTTCAACAACATCACAATCATTGCTCATCGCAATCGCAATCACCACCATTGTTACTGAGATGAGAAAGATAGTGAGAGATGGGTTTATCATGAGAGTGAGAGAGAGAGAGAGAGAGAGGAGAGAGAGAGAGAGACGAAAAGGGAAAAAAACAGAGATGAGAAAGACTTAGATGGGTTTGTCCCTCAAAAGGAGAGAGAAAGAGAGAGCCAAACGGGAGAGAAAAAAAAAAGCACAGAAATAATAAAGGATAGGTTTATCTTTCAAAGAGAGAGAGAAGATGATGGAGCCGAAAGGGAGTAAGAGGTTTCAGAAGAAGAAAGGAAATGAGAGAGATGAAACGTGATGATGTGGGGGAGACAAAGGGGTAGATGGGAAGTCAGATCTATCACTTGGGAAGATGATAAATGCATTGGGAAGATATAAAAGTTTTCTTGAAAAAAACAATAATGATGTTATGCTGCTGTTGTTTCATTTTTCTAGGCAAGTAAATCCCAAGTAATGGTTAAAAGTATATATAATACACGTATATATTTTTGGTCGGGTCGGGTTGGGTGAATATTTTTTAAATAAATCTGACCTCCGACTGAAAATTAAATAAAATTGAAGAATTTCAACCGCAGCCGACCGTGAAGTTGGTCGAAACCGCCCGTACCATGAACGGGTCGGTCGGGTTGGGTCGGTTCTGCGAGTAATTCGGTTTTTTGAACACCCCTAGTGGTAGACAAGTGTTGAGGTTAGGGTTTGTTAGAAGATATGTGGGTAATTTGGTATTAAATGAAAATTAGTAGTGTATATTAAGACAAAATAAACATATTCCATTTGTGTGTGGCGTGAACTGAGTAAATGGTGTATACTGAGATAAGTGATGGTGTGTAAATAGAATTTTCCAAAATGATATTATCATTTTAAGTTAGCCCAAAAAAGCTCATATATTATATAAAAATTGAATGTTTCAAAAGTAAATAATAAATAGTTTTAAAGATTAATATGTTGGAAAATTTACAAAGGTAGTGGTGAATTGAAGTAGACTCCATTTGAATAAAAGGGTACAACCTTTCATGGTGTCTCTTTATTTTAAAGAAAGGGTCATGTCTCTTCTTCATGCATTTTCTATTCAAACTGAATAGGTGCCAACAAAATCTATATAAAGGCAGCTCCATTCCAATTTTATTCATTCCAAAATTCCTCAAATTCTAGCATTCTTTTTATATTCTTCATACTAGTTCATAAAAGATTTCATAGAGTTGCAAACATAGGTTTGATTCACTTGGCAGATTATTTGTAGTGCTGCTATAATTTGCATTTTCAGATCATTGTATCTTGAGAGATAGACGCCAATAACCTGTAAGCAACTGTGCGACGACGAATCTGTCTTACGAACAGAGTGTCACACACTTGACTTGATCAAAATGTTTTGTTCAAATTTTTCCGTACAAGAACGTTACTGTTAGTATTTTATTTTTGTTATTTCAATTTCATTTCTCTACACAAAAGATTGTTCCAACATAATAAACTCAAACACTTGATATACTTGTTATATTACTAGTGGGCTGTTTGGTGTAGTTTATCAGCACTGCTTATAACTTTTTTATTTTGTGACTATTTGATGCAATTTCTTATTTTATTCAACAAAAATATCTTAAATAAGTTAAAAAAAATTAATTTCTAAAAATTAAGTGAAGGATACTTTTGACCTCTGTTTTTAAATGACTAATTTTTAATTTACAATAAATTATACCAAACACCACCGGTATAATTTATTTAATAAATAAAGGAATCACTATTCTCACTTTACTCTACTTCAAATACATTCTATTTTTTGTTCTTATTATATATAGTTACTATTTACATTTTACTTTACTCTAAATACACTCTCTCTATATATAATAAGGACGAAGAATGAAGTGTATTCCGAAAAAAACGGAATAGCGACTACCATAAATAAACAGGCTTAATAAATAGTTTAGGTCAATCTTCCGATCTTAAATATCCAATTGAATGTTTGATACAAGCAATCACTGGCCCAACTATGGCTAGGCCCATAGGATCAACGAACACAATAGACTGGCGTCAATTCTCAAATCTCCATTTACATGGGCATATTCCAAAACAGAGGCCCAACTTACTACGAACAAATGCTCATTACGATGTAGGCCGTGTGACCTGTCTAGCTTAGGTTAGGACTGAGCTAAAAATAATTATAAAAAAAACAAAACAAAACAAAACATTGTAATCGAGTCCGATCCAAACCAAATTACACAATTTAATTTTGATTCTTAAAATAAGGGAGATGTAACCATTTGGCACAAATATCAGAAGACTTTGTTGGTTTGGTTGCTAAACAAACTTAGCCCACCAATACAAAAAGTTAACAATGGTCCTGTTGTAAAATTCACGTGGGGATTTGAGCCCATAGGCTAAGACAATGGTCCTGGTCCCCTAAGTTAACAATGGTCCTGTTGGCCCCGTTAATTAATTTAATTTCCATGGAAGACATTCTTGAAATGGTTGCACCATTTTGTCTTGGTCCCCCAATAAACAATTCTTTAGTTCAATGTTTTCAATTTGTTTAGAAAAGGTCGAGAAAAAAAAGAAAAAAAAAAATCAGCATGAGGCTGATTTCAATTTGGGGACCATCACTCCTATAAGATAACCAATAATATTATCATAATCATATTTATGTATCAAAAATTATTTTTTATTGGACACTCAATTCATAAATCTAAACTTAAATTTCTTAGGTTTAATAATCCGCACTCTAAAATAGATTGTCGATAAGGATATACTCAAACGAAATGGCCAACATACTTTTTATATATATATATATATATATATATTTGTAGCTAGGGTTGGAAGACCAAACCCTCTCGTCCCCTCCCCTTCTCTCTCTCTCTCTCATCCTCATCTTTTCTCTTTTCTCATCTAAACCCTAGCTATCACTGTCTCTACTGGTGTGACAACCCCGTCACGTATTATGTCTTTAATCTTTTAATTTTGCATGTGCTTATGTGCTTAGTGTGAATTTGAATGCTAATTATGTGTTTAATGTGATTTTTGGATTCATATTTATTAACTGGTGAGATATCTGTTGTGATTTTTATTATAATCCGAAATCGAAGGTCTTAATGGCGTCAGAAATCGAAATTGAGTAGTTTATTGCGATTAGCATAATTTTTGGAGCCTAATGAGAAGTTTGATTAAAATTTGATTCAATTTGAAATTACTTAGATTAAATCAATTTAATTAAGTTTGTTTGATTAGCCTTAAACTCTAATTAATTAGCTTAATCCTTGATTAGTGTATTAAGTTGATTAAGCAATATATATAAGTTAAGAATGAGATTAAGCTCATTATTTTGCACTCAAAATATGAGAGAAAGATAGCTTTAGAGAGAGGGAGAACTTCAATTTAGAGAGAGAGAGGGAGGCTTGATTCTTGAAGAAATTGGCTTGGAGGTTAAAGAATTTAGAGAATTGAGGAAAACAACTCAAGTTCTTGCTAGAATTATTGTTCTTGAAGACCTTAGGTAAGTGTTTAACTCCTAATTTATGAATCTAAGCCATCAAATATGTGAATTCAAAGAGATTAATGTGATTAAATGTAAGAATTGAGCTAGGATTGCTAGAATTGAAGTCAATTCATACATGCATGCATGATTTTGAAGAGTTATATCATTTTTAACATAATTTTGCTATCTAAGCTTGAATTGAAGGTTATTTCATGCATGCATCTTTAATTTATAAAGTTTTAAAGTTGGATTTCATGTTTTTGAAGTCTTGGAAAAGAATTTGAAGTCTATTGATACATGCATGAGAATTTGAGGTTCATTTTGAAGAATTCTTGAAGTTTTAAGCTAAGGGTTTGAAGTTGAATACATGATTATGTTTTTGAAAGAGTTTCTAAGTGCTTTTTAAGTGCTTTTTAAAGTAGTGAATGAGCCATGCAAGTTCATGATTTGAAACTATGTGTTTTGAAGCTCAACTCTATTTTGGAAATTCCAGAATTCGGCATCACTGCTTGAGCGAACAATCTGTCTCTCAAGCGCACATCTCATGGATCCAGTAGTTTTGTAGAGTTTTGTTGTTGGCTCGAGTGACCAAGTTGACACTCTAGCGACCTCAGTTCATTTTGCACCTTGGCTCGAGCGGCCATTGAGCCTAGATTCGAACCATCTAGTACTTTTGCAGACAATGTGGTTTGCTCGAGCGACCAATGTTGCACTTAAGCGAAGTGTCATGTTTCAACATATTTTGAAAAGTCATGTTTTATCCATTTTGGCATTCTCATCCCTTTCTAAACATTCTTGGGCATGAATTGAGTCTCTTAAATGAATCTATGGGTTAGAATGAGACTTTGTGGGTGAACTTTGACTGGCTAGTATGACTTCATTTTAGCTCCGATTTTGACGATTTTTTTTTTGCGTTGGACTCATCTCGATGAGTATTTCAAACTGGTATAGTCAAAACTTGATTTCAACAACTTCATAAATTTTAGTTTCTAGAAATTTAGTCTATTTCGCAACTATCAACGGACTTCAGTTAGTTCTTGGCTCTTCTGGTTGGTGGGTCTGGACTTTTCTAGTCGACACAAACCCTCCGGTTGGCTAAGAAATTCTTGTTATCTTGCCAAAAAATTATTCTCATGAAGAATAATGTAAACCCAATTTCTACAGAGAGAAAATGGGTACTTAAACTCGGTTGGCAACTCTTTAGCTTGCAAAAATACCTTGGTCGGCAACTCATTCAATCCTTTCTTACCAAAACACTTGGTCGGTAACTCCGCAGCTGTGCTTGCTGAAATACTTGGTCGGCAACTTAGCTTCTTGGTCTTTAGCTTGCCAAGAACATTTCTAGAAACAATTAGGACCGTCTATGGCATTGCTGAACTGAAGTTGAGGTGAGTCGGTCGTAGTGCTATTGCTCGTCTCAAGTCGGTAATCCTTGGAGAAAGTGTCTCTATGGCTTATTGTAGCTCAGCTTTTTCCCGTCCCCTTTCAGAAGTTTGAATATAAGCCCTACAGTTCAGACTCCTGCGGTTCTGAATCTAATCTCACAAGTGCAATGTGAAATTGATAAACACCAAAGAGTCCAAATCCAGCAAATCTTTTAGAAAATCGATTTTGAATCAAATTGCCAAAAATGTACTGCTTTGCCAGACACAAAGTCGCCACCTAAATATTTTATTTTGGGAGAAATTTAGGAAACCCATGACTCGTGCCAAAGGCCATGTGTCCGTCATCACTAAGATTGTCTCGGCTCGAGAACTTAGGTACGAGATGGAAAGGTCATGAATTGAGCACCCCTGCTCGCCCGATCAAAGATCGACCTCTACTAATCATGATATGACTTTTATCAACATTATATGCTCTTATTCCGGTTTATTAGGCTAGCATTTATTATGTGATGTGCGCATACAAGGTATAGACTAGTTTGCCCAAATTGGAACAATTCAATTTCATGTTTGTTTTTTGAAAAGGGTTTGATTTTGCCACCTAAAGTGGGCTTAAAGTTTGTGAATTTGCCACTTGACAAAGTGGGCTTAAACGTACATTCATTGAATTATTCCAATTCAAGCAAAAAAAGCCTTCATCCACAGGCACTCAAACAGTTTAACAAGTAAGCACTTAGCCTCATGGCAAGCATGCTAGTCATGGCAGTCACTTACACTCATGCAAGTATGCTAAAGCGAGTAAATGCTCACCTAGTACTCCAAGCCAAAATAAACAAAAGAGTTAGAAAAATGCATGATCCTAACTTTATGCAATATGACTAATGTAACACATGCGATATGCAACTAATAGGCTCGGCTACTAATATGGCATATGAGGCAATTTAAATAGCATGCGGTCTAAGCACGTATTCAAAGAAGTATTGAACGACAATGCAAGTTTGAATGATAAACCGAGCCCCGGTGCATGCAATACAAATGGATGCAAACATGAAGTATGCTAATCAAAACATGATGTCCCTAAACTAACCATCATAAGCTAGTAAATAAAAGGGAGAAAGATGTGGGGTTAGAAGATATACACATTATTACATTGTGCTCTCATCAAGGAGAGTCCGAATGAATAAACTAGCTAACTAGCTAACTAATTAAAGCTAAAGCTAATTAAGCTAATTATTACAAAACGAAATGAATAACTAGCTAAACTACTTAACTAATTATTACAACATTTGAATTAACTAACTAGTTAACTAATTAATTAAATAATTACAACACAAGTGTGATTAAAATAAGTATTTAAACTAAACAACTAACTGCTCCACCTCGGAAAACGAGGGATGTGCATGCGCATGCTCAGATTCCACCTGAAAAGACCACCGTTTTGCTCCCGAATACCTCTGTTTGCACAGTTGAACATTTCCAGAACAACTTTGCTCCACCTTACCAACACTGTACTGAGTTTTGCATCAGTAGCCAACCGGCCAAAGATGAAGGTTGCCGGCCACCAGCCGGCCATGGAGGTGGCTTGCCAACCACTTGTCGGCTATGGAAAGTGGCCTATTGGCCACTAGTGCTTATGTTCATCTTGCTGCAACAGGGGACAAACAGAGCATATATAGGGTATTTTCAAGGATTGTCTGCACAACTCACCCTTCCTTTTCATGAACAAATCCAAGGAGTGGTGAACTTAAGCCACAAACTGCCAATTCAAGCAATTTCATTGCATGATGGCTTGTGAACCCAAGAGTGCAAGTTCAATAAATGCAAAAAAGAAAAAAAGACACAAACCTCCTCCCTTTCATGAAAGATCAAAACAAGTGGTTGACCTTGGAGACTTACATCATTTCATCACTAGCAAGTATGAAATGGTCCAAGCTCCATGTGTTAAATTAACGTTCAATTGAACACACCAAGACACAATCAAATTCTTATCTTTGCCCAATTTTAGTTTCAACTTTTAGTTACTCCTTTTAATTACCCTTCTATTCTTTAACCAATTAAGTCCATTGGTGAGTTGAGTCCTCCAAAAGAGAAGGAAGTGTCAAACAAGGGGTAGTTTAAGGCAAGAGAGAGGTGCCATGCTGTTTATAATGAACCCCCAAAATAGGATTAAACCATTAAGCATAGACCTCAATCTCAAGTTTAAACAATCCCAAGGTTGAAACAATCCTCAAAGCAAACAAAGAGTGAAGAAATGAGGAAGGTTGCAGAGATTATGCTTACTGAAATTAAGTGAGAAAAACACTAGAACAATGCAATCAACTCAAACAAGTGGTGTCTAAAAGCCTAAAACACCAAGCTTGTGAGGACACTTATACTAGAAGCATGCAAAACAAGACTCAAATGTGAACAACAGCCCAAAATAGAGTTAAAATAGTCCAAATCAGAGGTTAAAACATGCTGGAATTAAGCTAGAAATGGCTAGAAAATTAAGCTAACATATAGCATAAACTAGGCTAGTAAACAAAACACAAGGAGGGGAGGCTAACCCCTCCAAATTTGGACTTCAAAACATGATTTTGGCCATTGAAAAAGCTCTGAAAATCAGTGTTTAAAAGCTCAAAAACAAGTAGTAGAAGTGTGGGAAACACAAGGCCAAAGGCCTCAAAGTAAGGTACAAAGAAGGGCTATCAACCCCTCAATCTTTAATGGCCTTAAACCCAAGCTTCAGAAAAGCACAGAGTTTTAATAGCCCAAAAATAGTGGAAAAACAATAGAAATAATAATAGAGAAAGCAAGCAAAGAGGCCAAAGCCTTATGCCTCTTGAAGAGAAGAAGCAATTCCTAGCAACAACACAAGCAAGCAACACCCTTTAGAGCTCAAACCAAGCTCAAAAGTACCTCTGCTCAAAGGTGAAGAGATTTGGTTAAGGGTGTATAGGCAAAGGTTGAAGAATTGTAAGCTAAAGTGTATACATTTGGTAGAGAGAGAGAGGAAAATTTTTAAGCTAAAAATTTTCTAACCTTCAAAACAATATGAGAGGTCTTCTATATATAGAGAACCAAGCAATTCCCTCAAAAACATCCAGCCCTATACATGGGTGAAGTTGTATGCATCTGTGCAAACAACTGGCACAGTTGGCATAAAATATCTACAAAACACACCGGTAGCTGGCAAGCCACATCAGTGGCCGGCAGGCCACCAAAGGTTGCAGGCTAGAAAGACCAAGGCATGGTCCAAAAATGAGACAAAAAGGGTACAGGGTTTGAAAGGCTCAAAGTTATGGCATTCCGCTGAGGACTTCGAGCACTGGACGAACATTTAGACTCATCATCGGGTGTGTATGCGAGGACATCCAAGTCGTAAGAGCCGTAAAAAATGGAGTGTCTATAGTTGCCCTTCTTTGACAGAGCTCAGAGTCATGAAATGACGTGAGTGAATGTCAAAGCCCGAAGATGACCCATTTTGACAAAGCCATAAAACTTGGAGAAACAATCAAAACAAAAAGAAATTGTTGTGTCCACAGGCTGCCTATGTATCTCTTTGCAAGGAATCAAACCAGCGTAGTTCTAGGGCAAGATGCAAATGATATGCAATGCAACAAAACAATGTAATGATATACAAGGTAACGAAATAATCAAACCACAAGCAGTGCAAAACCACACAAATACCATAAAGAGATGGAGATGCAAATCAAACTACGTTTTATATAGAAAAGAAGTGGGCACAGCCAAATGACACTTAATACAGACTAAGTGTCTACATCCTCAATACTAGCCTTAGCGCAACATGGATGTTTACACATAACAGAACCATGTTTCAATGTGAAAGGGTGCGAGCACATACAAAACTATGTGTTTCGTAGAAAGAGAAAGAGTACAAGTAATTAGGTGGTATGCTATAAATGAGGAATGATCTGCTGGGAAAAGATAATGATCCTAAATACTGAATGCGACAAGACAAAGTACAATGCAATGGATACAATGGATGTAGTGAATAAAGGGCGTAAGCCGAACCACATTTTACCTAGAAAAGGTATGGACACAAAACAGACCACGTCTAACACATAAAATGTATTGACACCCTCAATACTGGCCTCAGCGCAGCATGGGTACTTACACATGACAGAACTATGTTTTAACAAAGGAAAGGTATGAGCACATGCCAAACTAAGCTTAACACGGAAAAGATGCAGGCGATAAAATGGATAATGCAGTAGATGCACACAATAAATTCTATACGCAATGCAATAGAGGTAATAGATGATAGATAGATGATGCAGCTAGGAAGTGGAAGTACCTTACAGGGGCAATTGGCGATGACTCACCTTATGCTGCTGTGGATCTTCCTCTTCTTCTCGATTTTGCTTCCAAACCACAGGTACTACTTTTCTTCCTAGCCTTGAGATAGTTTTAGGTTGGCCCTTTTCAACTGTCATCACCTAGACTTAAGATAGTTTTAGGTTGGCCCTTTTCAACTGCGGCTCGCCCCAAGATTGGGGAGCTTTTTGATGGGATTGAAACCCCAAATGTTAAATCTGCCACCGTTCCTTGAAGGTTTTCAATCATTCCGAACATCTGAGCAGTAGTGGGTTCGGCCATTTGGCCCTCTTGGCATACCCAAACCGGATTGGGTGCATCCATCATGCACAAGTCAGTGCTTTTTGAAATGAACACCTCAAGCTTGGATAAATGGGCCGGGGTGATGTATATGCTGGGGTTGAAGGTAGATGGGAGTATATGGATGAGGTTAAGGTGGGCATGAGATATTTGGTCATAGATGGGAAGTGGGTTGGTGATAACATTGAGGTCTTGAGGTGGAGCTATTATCTGGTTGTCAATGAGATTCTAAACCTTATGACGAAGGCGGTAGCAAAGATTGGTGCCATGACCAAGTTGCTGATAATACATGCAGTACTTGGTGGGGTTATGTCTGGCAAGGAGTGGGTTAGGCAGAGGTTGAGGATCAAGGGCTTTGAGATATCCTCTTTCCATCAGGATATTTAGTGCACTGGTTAAGCTCATATAGAGGGGGGTGAAAGTTCTGCCTTGAGCTCGAGCTGGGCTGGTTGTTTGTGGGCTTGTATTGGCAAATGGGTTGACAATTTTAGGAGTGACGACAATAGTATTAATTTCAGTGGGTTTGGGAATAGTGCTACTACCAGCATTGGTACTCCCTGAAAACACTCTTCTTGTTGGTTCGCTTGTTCTGGGAATAATCCCTTTGTTGAATGCACTCTCAATCTGAACTCCCAATTCATGCAAAGTTTTGAAAGTGAATAGTGGAGCAACTATCAATTTTTGTAGCATATCAGGCTTAAGATTCTATACCACTATCCGCACTTGGTCCCTCTCAAAAGGGCGATCTGTCATCTGTGCTACCTTTGCTCTCCACCTTGCAACAAATTCCACAAAAGGCTCTTTAGGATTCTGGTGGGTTGCTTCAAGGTCTTTGATGGTCATTTCAAGTTGGGTATTGTAAGAATACCGATCGACAAATGCCTCGGCCAATTCTTCCCAATTTTGCTTCACTTTATCCTCCAACTTGGTGTACCAAGTGGCTGTTATGCTCGATAGGGTTCTTCCATACAGAGAGAGTTTCTGCGGCTTAGTCGGACCCATCAGTTTTAGGACGTCCAAGAAAATTCGGATATGTACTATAGGATCTCCAGACCCGTCGTAACGATCAAAGTGTGGCATTTTGAATCTGTCTGGGAGCCTTATGATAGCCTCAGTGTACCCATCTTCAATGTCGGGAATAGAGCTAATTCCCTGTGCTATTTTGAATTGCTTTTCAAGTTTAGTAATGAGATCGGGTCGAGCTCATTAATATCAAGGGAATAAAGCCCCTCATTAGACTGCACCAGGGGTCTGAAAACTCAAGCTTGAGCTAAGCCTTTTTGAGGATCTGGGTCGTGCAAATCTTCAGTTGGCAGAGGTAGATCAAAGTTCAGCTAATGGCCCAAGATTGGATGTGTGGTAGATGCCCCAAATGGGCGTTGCCCCAAATGGGCATTGCATTTTAGCATTGGTCTCATATTGCATAGCGATTCCCTGGTTTAACACCGCTATCATGGCCACAACTTCTTCTGGACTATGTGTCATCATGGGTCTGCTGTATTTGGTAATCGAGGAAATGGACGGATGTAAGCTAAGAGCTGACTGACAAGGATTTTAACCTAGTTATACTTGATGGATTTGAACTGGATTGGTCTAGATGGGTTTGACTAGATTGGGCTCCTTTTTTTTTTCTTTTTTTCTTTTTTTTAGGGTGGTTCTTTTAGCATTGGTTGGATCTTTTCTGAGTTGGCCTTTTGCGGATAAGATGGACTGGACCTTTTATTGAGTGGGGTTTTTTCTGGGATTGGATGGACTGTGATGGGTTAAGACTTTCCAGGTTGGATTGGATTAGGCCCTTGTTGAGTTAGGTACTACTCTTTTTTTGGCCCAGACAAACCTGGCATTAAAAACAAAATGCCCCATCAGATCAGGACACTTGGTATACTGGTCAAAACAAAGAAAGATACAATTTTGGCCCTAGTTCTGGTTTTGCTGAAAATTCACCCATATCAAACACAAACCCTAGGATTTCGACCCAAATCTAATTCTGATATGATCCTCAAGTTTGAAAGGAATTGCCTTAAGATTAAGACTCTCCCAGGATTGCATCACGCATTTCCAAAGATTTCACATTTTGCACAAAAGCACTCAAAACACCCCTATGAGAGGTTAGGGTCTCCCTGTCCTAGCTTTGTCAGGAGCCATGGTTCACTATTCAAATAAAGCGGTTTCACGCAATCCTGTATTTACGTAAGCATCCTATCCTAGTTTGGAACAGTCTCTACGACTTTCGATATGCAACTAGGCCAAATGGTCAAAAGGGTACATCGGCAAGACTACGTAATATACCCCTCCACCTAACACTGAGAAGTGAAAGGAGGATCAAACGATACAGTGGTAGTCCAGATCCAAGGGTTGTGTTCCCAACATGGCAGAGCCCGTGACCGGTCAGCTTTTTGGCAAGCTTTTCGGGCAATCCTCCGGCAAACCGTCCAGGAATAACAGATGGCAAACACAGTGACTTAGGCGCACCAATGCAAATGCAAATGAAAATAAAAATGCAAAGAAACTTATAAGCGTAGATAAAATTTCACATCATGAAGTTTGAGTCAAGTTCTCTAAATCCCCAGTAGAGTCGCCAAAAACTGTAGCTCGGCTTTTTCGCGCCCCCTTTCGAAAGTTCGAATATATGCCCTACAGTTCGAACTCCCACGGTTCTGAATCTAATCTCACAAGTGCAATGTGAAATTGATAAACACCAAAGAGTCCAAATCCGACAAATCTTTTGGAAAATCGATTTTGAATCAAACTCCCAAAAATGGACTACTTTGCCAGACACAAAGTCGCCACCTAAATATTTTATTTTGGGGGAAATTTAGGAAACCCATGACTCGTGCCAAAGGCCACGTGTCCGTCATCACTAAGATTGTCTCGGCTCGAGAACTTAGGTACGAGACGGGAAGGTCATGAATTGAGCACCCCCGCTCGCCCGATCAAAGATCGACCTCTACTAATCATGATATGACTTTTATCAACATTATATGCTCTTATTCCGATTTATTAGGCTAGCATTTATTATGTGATGTGCGTATACAAGGTATAGACTAGTTTGCCCGAATTGAAACAATTCAATTTCATGTTTGTTTTTCGAAAAGGGTTTGATTTTGCCACCTAAAGTGGGCTTAAAGTTTGTGAATTTGCCACTTGACAAAGTAAGATTAAACGTACATTGAATCATTCCAATTCAAGCAAAAAAAGCCTTCATCCACAGGCACTCAAACAGTTTAACAAGTAAGCACTTAGCCTCATGGCAAGCATGCTAGTCATGGCAGTCACTCACACTCATGCAAGTATGCTAAAGCGAGTAAAGGCTCACCTAGTACTCCAACCCAAAATAAACAAAAGAGTTAGAAAAATCCATGATCCTAACTTTATGCAATATGACTAATGCAACACAAGTGATATGCAACTAATAGGCTCGACTACTAATATGGCATATGAGGCAATTTAAATAGTATGCGGTCTAAGCACGTATTCAAAGAAGTATTGAACGACAATGCAAGTTTGAATGATGAACCGAGCCCCGGTGCATGCAATACAAATGGATGCAAACATGAAGTATGCTAATCAAAACACGATGTCCCTAAACTAACCATCATAAGCTAGTAAATAAAAGGGAGAAAGACGTGGGATTAGAAGATATACACATTATTACATTGCGTTCTCACGAAGGAGAGTCCGAATGAATAAACTAGCTAACTAGCTAACTAATTAAAGCTAAAGCTAATTAAGCTAATTATTACAAAACGAAATGAATAACTAGCTAAACTTCTTAACTAATTATTACAACACTTGAATTAACTTACTAGTTAACTAACTAATTAAATAATTACAACACAAGTGTGATTAAAATAAGTATTTAAACTAAACAACTAACTACTCCGCCTCGGGAAACGAGGGATGTGCATGTGCATGCTCAGATTCCACCTGAAAAGACCACTGTTTTGCTCCCGAATACCTCTGTTTGCACAGTTGAACATTTCCAGAACAACTTTGCTCCACCTTACCAACACTCTGCTGAGTTTTGCATCAGTGGCCAGCTGGCCAAAAATGAAGGTTGTCGGCCACCAGTCGGCCATGGAGGTGGTCTGCCGGCCATGGAAAATGGCCTTCCGGCCACTGATGCCTATGTTCATCTTGCTGCAACAGAGGACAAACAGAGCATATACAGGGTATTTTCAAGGATTGTCTACACAACTCACCCCTCATTTTCATGAACAAATCCAATGAGTGGTGAACTTAAGCCACAAACTGCCAATTCAAGTAATTTCATTGCATGATCGCTTGTGAACGCAAGAGTGCAAGCTCAAGGAATGCAAGAAAAAAAAAAACACAAACCTCGTCCCTTTTATGAAAGATCAAGGGAAGTGGTTGACCTTGGAGACTTGGATCATTTCATCACTAGTAAGTATGAAATGGTCCAAGTTCCATGTGTTCAATTAACATCTGATTGAACACACCAAGACACAATCAAATTCTTATCTTTGCACAATTTTAGTTTCAACTTTTAATTACTTCTTTTAATTACCCTTCCATTCTTTAACCAATTAAGTCCATTGGTGAGTTGATTCCTCTAAAAGAGAAGGAAGTTTCAAACAAGGGGTAGTTTAAGGCAAGAGAGAGGTGCCATGCCGTTGATAATGAACCCCCCAAAAGAGGATTAAGCCATTAAGTATGGACCTCAATCTCAAGCTTAAAAAATCCCAAGGTTGAAACAACCCTCAAAGCAAACAAAGAGTGAAGAAATGAAGGAGGTTTCAGAGATTATGCTTGTTGAAATTAAGTGAGAAAAACACTAGAACAATGCAATCAACTCAAACAAGTGGTGTCTAAAAGCCTAAAACACCAAGCTTGTGAGGACACTTACACTAGAAGTATGCAAAACAAGACTCAAATGTGAACAACAACCCAAAATAGAGTTAAAACATTCCAAATCAGAGGTTAAAACATGCTATTAAGCTAGAAATGGCTAGAAAATTAAGTTAACACATAGCATAAACTAGGCTAGTAAACAAGATACAATGAGAGGATGCTAACCTCTCCAAATTTGGACTTCAAAACATGATTTTGGCCACTAAAAAAGCTCTAAAAATCAGTGTTTAAAGGCTTAAAAACAAGTAGTAGAAGGGTGGAAAACACAAGGACAAAAGCCTCAAAGCAAGGTACAAAGAAGGGCTATCAACCCCTCAACCTTTAATAACCCAAGTTTCAGCCCCAAAAACACAGAGTTTTAACAGCCCAAAAATAGTGGAAAACCAGTAGAAATAATAGTAGAGAAAGCAAGCAGAGAGGCAAAGCCTTATACCTCTTGAAGAGAAGAAGCAATTCCAAGCAACAACACAAGCAAACAGCACCCTCTAGAGCTCAAATCAAGCTCAAAAGTACCTCAGCTCAAAGGTGAAGAGATTTGGTTAAGGGTGTATAGGCAAAGGTTGAAGAATTGTAAGCTAAAGTGTAGAGATTTGGTAGAAATAAAGAGAGAGAATTGTAGAGATCGAGGAAAATTTTTAAGCTAAAAATTTTCTAACCTTCAAAACAATATGAGAGGTCTTCTATATATAGAGAACCAAGCAATTCCCTTAAAAACATCTAGCGCTACACGTGGGTGAAGATGCATGCATTTGTGCAAACAGTTGGCATAAAATATCTGCAAAACACACTAGTGGCCGGCCGACCGACCATCACTGGTGGCCAGCAAGCCACATCAGTGGCCGACAGCCCAAAAATGATGGCCGATAGCCTCTAGGAATGGCCGGCAGGCCACCATAGGTTGCAGGCTGGAAAGACCAAAGCATGGTCCAAAAATGAGACAAAAAATGTGTAGGGTTTGAAAGGCTCATAGTTATGGCATTCTGCTAAGGACTTCGAGCACTGGACGAACATTTAGACTCATCATCGGATGTGTATGCGAGGACGTCCAAATCGTAAGGACTGTCAAAAATGGGGTGTCTACACTTATTTATTTATTTATTTTGTTATTTTTTCGTTTGGATCTTGTCCTCAGCTAAATTGTGGTCAGCGGAGAAGAGTGCTTGGCAGAGGAATTCACTCGGTAAAGGAGCTTTGTGAGGCTCACATTAGGTTGTTAAATTTGCAGTCGGCGGCAGATAATCGAGGCTGGTTTACTTCTTGGTAACTGGGCAAGCTTGCTATGGTTCAATGATTTTTTCAAACGGGTGTTATGGTTGTCGATAACAAAAGTGTTGCGATCTACTAGGCGATTCAAGGTATTGGATTCTGATTGTTGAAAAGGTTCTCCAAATGGGGAATAATTCGATTGTATAGAAATTTGGTTCTCCATTCTATTCAATAGAGTTTAGCATTAGTGAACAGCTTTAGCTTCCGTCACCAAGCTTGATCAAGGTAGCCAATGTCATTGCTAGAAAAATAGGTCTTCTTGCGGATGACAACATTATCGAGTGACATGGGTGATCTTGTCGAATAATCTTGGTGTTGTCAAGCAGATGGAATGAGTGAGATCTTTAGTTTTACGTGTGCTCGGAGATGCTTATTCTTGGCACTTCATCGACACCGAATGACTTTCACTCTTTGCCGAAAGATTGTTTTATGATTCTGCTTGGTGACTTCGACACATATTGATGAAAATATCATTTTCACAGAACCCGATTTCGAGGATGTTGTAGACACCCTATTTTTGACCGACCTTAAGACTCAGATGTCACCAACTGAGCGCTCGGTGATGTTGCATATTGTGCTCGTTCTGGAGTTTCAGAGTCTCGGTTGCGAGCCTTGCCTCCGGACTTCGGGGCTCTTTTGTGCTTTGCCTCGGTTTGGGAACCAGGTCCTGTTTTCGCTGTTTTCTCTTCCAGAAGGGAGGGAGAGGTCTCTTAGACTATCTCTCAGTGACCGTAGGCTACGTTTCATGGTCATAGGCCATTTTTCCCGTTTGGAGGCCAATTTCCGATTTTCGGAGCCGTCGGCCGTGTGCCTCGATTCGGGACCGCCTAATTACCTCCGTTTGCTCCAGTTTTTGGCACACACCTTATTTCCTCTCCTTAGAGGGACACTGTGGCCCGGAAGACCACCTTCGTGGTCATACGCCACCTCCGGTGCTTAACAGCCTGTTTTCGGGGCCCCGGGCCGCGCGTTTTGGCCCCCGAACCCTCATTTTGCATCGGTTAGGGTTCATTTTTGGTGTGGACCTTTGTTTCATTGTTAGGAAGGTGGTGGTATGGTGGGAGACCAGAAATTCTTTTGAAAAATATTTTCTCTCTCCTCCAGCCGGTTTTTCTGACAGAAAGCTGGTTTTTCTCACTTTTGGGCCATAATTTCTGGTTTTTCATACCACCATTGTGTTGTGCAAACCTGGGAGGCCACCAATATGGGTAGGCCGACCAGTATTTCTTTTTGACCCTTTTGAACGTTGCTAAAAAGCTGGTTTTCTTTTCTCCTAGGTCACTTTTTCTAGTTTTTCACCTTGCAGCTGTATTCTACTCATCTGGGAGGCCACCTTTCTGGTATAGCCAACCAGAAATTCACCTTGACCCTTTTGAACCCTGGTCGGCCGACCAGGGCAAGTGGTCGGCCGACCACTTGAACTGGTCGGCCTACCTTCTGCTTTTTGGCCTTCCTAAGTGCTTCACAGCTGTGCCAGCTGTGAAGCATTTGACCCACTATCTGAGTTTTTAGCCCTTTGTTTGGCCTTCTTAAGGTGGTTTTGACCCCTTGGCTTAGCTTCTAGGAGACGTTTGCCCCTTTTGTCAAGCTTCTTGAGGAAGCTTGACCCTTTTGGTCAAGCTTCTTTTAGAAGCTTTGACCCCCTTTTGAGGCTTCTCCAAGAAGCCATGGCTTTCCTCTTCTATAAGAGAGGCCTCCCTCTCATTTTGCAAGGGTTTAACAATCTTGACTAAGGCATACACCCATTTCCCCTCCATCTCTCTACTTCAAGCCTTCAAACACCCTTGCCCTTGGTCATTTACACTACACCTCATAGCCTACCACCTCCACCATCCATTCCAGCACCTCAGGACTGATTTACAGAGGTTGAAGGTTCACCAACTTGGTCTAGAAGTTGCTGCATTGCTGTGCTACAAGGGTAAGTCTCCATTTCCCCTTTTCTTGCATTATTTTGCTCCATAGCTTAGCCCTATTTGCAAGACTTTTCAAGATTTTCCATAAACTGTAAAGTGTCTTATTTTGAGCTCCTCTTGAAGTTTGATTAAGGATACTTTTCTGTTTGAGGTCTCCTACATCCTTGTATGCTTCATCTCTCTTTTAGGGCTTCTTTTGCATGATATCTTAGCCTTACTTGAAAGCATTTTCGAGATTTGACATGAACTAAAAAAAGTCTTATTTTGAGCTCCTCTTGAAGTTTTATTAAGGGAATTTTTCTTTTTGGGGTCATCTTCCTCTTGGAATGCTTCATTTCCTCATGATTAGGGCTATGCATTAGAGCATTCGCATTGGCCTTGGTTTGGCCTCTTAGCCACTAAAATCCAGGCTTAGATGTGTTTTTGAGAGCTAAAACCAGAGGGGGGTGACCCCCTCTCTCCTTGTCTTGTTTGTTGGCCTTTTTGGCCTTCTAAAGGGCCCCTTACTTGCATGTTGTGAAGTCACTTTTTAGGCCCAATTTGGTGAGTTTCAAGGTCTTCCTTAGCTCTTTCCAGAGCCTCTTTGACCATATTTTGTATCCCTCATACATGTGTGGAACAATCCTCCTCAAGGCCTTTCAAGAGGACCTTTCATTGCATGTTTCCTTGACCCATTTTAGGGCCTTTTTGGTGAGTTTTAGGGCTGTCATAATTGATTTCCAGAGTTAGTTTTGCCATGTTAAGTGTTCTTGTTGTATGTGTTGAGTTACCCCTTGCATGACCCTCCAAAGGAGCTCATCATTTTTGCATGCATTGGATGCATCTCAGTGGTTATTTGGGATTTATTTGACATGCCATGTTACTGTTTTGGGCTGGTTTGGTGACCTCTCTTATATTTCATGTGCATGCCATGTAAACCATGCTTACTAGCTTCGGTTGCATGTTGTTTTAGCCCTTCATGTTAGCACTTTTTGGCCATGCTTTGAACTAATATTGTGCATATTTTGGGACTGCCTTGGCTCTATTTTTGTACTTCATGATCAAATAATGCTTGCTTTGCATGATTATAGTTCAATGCATTTGCCTAGTTTTGAGTTTCGGGGCCTCTTTCATGCATTGGGTGCCATATTTCCATGATTCGGGACCATTGCGCATCATATTTCAGTGCTGGAAATTGCATGTTTGTATGCCATCTTTCATCCCTCGCCATGCTTTAGTAGAGTGGCATTTGATGCCTTAGGTTCGGTCCTTGGTATTCGTGCATGTGTGCACGCATTTCGATTGTCTCATTTTCATCTAACGGCCACTGACGTAAGTGTGGCTGAGGTCCACTCATATTGGTGTAAGTCCATCGTGCATTGTGTATGTCATTTTAGTCCATAGCATTGCGTATGCTAGGTTACATGTTAGTCGCATTGTGTATGCCATCTCATTTGCATTGTGTTTGGGGTAGGAGTTAGCCCAAACACGGGAAACGAGGGACGTTTCGTACTCCAAGTGACGAAACGTGTCTCAATTCCTAGTCGCCGATACTCCGGATTACCCGTGATGGAGTCTAGGTTTTGTTGTGTTGTCATGTGCATTCATTTCATATCGAGTTGTGCAATTCGACTCCTCGGCCATCATGCATTGAAATGCGTGATTGGTGGCACGAGGATCGAGGTCGTGCATACATATGTGAAAATACTTTGCCATGCCCCTTTCTTGCTCTCTGTTGCAGCAAACCAGAAATCAGCAGCCTTCTAGAGCTTTGCACAACATTTAGGATTAATTGCAAACAGAGGCGAATTGGGGCATCGCAATGGATTTCCACGCTAGGCAATTCAAGCATGCATCATTCATCATTTGGAACAGAGCTGAGGCGGTCTATAGACTTGCATATTAATTTATTTGCTTTCCTAGTTAATTTGTTAATTAATTAGGGTTTTGTAATATTTTATTTATTCGGACTGTACTATTTATTCGGGCCCTCCGAGGAGGGCAATGTTGTAATAAGTGTGCGTGTGTGTGATGTATGTCTTCCAACCCCACGTCTTTCTCCCTTTTATTTACCAGCTTATGATGGTTAGATTAGGGCATGTTTCAATTAGCATACTTATGCTTTCATGTTTGCATTCATTCATCTGTATTGCATGCATTGGGCTCGGCGCATCATACAAACTGCATTGTATTTCAATTCCTAGTTGAATATGTGTTAGCTATAGCATTACCATATGCCATCTTAGAATAGCAGAGCCTATCTTAGTTGCATTTTTGCATGTGTTGCATTAGGCATTTCAGCATAGTTAGGATCATGCATGATTATTAACTAGTTTCTGTTTTGGCTTGGAGTACTCGGTAAGTGTTTATGCTTTAGCATCCTTGCATGTGTGTGAGTGAGTGCCATGATAGCATGCTTACCATGAGGCTATGTGCTTATGTGATATAACTGCCTGAATGCCTGTGGATGAAGGTTGGGTTATTTGGATTGGAACAATTCATCGACTGTGAGTTTTAAGCCCACTTGAGAGTGGCAAACCATCACGTTTTCTAAGCCCACCCGAGGGTGGCAAATCCACGTCTTAGCCTACTTGCGGGTAGCACCATCAAACCATTTTCATAAACAAACATGAGATGTTTTGTTCCAATTCAGGCGACCCAGTCTATACTTGTATGCTGTGCGCATCACCTAGTAAATCTAGGCTAATAACTGGAATAAGAACGCATAACGTTTTCAAAACTCGATATTATGGTTAGTAGAGGCCGATCTTTGATCGGGCGAGCGGGGGTGCTCACGAAGTGACCTTCCCCAACCGTACCCAAGTTCTCGAGCCGAGGCAACTTTGGTGATGACGGACACGTGGCCTTAGGCACGAGTCAGGATTTCCTAAATTTTCCCAAAAATAAAATATTTAGGTGGCGACTCTGTATCTGGCAAAGCAGTCCATGTTTGGCACTTCTTTCAAAAAAATCTGTTTTCAAAAATGATTTGCCGGATTTGGACTCTTTGATGATTCATCGGTCTTGCATTGCACTCTGCGAGATTAGATACAGGACCATGACATTGAGTCCTGAACTGTAGTGAGCCCATATGAACAAAACAGTATTTCCCTCCCGGGACGTTCGGGGACGTCTACAGTTTCTAGCGACTCTGCTGGGGACTTAGAGAACTTGACTCGAACTCATGATATCTGGTTTTAATTACACTTGTGTGTTTCTTTGCATTGCATTTGCATTGGTGCGCCTAGGACATCGTGTTTGTCGTATGCTATTCCTAAACGGTTTGTCGGAGGCTCACTTCGAGAAGCGTGCCATAAGGTTGACCGGTTGCGGGCTCTGCCACGACGGGAACACAAACCTCGGTTTTACTGGGGCACCCTTTTTGACCATTCGACCTAGTGCATATTCGGAATCCATAGTGACCATTCCAAACTAGGACAGGTTGCTTACCCGATCATAGGTTGTTTGAAGCTGCTGCGTGCGTAGTGAAACCCTAGCTCCTGACAAAATAGGACAGGGAAACCCTACCCCAACATAGGGGTGTTTTGGCTCTCACTTGTTTGCTATGTGCTTTTAGAGTGCGTTTCTATAGGAATGCATGTATCAGTTTACAAGTTTGCGCATCAGGCCTGCGGGCACCAATTCAGTATTTTGGGTATCAGGCCTGCGGGCACCAGTTCAGTATTTTCGGAATCAGTTATCTGCGGGTATCAGATTCAGCTTCGGGGACAGTGATTTGGGAATAATGATCAGTCTTTGAGAACAGTGTATTTCAGCTTATCAACTGCGTGTTGATTATACCCGACTGTGTGTTATGTTTATTTACGCTGTTATGCTGTCCGTTTGTCTGCTCGTTTATTTCCTTATTATTGCTTTATTTATCTTTTTGCTAGGTAGTTTAGCACAATTGCTTCAGACCAAGCAGATATTCCCCAAGCACTCTGGACAAGAGGTCGCCGACTCCATCGATCTGAGGATCTAGTCAACGGACAACCAGTGTATCATTCCATACCCCCGGTTATCAGACGGAGGTCGAGAAGACGCAGTGTATCCGAGCAGAGGTTACCAGAGCAGTGGATTACCCCATCAGTGGACAGTCGGACTGAGGTCTCAATTGTCGCTATAGAGATAGACCTGCCAGTAGTTCAAATAGATCAGGGCAGTATGTCAGGAATGCCAGGAGTTGAGGAAATGATGCGTCAGATGCAGGAGACCATGAGAGCCATGCAGCAAGACGCTGTTCGCCGGGATGAGTTTGCCAAACAACAGGCCGAGATCATGGCCCAGCAAGCAGAGTTAATTGCCAGGCTGCAACAACAAACCGGGGCATCTGCTTCACAACAAGTCCCTCCCCCACTGGGAATTCCAACGCCCGGAGAGGCACCAAATGTCCAGGGAGATACGGACATCCCGACGGGGCCGGCTCCGCCCCCGATTCTACCTCAATTATCCAAGGCACCTACGCCTGTCAATCAACCGGACTCTCCCTTTGAGTTCGAGGTGGACCATACAGCATTAAAGTTGAGCAAACTCGAGAAGTTGTTCAAGAAATCGCAGGGGGTAAAGTCCATCCCGGACATCGAGGACGGATATACCGATGTGGCTGTGACGCTGCCAGATAGGTTCAAAATGCCACAAATCGACCGCTTCGACGGATCCGGCGATCCCATGGTCCATCTTCGGTTGTTCTCAGATGTACTGCGACCAATGGGCCTCACCAGACTGCAGAAGCTTTCACTATTCGGCTGAACCTTGTCAGGTGTGGCCGCTATCTGGTATGCAAAGTTGGAAGATGATGTTAAGCAGAACTGGGACAAAATGGCCGAGGCCTTCATTGCGCAGTACTCCCATAACACTCAAATCGAGATTACAACCCGTGATCTTAAGACAACAAGGCAGGAGCCTAAGGAGAGCTTCTCGGATTTTGTAGCCCGGTGGAGGGCGAAGGCCTCAATGATGACCCTAAGGCCTACAGATAAAGATCAAATTCGGATGATTGTGCGCAATCTCCAGCCAAAACTGATGCAGAAAATGATAGTGCTCCCCTTCCCTACCTTTTCAGATTTGCACGAGATGGGGGTACAAATTAAGGATGCTATGAAACAAGGTCTGATTGACCAAGATAGAGAGCAACCCCGAAGAACCTTCAACCGCAACAACAACACAGGCACCAGCAATGCCGCAAATGCTAGAGCTTCGGAGGTAAGCATGGTCACCACCATCCCCCCTCCAAAACCCATGGCAGCTACACCTTTCTCCAGAGCGTCCGGAAGCAACACACAAACCACCAGATTCCAACCCAGAGGCCAAAGAACCTTCACGCCTTTATATATGCCCCTGTCCAAGGCTCTAGGGGTATTAATCAGGAAAGGGCACTTAAAGCCCTTGGAGCCGAGGCCATTGCCAAATCCACTCCCTCCCTCTCATAACCCAGCAAAATACTGCGCATATCACCAACAACATGGTCACGACACTGACCAATGTTTTAGGTTGCGTCACGAGATTCAGGATCTCGTTGACAAGCAGGTGATTGTGCCTCCAGAAAAACCCAATGTCACAACAAACCCTTTCCCACCGCACAACCAAGCTTCACCTCCCAAAAGAATCAATTTTATCCAGACTGGGGTCGTGTCTTACGATCCTAGCATCTATATCACTCCTTCTCACCTACCCAAGCCAGAGGTGCTCCTTCCTGACTGCACTGACTTGTGCATGTTGGACATCTCCAGAACCCAACCCGAACCACTGGTGGTGACTACAGGGGCGATTTTAGGGGAGAATGGGATTGCTGAGTCAGAGTCTGAGGAATCTGGCAATTTTGCTGAGGGGGTATACAGTCTGAGTGACTACATTCTACCAGTGGGCCAGGCTGGGTCAGATGTGGAATTGCCGGCAGGGGCAGAGCTTTGTATAATACAGGGGGATGAGTCTGGTCAGAGGACAGATGACTTGGCAGCCGTGGAAGGCGACTTTGTTAACCTCTAATTTTTCAATGAACAAGAGCCAGAGGGCATGGTGGTCAACTGGTCAGATTTTGAGGAGTCAGCAGAGGTTACCGGGTGGCTTGATGACCTACCAGATGTTATCGACGAAGCTCAATTGGAACAGGGCCCTGCAGGGGCAAGAACATCAGTTGTGGCCGGAAGGGCCGGAAATCAGAACGAATCGACGGAGAGCGCAGGTGCTAAGAATTTCGCTTAGGACTTGGGCATTGTGAATGCGGGAAGTATTAAATAGCCAGTTGTACTAACACAGTTGGAACAAGAAAGGTTTGAGGATTCCGAGAGAATCAGGAAAGCTAAGGGCCCTGAGGGGACTGAAAGTGCTGTATGCACGAGCACAGAGAATGCTGCGAGCATGTGGACGGAGAGTACTGCGAGTGCAATTGTACCGGAGCCAGACAGGTGTCTGTTGGCTGCCGACGAAATGTGGTGAGAGGATGATGATTTATGTCTTGCCCACACGGATGAGGATTGGGGGAGCAACCAGCCAGACGATACTTGGTACATCGGCGAAGTCGATCATATGACTAGAAGCGGGCGGTATTTCAAGCCCCCGCATCTAGATCAGCCAGAGGCATCTGGGAAAGATAAGGAGGCAGAGAAACAGAAAGAGAAGCAACTCAAAGAAGAAGCTATACTGAAGCAGTTGAAAAAGATACAGGCAGATATCTCCATCTGGGGACTGCTTATGGCATCGCGAGTGCATCAACAAGCTGTCTTATTGGCCATGGACAAGGCCAAGCTCTCAATAGACACCACGCCCGAACAGCTGGTGGGCTTAGTTTTTCCGGGAGGGGCTACCCCAATGTTGACTTTCTCCGACAAAGAATTGCCACCTGAGGGTGCGAACCATAACAAGCCACTCTACATCTCTGTGGAGTGTAGAAACAAATGGATACCCGTGGTACTTGTTGACACAGGGTCCGCCATCAACGTGTGCCCGGTAAGAACTGCATATGCAATCGGTTTAAAGACCGCGGACTTTGCACCGACAGCCCAGGTGATTCGGGCATATGACAACACGAGCAAAGAAGTCATGGGGACAGTGAAAATTCAGACCAAGGTTGGGCCGGGACAGCATGAAATAGACTTCCACGTCTTAGAAGTTCCTGCAACTTTTAATATGCTCTTGGGGCAGCCGTGGCTGCACCAAGTGAAGGCAGTTTCGTCCACCTTGCATCAGATGGTGAAATACCCCCATGGGAAGGAAGTAGCCATTGTTTTTGGGAATTCATCGATCCATCCACCGCCGGAAGTATCTACGCCAGTTTTGGAAATTGAGCACGGTATGGAGGATGTGTTCTTATCCGGTTTTACCCTGGCTGAGGCCCGGGTCGTGCAGAACATCATGGCTGTTAATGAGGGGTTGTATGTCAGTGCTCAATCAGTATACCTTATGAACAAGCTTCAACACATCCCCGGGATGGGATTGGGAAAGAGCGGCCGGAAGGGCGTTGCAGCGTTGGCCGAAGTGCCACACAACCCACACACCTTTGGCTTGGGTTATCTGCCCACCAAAGAGGATTGGATAAGGAAGGGTAAGGAGATGGCTGGGAGAGCCAGAGCGAAGAAGGCGGGGAAGCCTTTTGACTTAATGCACCGGCCCATTCAGGGTACCCTAAACGGACGTTTCGTCCGGGAGGGGGAGGACTTTCCGTTTTGTGGCTTCCCAGAGCCGTGGCTGAATGCAGAGAGGAAGCGCGTGCCAGGTTTTGAGATTTTCTTTGACCTACAGTTATCCGGGGATGACGTTGCCGAAGAGCAGACGGACCCATTAGCTGAGGCTGAGCAGAGCAAGAAAGTGGAGTCTGAGGACGCCAAAAGTGAAATGGGGGTAGCGCTGGCATGTCTACTTTCAGATCCTCCAATCGAACAGAAGTGCTTGGGGGATAACTTCTCGGTATGTGTGATCGGGAATGAAACGACTGCGGGCCTACCAGCAAACATTTTGGATACATCTATCGCACCCTCTCTCATTTGGCAGTATGAAGAGGGATTTTTGTCAAACAGCACCGGGTCAGGTAGTGAGCCGGAATCTGATTCCTCCGAATCTGTTGAGTCGGAATCAGGTTCCAGCTCGACTGAGTCTGAGTCCGGTATTCCAAGGGGTGATAACCCGGATACCACAGTCCTGTCCAGGTCATCTTTTTCTTTCTCTTTTGAGTCTGTTGTAATCGAAGAATCAGACGATTTGGATGTGCTTAATGAGAATGATGTGGCTGTGGTTTCTGAGTACTTTTCTGTGCCCTTAATTTATTGCATTAACTCAGACTTTCAAAATTTTGATGAAAACGACGAGGAAGAAATTCCTCCGGTTTTGCAACGCTTAATTGAACAAGAGCAGGAAAGATTTGTTAAACCCTTAATGGATGAAATCACTACCGTGAATATTGGTACTGAGGAGGACTCGCGGCTGGTCCAGATCGGGTCCACGTTGTCTTCGGAGGAACGCGAGCGCTTAGTCGCTTTATTAAAAGATTTCAAAGATGTTTTCGCGTGGTCCTACGAAGACATGCCTGGAATCGATCCTGAGATTCTACAGCACCGGATCCCTCTTGACCCCGAGGCCCGACCCATCAAACAAAAACTCAGAAGGATCCGCCCGGACTAGGCTCTCAAGATAAAGGAAGAGGTCACCAAGCAAATCGACGCAGGGTTCCTGCTGGTATCCGAATACCCAACTTGGTTAGCCAACATTGTTCTAGTGCCGAAGAAGGATGGCAGGATCCGAGTATGCGTGGATTTCAGGGATTTGAATAGAGCCAGTCCGAAGGACGACTTTCCCTTGCCGCATATTGATGAGTTAGTGGACTTCACAGCGGGGCATGCTTTGCTTTCGTTCATGGATGGCTTCTCAGGCTATAATCAGATAGTGATGTCACCCGAGGACCGGGAGAAGACTGCTTTCACCACCCTGTGGGGGACATACTGCTACAGAGTGATGCCATTTGGGTTGAAGAATGCTGGAGCTACATATCAACGGGCCGCAACCACAATATTGTACGACATGATCCACAAAGAGGTTGAGGTGTACGTGGACGACATGATTGTCAAGTCCAAAGATAGAGAAGGCCACTACACCGCCTTGCAAAAGTTCTTTCAAAGGATCAGAGAATTTCGGTTGCGGCTGAATCCTTAGAAGTGTACATTTGGTGTTACAGCGGGAAAAATGCTGGGGTTTCTGATTACACAGAGAGGTATCGAAGTCGACCCTTCCAAAATCAAGGCCATCTTAGAAATGCCACCACCAAGGACTGAAAAGGAGGTGCGAGGCTTTTTGGGTAAAGTGCAATTCATAAGACGGTTTATCTCAAAATTAACCTTGACTTGTGAACCACTTTTTGGCCTCCTGAAGAAAGGAAAGAAATTCCAATGGGACGGCCGATGCGAAGCTGCTTTTGAACAGATCAAGGAATACTTACAGAACCCGCCCGTGCTGTCACCGCCAGAGCCGGGGAGACCGTTGATTTTGTATCTTTCAGTAACTGAGACTACAATGGGCTGCATGCTCGCGCAAGAATCAGAGGACAAAGTGGAGAGAGCCATCTACTACCTGAGCAAGAAGATGCTGGAGTATGAGACTCGCTATACACCGTTGGAAAATGCTTGCTTAGCCTTGGTATGGGCCACCAGGAAGCTGCGGCACTACCTGTTAGCTCACTCTGTAATGTTGGTTTCAAGATTAGATCCCATTAAATATCTATTCGAGAAACCGACGCTTACGGGTAGGCTAGCTCGTTGGTTGCTGTTGCTTTTCCGAATTCGATCTGAAATATGTGACGCGCAAGTTAGTCAAGGGAAGAGCAGTAGTAGAATTCTTAGCTGATCATCCAGTGGAAGGAGGTGAAGCAGTTGAGTACTTATTCCCAAATGAGGCCATTTTGCATATCGATGACGAGTTTTGGACGATGTACTTTGACGGAGCGTCAAACCAGTATGGTATGGGATAGGAGTGTTGCTGATAGCACCCGACAACTCCCGTATCCCTCTAGCATTCAAACTCCAGTTCAAAGTCTCGAACAACGAAGCAGAATATGAGGCATGCATTGCTGGTCTAGAAGCAGCCCTGGAACTAGGGGCAAAACGTTTGGACATCATCGGGGACTCGAACCTTGTTGTCTCTCAAGCAAAAGGAGATTGGAAAGTCAAAGAAGAAAAGATGATAATGTATCACCAGACCTTGGACTTGTTAATTCCTCGGTTTAAGAAGCTAAACTTTACTCATCTGTTAAGAGAAAACAACAGGTTCGCAGATTCACTAGCAACTCTATCTTCCATGATAGACATCCCGTTTGGAGTCCGGATGCGTCCAGTCATTATCGACCAAAAATTTGTGCCGGCTTACGATTCGATTGCCACTATAGATGAGGTTCAAGATGAGAACCCCTGGTATTACGATATTTGGAACTTTTTGGAGAAAGAGGCGTATCCACCAGGGGCAAATGCCAAAGATAAAAGGGCAATCAGAAGAATGGCCATTTAGTTCATCATCTGCGGAGGTAAATTGTATAAGAGAGGTCATCTGGGAATGCATAAGCTGTGCGTTGAAGCTGAAGAATCAAAACGCCTGATGGAGGCCATCCATGGAGGGGAATGCGGTGCGCATATGAACGGGGTAATGTTAGCTCGGAAGATCCTCAGACAGGGTTACTACTGGTCCACCATGGAGGAGGATTGTATCGGCTTTGTTCGGCGATGCCACAAATGTCAGATCCATGCAAATCGCATGAACATCCCGCCATCAAAGCTGTACAATATGACTTCGCCATGGCCATTTTCAGTTTGGGGAATCGATGTGATCGGGGCTGTCACTCCAAAGGGGTCTAACGGGCATGAGTTCATCCTGATCGCAATAGATTATTTCACAAAGTGGGTTGAGGCCCAATCCTATGCGGTGTTGAAGGCTTCACATGTTGCGAAGTTCATCAGAAACAACATCATCTGTCGTTATGGGGTCCCAAACGAGGTCATTTCAGATAACGGTTCCCACTTCAAGAAGGAAGTGATTGATTTGTTGGAAAAATACAATGTGGCTTTTCATAAGTCATCCACCTATCGGCCGCAGACCAACGGAGCGTTTGAGGCCGCCAACAAGAATATCAAACACATATTGCAGAAGATGGTGGAAACCTACCGGGATTGGCCAGATAAGCTGCCGTTTGCTCTGTGGGGCTACCGGACTTCAATTAGAACGTCTACTGGGGCGACTCCGTATTCATTAGTTTATGGGATGGAGGTCGTTCTACCTATCGAGATTGAAGTTCCGTCTTTGAGAGTGCTGGCTAAGTGTCAGATAGCCGAAGCAGATTGGCAACAGAGCAGATTTGAAGAACTCATGCTCTTTGACGAGCGCAGACTGAAAGCACTGTACCATGTTCAAGGTTATCAGCGCAAAATTGCCAGGGCTTTTAACAAGAAAGTTAAGTCCAGGAATTTGAAGGAAGGAGATTTGGTGCTCAAAGACAACCGAGCTCCCATCCACGACCCTAGGGGCAAGTTCAGACCCAATTGGACTGGTCCCTACATCATTAAGTCTATCTGGTCAGGTGGAGCTATGGTTCTGATGGACCTAGATGGCCTAGAGTTCTCCCAACCGATCAATATGGACAAGTTGAAGAAATATTATCCCTGAGAGGCTCGCTAGGCCAAAAACCCGAAAGGGCGACCTAGGCAAAACTTAGAGCGCAAAAGATTCGAAATGATAAAAACTGAGCTCGCAAGATTGAAAACCTGCAAAGGGCGGCCTTGGCAAAAGTTAAAGCGTAAAAGGAGAGTGAAAATACTTGAGTGAACCGAAGCCTGAACTACGTAAGGCTTGATTCCCATCTTTGGGATACGTAGGCAACTTCATCCTAAAGTTCAGCCATAAACTTTTCCCCGATCAACTTTGTCCATTTGATCATCTCGGTCATCTTTGTCTATTCAGCATTCAAGAGTTCGGTTATGATCTCCGGTGCAGTGCTTTTCAGACTAGGGGCAACTTTCCGTTGCTGTGCAGTGCTGCGGTACTATTCAGACTAGGGGCAACTTTCCAGTTGCTAGGATCCGGGGTTGTGCATCTCAGTGACAGATTTCAGGCGTGTCCAGTTCTGATCCATATCGAAAATGGTTTTGAAAAGTGTTAATAAAAGTTGACTTTGTTCAAAATTAATCTTTTACAACTTAGACCATTTTTAGACCAAAGCGGAAAATTTTCAGTACCCACAACTAGGGCTGCAAACGAACCGAGCTGTTCATGAACAAGCTCGAGTTCGGTTCGTTAAGGCTCGTTTGAACTCGGCTCGATTAATAAACGAGCTGAGCTCGAGCTTAAATTTCAGGCTCGATTAATAAACGAGCCGAGCTCGAGCTTACTATTGCTCGGCTCGAATAGGCTCGCGAGCTCAAAAATATAAATATTTTAAATATATATTTATATACTATATATATATTTTATATTATAATAAAATATTTACATATTATATTATATTAATTATATTAATTATAACCAATTTCCAAGTCATCAATAAATAATAAAATCTCCAAGTCATTGTCCAGCAAAGAGTAAGAGAATGGAAAACAATTTATAATGGGTGAGATTCCTTCAAGTTGCCTTTTCATTCGATGTGGGACAGCCACTGAACAAACTTCACAAAAAAAAAAAAAAAAGAATTGTAAATGATGTGTCCCAGGTTTGGGATGGTTGAAGTATCCCACATCGCTTCTTTTACAAAATCAAAAGGGACAAGGGCTCTATATAAGTGAAGAAAGGTTGTTGGCTACCATTGCTTCTGTAGTTCAAATGACTATTATTTGCAACTCAAGCCGAGCTAATGTTGAGCTCGAGCTAAGTAATGTTTTGCTTAAAAATGTTGAGCTCGAGCTGTAAGTAATGTTGAGCTTGAGCTCGAGCCATAACTTAAAAATTTATTTGGTGGTTTCACTTGGCTAACGAGCCATAACGAGCCGAGCTCGAGCTGTGTAAATTTTAGGCGAGCCAAGCTCGAGCTTACATATTTAGGCTCGTTTTGAACTCGAGCCGAGCTCGAACACTTTCATAATAGGACGAGCCGAGCTTGAACATAGTGAAACTCGGCTCGGCTCGGCTCGATTACAACCCTACCCACAACCTTCAATTTCATTGATTTCAATACAGAGTTCTCCTGCTCTTGCATACAAATTGAAGTTGCTTTTTATTACAATCATAAAGAAAACTTGAAAGTACTAATAAAGCAATAAATTCGGGGCATAGATAAGTCAGGTGTTCCTGCGCCCCCTCCCAGAGCTGGTCGAAGCTTCTGATGCCAAAGTGGGCCCTTCCTGTGCCTCTTCATTGAGCCAATCCAAGCACTCATCAGACAAAGTGCAACTGAAAGTGGGAGCGAAGGCCAGGATCTCTCTAGTCCTCCATGCTATGGCATACCGAGCAAGCTGCACGCCTCGGACCGGGAATGCAGCAGGGTACTCTATCCCCTCTAGCGAGCAAGTCTGATCATGTCCGAATTGGCGCTGGAACTGGAACGGAAAATAGAAGACACAGTGTGTCATGCCAATCAATTGAATCCTAGGTTGACGGGTCATGTTGTAACTCATTGCCGGCAGATTGAGCCAAGGGCAGCGCCAAGCGATGCGGTTTGCAGACAAACTGCACATCCAGTTGTACCACCACCCCTCATCCAGGGCATCGACCAGGCGTTGTCGGAAAAAGTAGCCGCGAGCTGAGTATGATGGGCAAGACTCCACAATCTGCAACTTGTCCATCAACCACACCTGGGGAGGGATGAAAAATGAGAGAATAAAGAATAGAGAGATGTATGATGAGAGAAAAGTAAGAAAAGGGTTTTGTGAGAAAAATCGAGCCTGAGGGCCGAGTGATGTGAGCAATACATATGTGAGATCGGGTGGGAAACATTACCTGCAATAGTAGTGGGCTCCCCGCAAGCCTAGCCATCTCCCGACGATGAAAAGCGTCTAAGCCCATCAATGTTTCAGCCAATGTCATAGCAATGCAGCTCTTGCCCTCCTTCAAACCTTGGGCAACTTCGATCAACCGGACACTGAATCCATCGGAGCCTGGGACAAGCAAGAAATGAGATAGCAAGCATAGGCAAAGCGCGTGTCGCTGATAGCCCTGCCAATGATGGTCGTCGCGATCACCAGCATCAGAAAACCGGTAAACCAAGCTTGGGATGTCTAGCTCCCTGTCATAAATCAATGATCGAGCGTCATGCAAAGTGAGGCCACACATTTGCCCTAGGGTTTGGACGTGGCCAAATTGGAGTTGAGGCAAGATTTCCTCGTTACGCTCGGACTCCATCAAAGCTTGGAAATCTTCAAAAGTAGGACACATCTCTTGCCCGCTGAAGCTAAAGACGTGTGTTACCGGATTCCAAAACCTTGCCGCGGCATGGAGGAAAGGAAGATGCAGCGGAGTACGGCCCAGCGTGAATAGTGCATTCAAGCCGAAGCCCTGGAAGTTCAACTTTTTCGAGCCATCTAGAGAAGCAATCCAAGCTGCGAGATTTTGGGTGAGGAACGCCTCCATTTTGATGCAAAACTGAGATGAAATGAAAGAACCACGAGGCTGGAACTTTTAAAAAGGATAGGGCACTGTTCGGGGGACATGTGTCGAAAAATTGATGGTTGTTAAGCCAGGTGGTCGGCCGACCACCTTTTCTGGTAGGCCGACCACCCCCTAGTCTCCAATGCAAAAAAGCTGGTCGGCCAGCTTCCCTAGGTGGTCGGCCATGGAGAGGGGTATGGCTTTGGTCTTGTCCTAGCCTCTGAAAGAAGGTTCCTAGCATTTCCATGCATTGGGGGTGTTGAGGGTGCGAGTTTTCCTCTGTTTCGGATGCGTTCCGTCACCCCGATTGTCCGAAATGCATTCGTTTATCGAGTTGTTGTTAAGTCCTGCTTATCGAGTTGTTGTTTTGCTTATCGAGTTGTTGTTTTACTTACCGAGTTGTTTTGGCTTATCAAGTCGTTAGGTTTTGACGAGCCGTCGAGTTTTGTATATCAAGTTGTTACTCTTTGTTTACTCAACATTGTTGTGTCTTGTTTATCGAGTTGTAAACTTGTTAAGGTTTTGTTGATTCTTAGTAAGTTAAGTTGTTTAGTTTGTTGCGTCGGTTCACTACCTGACTTGGCAATTTTCAATACACAATTCCATTCAATCTCATTTTTGTGCAAAATGATGCAATGCGATGCTAAGAACATAAAAATACAACACCTCTTGAACAAAAGCTGTTTCATTCCATCATGCTTCCTTTGTTACAACATTTTACAACAAGGGTACAAGTTTTACAGAAAATAAAACTACCTAATAATGTACAATGTACTACAACTACTAGTAAAAAAGGCAAATAAAACAGGAACATTTGCGCTCTCAAGTGCAAGAATAAGAGGCCCTCTTCGTCCTCTTCGGCTGAGAAGTCCCTGCACCATCTCCGCCAGCACCATCATCTGAATTAGAGCTGCTGTCCTTGGAACCCTCATCAGCATCACCTCCATCCTCAGAACCAGACTCCGAGTCCTCCTCTCTGCCTGCAGATGTCTCTGACTGAGGATGCGCGGACTCCTCCTCCTCGCTGGACTCCTCCTCTATGACATGCGCTCTGCGTCCGCCTCGTCTGCGAGACGACTCCCCTCTCCCAGCTCCTCGAGAAGGCCTAGATGGCCCAACTCCTCGGGAAGGCCCAGGTGGCCCGGCCTGTGGCCCAGTATATATCGGAGGCATCTGAAAAGGAAGAACGCAATTTCAATGCATCAACCAAAATATGTATATCAGATGCACAGATAAAAAGCTACATGGAGTGGATGTATGCAGATATAGTACATGAATGTGGTGTGTGTGTCAGATATGCTCTACACATACAGTCAATCGATGCAGTGAAATGTTCAAGTTCAGCATGTCATTAGAAGTATGATAAATGCAAGAAAATTAAAGAATACCGAGACACCGATGATGGATAGCTGTGCCTCTCTCCGTAAGATCATGCCCTCAAGTGAGGCCACCAATCTAAGCATCCCCTCCATGTACTCTCTGGGTGGCTGCAGATACAAGCTCAAATCATCAATGAATAAATGAGTACCTAAGTAGCTGAGTAATAAATGAAAAACAGTGGAACATACCGGTGGTGAGTCGGGATCACAGACGTATGGGTGACCAGGCATAGGAGGCTCTATCGGAATCGGGTAGGAAGTCCCGTATCGCCATCCCGTCAACTCAGTCGGCAAATCTGGCCATCCAGGGTGATGATAAGTCGGGGGAATCGGGGGGACCAGTCCAGCTCCACCTCTAGATGTACCAGCCCTACTGGTCGAAGGAATGTCTCTAGCTCGGGTGCGACTCGAAGATGGCATACCAGCAGACCTCCTCGCGGGAGTACGGACACCTGCCAATGGAGGTATCAAGTATGTGTGACAGTAGGTCGCGTACTCCCCGTCCTCCAAGTGTAGCAACACGTCGGTGCCCAACATGGCGCTGTCGATGTCCTGAGGAGTGAGCCTATCAACGGATCGCATATCATCCGGAGGTGCTGAGGGAACACTCTGCTCGGGGAAGCCCAGAGTCTGGCGCAGGAAGCGATCCCCCAGGAACCAGGCCCTGCCAGCTGGCCCCTCAAACAAGATCCTATACTGGGAAGCGGCCCATCCTCCGGCAAATTGAAATCGGAGGTCTCGACCCAAAGGCACCCAAGGCTGCCATATGATCTGCGGATAACCAATGCATAAGTCGATCAGAAATCGTAGATGCGCAAGATAAATCAAAGATGAAAAACATGGAGAACTGAGAGTTCTGAATTACCTCTGTCGGCCGCACTGTGTCGAAGAACTGCCGTAGGTAGGGGAGAGTCTCCCAGGGGCGCGACCGGTACTGGCCCTCAAAAACGAGTGAATAGGGGGTCATGAGGGGCACCTCCACCTCGAGCTCTGGGGCTAGCGTCGGGAAATACGCAAAAACCCATAACTGTGGAAAACAGGGCAAAAGCCATCAAAATACAGAATGCTGAGTGCAGAATCTGAATACAGAATGCTGAGTGCAGAATGTGAGTACAGAATGTAAAGTGTGCCGTGTGTGCAATGTACAGATAATGAAAAACAGAAATGTAAATCAAGAGGGCAGAAAGTACCTCCCAGGCTCTCCAGTAGCCGCCGACTATGTTCCCCCGTTCGCGGGAGGTCGCGCTCATGTAGCAATAAAGGGTAGCCAAGCCGGCGCCACCCCAGTCATACTGACTGATCTGCGAGAGGTCTACCAGGGCACTCAGCAGATATAGCCCAACGGTGTTCCCCCTATCGGCGAATAGAGTGGTCCCGAAGAAGAACATCAAAAATCCTCGGGTGTACTGTGCTATCTCCTCGGGAGTCTCGGGCTCCCTCTGTCTGAAATATGAGGAAAACCAAGTATACCGGACTCTGCCTGAGGATCTGTCAACTGGTGGGCGAGCTCCCAACAGATAAATCCAGGCGGCCTCCCACTCGCCCATGTCCTCGTCATAAGGGATCGCCCAGCCTCCCACGTTAAGGCCTTTCAGCACAGCAAAGTCGAACGGGGTCATAGTCATGTCCCCGATAGCGGAGAAACGGAAGGAGTTGGTGGTGTCCCACCATCTCTTTACAAGGGCACTCATCAACGTCCTGCTAGCAGGATAGCGAGAAATCCCAGTGCAGAAGGGTCCAAACCCTGCCTGGTCAACCCAATCACGAACAGCCTCCGGGAGCTCTGTATACCACTCCCTCACAACAATGGAGCCGTATCCTCGTGTAACGCGGGAAGACACCTGCATTCATAATGAAGACATGTATTCAGTTTCAGAATGAAATGTATGAGCTGTGTGCCAATCAAATCAAATACAATGCTGTGGGCTGCGTGTTCATCATCGAAGTTTGGGCTGCGTGTTCAACTTTCAACAAGTGTCTGCTGCGTGTTCACAATCAAATATGGGCTGCGTGTTCATCATCAAAGTTTGGGCTGCGTGTTCAACTTTTAACAAGTGTGTGCTGCGTGTTCACAGTCAAATATGGGCTCCTGTTCATCATCAAAGTTTGGGCTGCGTGTTCAACTTTCAACAAGTGTGTGCTGCGTGTTCACAGTCAAATATAGGCTGGGTGTTCAACTTTCAACAAGTGTGTGTTGCGTGCTCACAATCAAATACGGGCTGCGTGTTCATCATCAAAGTTTGGGCTGCGTGTTCAACTTTCAACAAGTGTGTGCTGTGTGTTCACAATCAAATGTGGGCTACGTGTTCATCATCAAAGTTTGGGCTGCGTGTTCAACTTTCAACAAGTGTGTGCTGCGTGTTCACAATCAAATGTGGGCTGCGTGTTCATCATCAAAGTTTGGGCTGCGTGTTCAACTTTCAACAAGTGTGTGCTGCGTGTTCATAGTCAAATATGGGCTGTGTGTTCATCATCAAAGTTTGGGCTGCGTGTTCAACTTTTAACAAGTGTGTGTTGCGTGTTCACAATCAAATATGGGCTGCGTGTTCATCATCAAAGATTGGGCTACGTGTTCAACTTTCAACAAGTGTGTGCTGCGTGTTCACAATCAAATATGGGCTACGTGTTCATCATCAAAGTTTGGGCTGCGTGTTCAACTTTCAACAAGTGTCTGCTGCGTGTTCATAGTCAAATATGGGTGTGTGTTCATCATCAAAGTTTGGGCTGCATGTTCAACTTTTAACAAGTGTGTGCTGCGTGTTCACAATCAAATATGGGCTACGTGTTCATCATCAAAGTTTGGGCTGCGTGTTCAACTTTCAACAAGTGTGTGCTGCGTGTTCACAGTCAAATATGGGCTGGGTGTTCATCATCAAAGTTTGGGCTGCGTGTTCAACTTTCAACAAGTGTGTGCTGCGTGCTCACAATCAAATATGGGCTGCGTGTTCATCATCAAAGTTTGGGCTGCGTGTTCAACTTTCAACAAGTGTGTGCTGCGTGTTCACAATCAAATATGGGCAGCGTGTTCATCATCAAAGTTTGGGTTGCGTGTTCAACTTTCAACAAGTGTGTGCTGCGTGTTCACAATCAAATATGGGCCGCGTGTTCATCATCAGAGTTTGGGCTACGTGTTCAACTTTCAACAAGTGTCTGCTGCGTGTTCACAATCAAATATGGGCTGCGTGTTCATCATCAAAGTTTGGGCTGCGTGTTCAACTTTCAACAAGTGTGTGCTGCGTGTTCACAATCAAATATGGGCTGGGTGTTCATCATCAAAGTTTGGGCTGCGTGTTCAACTTTCAACAAGTGTGTGCTTCGTGTTCACAATCAAATATGGGTTGTGTGTTCATCATCAAAGTTTGGGCTGCGTTTTCAACTTTCAACAAGTGTGTGCTGCGTGTTCACAGTCAAATATGGGCTGTGTGTTCATCATCGAAGTTTAGGCTGCGTGTTCAACTTTCAACAAGTGTGTGTTGCGTGCTCACAATCAAATATGGGCTGCGTGTTCATTATCAAAGTTTGGGTTGCGTGTTCAACTTTCAACAAGTGTGTGCTGCGTGTTCACAATCAAATATGGGCTGCGTGTTCATCGTCAAAGTTTGGGTTGCGTGTTCAACTTTCAACAAGTGTGTGCTGCGTGTTCACAATCAAATGTGGGCTGCGTGTTCATCATCAAAGTTTGGTCTGCGCGTTCAACTTTCAACAAGTGTGTGCTGCGTGTTCACAATCAAATGTGGGCTGCGTGTTCATCATCAAAGTTTGGGCTGCGTGTTCAACTTTCAACAAGTGTGTGCTGCGTGTTCACAATCAAATATGGGCTGCGTGTTCATCATCAAAGTTTGGGCTATGTGTTCAACTTTCAACAAGTGTGTGCTGCGTGCTCACAATCAAATATGGGCTGCGTGTTCATCATCAAAGTTTGGGCTGCGTGTTCAACTTTCAACAAGTGTGTGTTCATCATCAAAGTTTGGGCTGCGTGTTCAACTTTCAACAAGTGTGTGCTGCGTGTTCACAATCAAATGTGGGCTGCATGTTCATCATCAAAGTTTGGGCTGCGTGTTCAACTTTCAACAAGTGTGTGCTGCGTGTTCACAATCAAATATGGGCTGCGTGTTCATCATCAAGGTTTGGGCTGCGTGTTCAACTTTCAACAAGTATGTGCTGCATGTTCACAATCAAATATGGGCTGCGTGTTCATCTCAAAGTTTGGGTTGCATGTTCAACTTCAACAAGTGTGTGCTATGTGTTCACAATCAATACATGGACTGCGAGTTTAGAAATTTAAGTGTTTGAGCTGTGTGTTCAAAATGCGAACAGAATATTGTGTTATAAACTAAGTGTTCAGAACAAGCTGTGTGCTAGAATGAGCAGATAAGCGTACATAGCATGAAATGCATGGAAAATGCAAAGTATAAGGCGGAAAATGTAAAAAGTGAGGTGCATACCTCTCGTGCCTGATGAGAGAGGTGGGACTCCGGCTCCCGCAAAAGCAGATCCACAGGTGCTCGAGCATCAAAGTCGGTAAAATGATAGAAAACTGCCCAAGGGAGGACGTGTGTCGGAGGGTCATACCTCTCGGGAATGAATGGCCGAATCCTCGGAGGTAAAGACATGATGTCCGGCTCACCCTCGGGGCCTGGAGAACCTCTGCCATGGGAAAAATGACCCGCCATCTCAAGAAATCTGCAAAAAGGAGCAAAAATGAGCGAAATGAGCCAAAATTGGAAAAAGTCAACAAAAGTCAACAATCGGGAAATGAAAAAGTCAACAAAAGTCAACTCCCGAGAAAATGTTCCAAATATTGAGACAAACTTACCTCAAGTGGTGAAAATGAGAAAAGAAGCTCCGAAATCAAATTTTAATCGGTCCAAAGTAAAGAGAACTGAAAGTTTTCGCGAAACAACTTTGCGTGGGGCGTTGGAAAACGTGTATAGGGCCCAGATCTGAGAGAGAAAATGGTCTAGGAAGGAGGAGGAGCAATTTTCAGACCTGAAGATGTGAACAAAAAGTGTCTTGGCCAAGAGCATTTAAAGAAACAAGGGTGAAAAGTCAAAACTGCCCCTGATTTGGGGGGTCATTTTCCCCATGGCGGTGAAAAGTCATTTTCCCCTGATTTGGGTGAAAAGTCAAAACCCCCTTGCCTCAAACCTGGTCGATGGCCTCCAATAGCCTCCAAACCTGGTCGGTGGTGTTCCCAAGGTGGTCTCCAAGGTCTCTTTGAACTCTCTGCAAAATTTGGTAGTGATCGGAGTCCCCGGCACTTGAGAAAGTACAAGAAAAGTGCACTTTTCGTCGTAAAATCCCTCCGCAGGAACTTCAACTCCAACTTTCGATGCGTGTTTCATCGTCACTCGTCAAGAGCAAGGTGTATCCTTTTTGAGCACGTTGTGACCCTTCCGGGACGTAAACCGGAGGTCGCGATTGAGTCGCACTCGTCGAAACTTGCATTTCTTTGCTCGTTGTTTCATAACAAACACGCATTCAAGTTTGCACTTATCCTACATTGTTGTGCACGTCACTTGCATTCTCATGCATACCACTTGCATTGTTTTGCACGTTTCACGGGTATTGTCATACCCTCACGCTTAACTTGCGTTGTCACGCGCGTGTCTCTCGTATTGCGATGCACTTTCCCATCGGCACCATGTCTTTCTGCGTTCGATATAGCGTCGAACATGTGTTACTAACTATGTTGTGCTTGTTAAGTTTCTCTCTTTTGCAGGCACGATATTGTATGTACGGTTCATTTGAAGCTGGTGCGACCAGACGAATCGCGCAGGTATTGTATCTTCTCCATGTGAGACGTAGCGAGAATTGTGATTCTCCGCATTCTTAAACTACATGAAATGTAGTTGGTGCTTTGCATTCTCGCTTAAAACTGTTGCATCTATTGCGAATACTTGCTTCATTATAGCTTGCTGCTTTGCATGATCATGAGTTACGTCCGGCTTTGAACATATCGTTTTGCATCTTGCCCCGTGCCTGCGGGCATGCCTGTGGGTACATCCTTGTTTATCTCGCCTGTTTGTCTAAGTCTTCGGCCTTGTCAAAAATAGGTCGTCTCTGGGCTTTGACATTCACTCCCGTCACGTATGACTTTCGAGTTCTGTCAAAGAGGGGCAATTGTAGACACCCCATTTTTGACCGACCTTAAGACTCAGACGTCACCAACTGAGCGCTCGGTGATGTTGCATATTGTGCTCGTTCTGGAGTTTCAGAGTCTCGGCTGCGAGCCTTGCCTCCGGACTTCGGGGATCTTTTGTGCTTTGTCTCGATTTGCGAACCAGGTCCTGTTTTCACTGTTTTCTCTTCCCGAAGGGAGGGAGAGGCCTCGTAGACTATCTCTCAGTGGCCGTAGGCTATGTTTCGTGGTCATAGGCCATTTTTCCCGTTTGGAGGCCAGTTTCCGGTTTTCGGAGCCGTCGGCCGTGTGCCTCGGTTCGGGACCGCCTAATTACCTCCGTTTGCTCCAGTTTTTGGCACACACCTTATTTCCTCTCCTTAGAGGGACACTGTGGCCTGGGAGACCACCTTCGTGGTCATACGCCACCTCCGGTGCTTAACAGCCTATTTTCGGGGCCCCGAGCCGCGCGTTTTGGCCCCCGAACCCTCATTTTGCATCGGTTAGGGTTCATTTTTGGTGTGGACCTTTGTTTCATTGTTAGGAAGGTGGTGGTATGGTGGGAGACCAGAAATTCTTTTGAAAAATATTTTCTCTCTCCTCCAGCCGGTTTTTCTGACAGAAAGCTGGTTTTTCTCACTTTTGGGCCATAATTTCTGGTTTTTCATACCACCATTGTGTTGTGCACACCTGAGAGGCCACCAATATGGGTAGGCCGACCAGTATTTCTTTTTGACCCTTTTGAACCTTGCTAAAAAGCTGGTTTTCTTCTCTCCTGGGTCACTTTTTCTAGTTTTTCACCCTGCAGCTGTATTCTACTCATCTGGGAGGCCACCTTTCTGGTATGGCCGACCAGAAATTCACCTTGACCCTTTTGAACCCTGGTCGGCCGACCAGGGCAAGAGGTCAGCCGACCACTTGAACTGGTCGGCCTACCTTCTGCTTTTTGGCCTTCCAAGTGCTTCACAGTTGTGCCAGCTGTGAAGCATTTGACCCACTGTCCGAGTTTTTAGCCCTTTGTTTGGCCTTCTTAAGGTGGTTTTGACCCCTTGGCTTAGCTTCTAGGAGAAGTTTGCCCCTTTTGTCAAGCTTCTTAAGGAAGCTTGACCCCCTCTTGAGGCTTCTCCAAGAAGCCATGGCTTTCCTCTTCTATAAGAGAGGCCTCCCTCTCATTTTGCAAGGGTTGAACAATCTTGTCTTCCTTAGCTCTGTCCGGAGCCTCTTTGACCATATTTTGTGTCCCTCATACATGTGTGGAACAATCCTCCTCAAGGCCTTTCAAGAGGACCTTTCATTGCATGTTTCCTTGACTCATTTCAGGGCCTTTTTGGTGAGTTTTAGGGCTGTCATAATTGATTTCCAGAGTTGGTTTTGCCATGTTAAGTGTTCTTGTTGTATGTGTTGAGTAACTCCTTGCATGGCCCTCCAAAGGAGTTCATCATTTTTGCATGCATTGGATGCATCTCAGTGGTTATTTGGGGTTTATTTGACATGCCATGTTACTGTTTTGGGCTGGTTTGGTGACCTCTCTTATGCTTCATGTGCATGCCATGTAAACCATGCTTACTAGCCTCGGTTGCATGTTGTTTTAGCCCTTCATGTTAGCACTTTTTGGCCATGCTTTGAACTAATATTGTGCATATTTTGGGACTGCCTTGGCTCTGTTTTTGTACTTCATGATCAAATAATGCTTGCTTTGCATGATTATAGTTCAATGCATTTGCCTAGTTTTGAGTTTCAGGGCCTCTTTCATGCATTGGGTGCCATATTTCCATGATTCGGGACCATTGCGCATCATATTTCAGTGCTGGAAATTGCATGTTTGTATGCCATCTTTCATCCTTGCCATGCTTTGGTAGAGTGGCATTTGATGCCTTAGGTTCGGTCCTTGGTATTCGTGCATGTGTGCACGCATTTCGGTTGTCTCATTTTCATCTAACGGCCACTGACGTGAGTGTGGCTGAGGTCCACTCATATTGGTGTAAGTCCATCGTGCATTGTGTATGTCATTTTAGTCCATAGCATTGCGTATGCTAGGTTGCATGTTAGTCGCATTGTGTATGCCATCTCATTTGCATTGTGTTTGGGGTAGGAGTTAGCCCAAACACGGGAAACGAGGGACGTTTCGTACTCCAAGTGACGGAACGTGTCTCAATTCCCGGTCGCCGACACTCCGGATTACCCATGATGGAGTCTAGGTTTTGTTGTGTTGTCATGTGCATTCATTTCATATCGAGTTGTGCAATTCGACTCCTCGGCCATCATGCATTGAGATGCATGATTGGTGGCACGAGGATCGAGGTCGTGCATACATATGTGAAAATACTTTGCCATGCCCCTTTCTTGCTCTCTGTTGCAGCAAACCAGAAATCAGCAGCCTTCTAGAGCTTTGCACAACATTCCGGGATTAATTGCAAACAGAGACGAATCGGGGCATCGCAATGGATTTCCGCACCAGGCAACTCAAGCATGCATCATTCATCATTCGGAACAGAGCTGAGGCGGTCTTGTAGACACCCCATTTTTGACCGCCCTCAAGACTTGGGCATTACTGATGGTTTGCGCGGTGTTGAGAGATGTGCAGGGCACAGGTTCAGTTCCTTCGGCAAGGAGAGAGGCAAACCCTTCCAAACACTTTGTTTAGGGGTTTGGAGTTGAAGAAAAGAGGAGAGAAGGGGAGAAAACTGGTCTGGGAGAAGTTCGGCATGAATCCGGGTAGAAGAAAGTCGAGCGGCTCTCGCTGAATCAGGCTTATTCAATTGCATACTTGGAATTTAGCTATGAGGCCACTACCATTGGAAAGAAGACTTCCGGGGCTTCATTTTTGGTTCAAGAATCTCCTAGAGCCAAGTCAGGGTGGAGGAGATATGATTGATTGAAGTAGGGGATCATTCCGGTTGGATCGAGTCTGCGCGACTTCACGGAAAAGGGCATAACTTTTTGCATAGAAGGAATTTTGATGCAAGGTTTGCGCGGTTGGAAAGCTAACTTCCGGGGCTTCGATTTGCATACCCACCGGCCATGTTTTGACCAAGGAATCATCCATCGGCACTCTATTTAGCCGACCGGCAGAAAAGAGTGCCGACCGGCACTTTATTTGACCAATGATCGAATCTTCTGGCCGGTTTGACCCCTTTGCACCCCCCAAGCTTGGTGCATGCCAGCTGTGCCAGTTGGGATGCACAGAACTCGACCCACGTGCATACATGTGCCCATTTTGCACCCTTTAACCACCTTTGGCCTCCTTCTTTGCACCCTTTGCTCAAGGCTTCTTGGGGAAGCCTTGACCCCTTGTCTTGGCTTCCTCAAGAAGCCTTACCAGCTGTCCAAGCTTCTTAAACAAGCCTTGACCCCCCCTTGACCCTTTTTGAATTGCTTAGCCTCTAAGCTTGGCCTTTTGTTGCCTATATAAGAGAGGCCTTCCTCTCCATTGCTAAGGTTGGAAATTTCTAAGCAAAAAACCAGAGAATAGATATATATATCTAACATATATATCTACAACCATATATCTCTCATCCAACCTCCAAACTCCATAGTTCTTGGGCCATTCCTTCACCAACCTATAGCACAACACCTCCAACATCCATTCCAGCGACTTGGGGCTGTTCTTCAGAGCTTGGGAGCACCTAAACTTGGTCCAAGAGGTGCTGGTTTGCTGGTCTTCAAGGGTAAGTCTTCATCTTCCCCTTTCTAGCATTTTCTTGGTTCATATCTAAGCCATAGTTGCATGTATTTTTGAGCTTCAATGTAAACTACAAAGTTGCTTGTTTTGAGCCCTTCTTCAACATTGAAGAAGGGCTCAACACTGTTGGGGGTCTCCATGTAGTACTTACCATTATACCCCCTCTTTGGCCCCCATTTTTGCATGCTTTGTTAGCCTACCATGCTTCTGTTTTTGGGTCTTCAACAAGCCTGAAAAGTGGCTTATTTTTCCCCCCTCTACATGTCTCATGAAGGGTATTTGGCTGTTTGATGACAGCATCTAGCACCTACCTCTTTACCCCCTTGTATGCCATGATTCTTGCATAGTATATTTGGCTGGCGTATAATCTGTTTTTGAGCATGTAATAAACTGTAAGTAGGCTAATTTTGAGCCCTTCTTCAACATTGAAGAAGGGATCAACCATGTTTGGTAACTCTATCATGCACTTGCTTTGTAATCTCTTCTATTTACCGTAAGTTTGCATGCTTTGTTAGCCTATCTTGCTTTTGTTTTTGTGGATGGTCATAAACTGGAAATGTGCTTGTTTTTCCATGTATAAGATCTGTTTCTAGTTGTTTAGGCCATCCATGACATGCCTTATACAGTCACCTTGCATTTTGGCTTGCTAGCCTTAGGTGTGTGTGTGTAGCATGCACTACTTGTCTTGTTTACTTGGTTTGGCACCTTTTATAACATGATTTCAGAGCCTTATAATGCATGCTAGTTGTTCATGTTTAGCTTCCTTTAAGTGTGCTTAAAGCTTGCTTCATCATGCCTAAGTGTTGGTACCTTTGCATGTGTATGTGTGCATGTGTGCTTAGCCCTCATACTTAGCATTATGGCCACTGTTTTAGGCTTGTTTGAGGCTGCCTAATCTAGTTTAAGTCCATTCCCTCATGTGTTGTAGCATGCTTACTTTGTATGTGTTGCTTAGGTTGTGTGCCTAGCATGTTTATATACTTGCATGTTCATATTGCATGTTAGATTGCATGCTTAGGTTGCATTTGACATGCATGCTTTACCTCTTGAATTGAGTATGATAGAGGTTGAGCTCTTTGTTTGTTTATGTGCATTTCATTCCACATTGTAGTTGCACACTTTGGCTTCTTGGGCCATCATGCATTGAAATGCGTGATTGGTGGCCCGGGGGTCGAGGGCCATGCTCCCTTGAGTCCATTGCATGATAGGGAGTGTGTCCGTGCATACATTTGTCCCAAAATTCCATACCATGCTCTGTTGCTGTCTGCTGCTGTCAAAACTGTCTCCTGCAGGAATTTAGTGCCGACCGGCACTCTTCAGTGCCGACCGGCACACTTTTTGTGCCGATAATCTCAATTGCAGCCGATGGCCAAACCCTGCAGCCGATGGTCCAACCCTTCAGCCGGTGGTAATATTCAGGGTATGTGGAAGGTGTCCCAGGACTCTGGAAATTTTCCAGAGAGGCAGGGCAGCAAAAGCAGAGGGAACAGAGGCATGGTGCGGGTTCCCGGGCAAGGCGGACATCGAGCATGCATCATTCGCGCATCCCGAGGGGAGGGGCTGTGGCCCCCTTTTATTTCACATTTATTTATTCAGTAATTAGAATTTGTAATATTTATTCATTTATTTTGGGACTGTATTATTATTTTGGTCCCTCCGAGTGAGGGCGCAATTGTAATAAGTGTGGGTGAGTGTGTGTATGTCTTCCAACCCCCACTTCTTTCTACCCTTTTATTTACCTGCTTACGATGGTAGATTAGGGCACGTCTATTTTAGCATACCTTATGCAATGCATGCGTGCATTCATGCATTTGTTTACATGCACCGGGCTCGTATCATACAAACCGCATTGTAATTTTCGATTCCAAATTGAATACGTGCTATTCGCACATTTCATATGCCATGTTTAGGGTTAGCCGAGCCTACTCTAGACTGCATCTATGTCTGTGTTGCATTAGCCACTTAACATGAACTAGGTCATGCATGTTTGCTAACTAGTTTACTGTTTTGGCACGGAGTACGATGTAAGTATTTACGCTTTAGCATACCACATGCATGTGAATGTTGCCATGACAGTATGCTTACCATGTGGCTAAATGCTTATATGAGATAAACTGTTTGAATGCCTGTGGGTGGAGGTGGATTGTCTGAGTTGGAACAACTCATTGAAATCCGTATTTTAGCCTACTTACGGGTAGCAAAATCTAACACGTTTTTCGAGACAAAACGGATATGCAATGTTTATTTCCAAGTTAGGCAATCTAGTCTATACTTTTGTGTTGTGCGCATTACATAGTAATTCTAGGTTAATAATTGGGATAAGAACGCATAATGTTTTCAAAATCGGATATCATGATTAGTAGAGGCCGGTCTTCGGACCGGGCGAAAGGGGGTGCTCATAGCTGACCTTCCCGATCGTACCCAAGCTCCCGAGCCAAGACATTTGGTGATGACGGACACGTGGCCTTCGGCACCGAGTCAGGGTTTCCTAAATTCCCCCATTAAAAAAATATTTAGGTGGCGACTCTGTAATCTGGCAAAGCAGTCCATGTTTGGCACTACTTTTCAAAACTCTGTTTTTCTTCAAAACGATTTGCCAGAGTTGGACTCTTTGGTTCAGATTTAGAACCGCGACAAACACAAAAGAGAGTCCGAGCTGTAGCGAGGTCCCACGCGGGCATGTTACAGGTCTATAGACTTGCATATTAATTTATTTGCTTTCCTAGTTAATTTGTTAATTAATTAGGGTTTTGTAATATTTTATTTATTCGGACTGTACTATTTATTCGGACCCTCCGAGGAGGGCAATGTTGTAATAAGTGTGCGTGTGTGTGATGTATGTCTTCCAACCCCACGTCTTTCTCCCTTTTATTTACCAACTTATGATGGTTAGATTAGGGCATGTTTCAATTAGCATACTTATGCTTTCATGTTTGCATTCATTCATTGTATTGCATGCATTGGGCTCGGCGCATCATACTAACTGCATTGTATTTCAATTCCTAGTTGAATACGTGTTAGCTGTAGCATTACCATATGCCATCTTAGAATAGCCGAGCCTATCTTAGTTGCATTTTTGCATGTGTTGCATTAGGCATTTCAGCATAGTTAGGATCATGCATGATTACTAACTAGTTTCTGTTTTGGCTCGGAGTACTCGGTAAGTGTTTATGCTTTAGCATCCTTGCATGTGTGTGAGTAACTGCCATGATAGCATGCTTACCATGAGGCTATGTGCTTATGTGATATAACTGCCTGAATGCCTGTAGGTGAAGGTTGGGTTATTTGGATTGGAACAATTCATCGACTGTGAGTTTTAAGCCCACTTGAGAGTGGCAAGCCATCACGTTTTCTAAGCCCACCCGAGAGTGGCAAATCCACGTCTTAGCCTACTTGCGGGTAGCACCATCAAACCATTTTCATAAACAAACATGAGATGTTTTGTTCCAATTCAGACGACCCAGTCTATACTTGTATGCTGTGTGCATCACATAGTAAATCTAGGCTAATAACCGGAATAAGAACGCATAACGTTTTCAAAACTCGATATCATGGTTAGTAGAGGCCGATCTTTGATCGGGCGAACGGGGGTGCTCACGAAGTGACCTTCCCCAATCGTACCCAAGTTCCCGAGCCGAGGCAACTTTGGTGATGACGGACACGTGGCCTTAGGCACGAGTCAGGGTTTCCTAAATTTCCCCAAAAATAAAATATTTAGGTAGCGACTCTGTATCTGGCAAAGCAGTCCATGTTTGGCACTTCTTTCAAAAAAATCTATTTTCAAAAATGATTTGCCGGATTTGGACTCTTTGATGATTCATCGGTCTTGCATTGCACTCTGCAAGATTAGATACAGGACCGTGACATTGAGTCCTGAACTGTAGTGAGCCCATATGAACAAAACGGGATTTCCCTCCCGGGACGTTCGGGGACGTCTACAGATGTGATGTGATGAGAGCTTGGGTTCGAAGTATGTTCTGCCTCTTATAATTTCGACGATGGTCCAAAGCAGTGAATGAGCTACTTGGTATGCCGCTAAGTGCATTATGTCGCCGAACTTGTTGTAGTCAATGAAGTGCTCCACGGGACAATAAGTGCTAAACATTAGTTCCCAAGAAACAGTACTATGTGACAATGCAGATATATTATTATTATTATTTTAAAGAGAGAGAGAGAGAGAGAACTAGAGGCCCAATCACGGTTGCCAATTTTTCTTGTTCTTTACTTTGCCGAGAACCCTTCTAGAGAGAAGAAATCAAGACCTAGCTATGGATCTGTCAATTGTGTAATTTTTTTTTTAAACTTTTTTTCAGCATGGTTGACAATCAACAAAAGTTTCCATAGAATTTGTAAACACATATATATATGTAAAAACCTATCAAGAACCAGCTTTAAAGTTATTACAAGATAACCTTAGTCAAAGAGAAAAATGGTAAACACCCAGCCATGGGCCTTACCTTCCATAGAAAGAGGTTAACTTTATCAACCTTGAATGATCTATGTTGGTGTAAGCTTGTCAACAATTAAAATTTAATTTTTGCAAAAAAGCAAGATCACTAACCTTGGTGCTCACTGGTTCGAGCACCTTGAGTGTGGTATTTGTTTTTCTCTTCATGTGAGAAAAAGTTAGAGGATAAAGTTAGAGTTCTAGAAGCAAAGATAATAGATCAAGAATTGAAAAGTGTTTGTGTGTGCTACAGAAATGAGGCTCTCTTACCTTTAATGTAATGCTTCCCTTTTATAGAAGTGGGTGTGATATTTGCTTGATGAGCTACCTTACTTGGATTGGGCCCATTATTAGGACTTGTTTGGGTTACCCTCAATAATCTTGTATTTTTTGGGCCACCATACTATCCAAATCAATGCTCATGTGAGCTTATATGCTCTGATACCATGTGGAAATACTGAAAATAATTCCAATTGATTGATACTATTGAGCATTGCTCATAGATATACAAACTGTCTAAGGTGTTATAACTAATTCTATTGTATATGTACACAATGTATCTATACTCTGTAACTAACTAATACAACTTGTATAGCCTCTAAACTAATTTCTTCATGTGTTGTTGATGATGAAACTGTTGAGGAGTTATGATTAAGTACACCTGTATCATCTTTGTGAGGTAGTCTATCAGATATAAGTGTGAATCCAAACCACAAGAAATTCCTCATAGCGCTCTCAATATCTTTAATATTTTCTTGGGGAGAATGAAAATTGTGGACCAATACACCTGAATCCCAAAGAGCACTAACTGAATTAATTGGACTCTACCACCAAAAGAGAGTGATCTTGTATGCCAACTATTTGTTTGCTTCAATATTCTATCCTTCAAAGGAAAACAATCCTCAACTCAAAGTTTCGAAGTTATCAAGGGTACACCTAAATTTGACAGGAAAGTGCCCTTTAGGATTTGTATAAGCTCTACCAATTCAACCTTAAATTGATCATCCACCCCACTAATAAACATAGAGCTCTTTTGCAAATTTGGTTGGAGGCTAGACATCTAATGAAATTCATGCAACACATTCTGAATCAACTATAATGAATCCTTGTTAGCTCCACTAAATATGCACAAATCATCAGCAAAAGCAAGGTGCAAAATGCCTAATTCTTTACACTTAGGATAACAAACAAAATTACCAACAGCAGCTCTATTATGAAGGATACAATGAATATAGGAAACTATTTATTAAACAAGCGAACTGTGTGTATTAAAAAAATAATAATAATGACTAGTAAAAGTCTAAAAATAATTTAAGAATGTAAATTATTTTTGAAAATCAGAAAAAAAAAAATTTATTTCCAAAAAAAAAACGTAAGAAAGAAAATTTCTTGTTCAAGTATAAAACTAAAACAAGAACACACACTGTAAATTAATTTAATTAAATAAAACTTACAAATTATTAATGAATCAAAATGCATAAGTAAAGGAAAGTCGTGGCGTGTGTTGGACACATTTTCCTTAAGATCATTACATCCTCGCTACGGTGCTCAAGAACGGATGATGCCGACCTCCCAGGATGCAACGACTATATCCCAGAATTACAGCACTACAAATCTGAGTCTAGCAAACAGACTGTATTGTAATATCTCTTACAAGAAAAATAGAAGAACAAATATGCAGAAGAATTTGCACTAAAGAATAAGAGAAAAACGAATGAATGAATAGCTAGATAGGGGCTTGAATTTATAGGCTTAAAGGTGACTATTCGGATGAGTTTAGAAACCCTCCGAACAAATGCGAATCGAAAAACCGCCGGAGTGAAGAGAGGTGACCGGAGAAAAGAAGTGAAGGGAAGAAGCTAGTTCGGATTTGAATTCGAAAATTCAAATTTTCCAGCAAAAGTTTTGAAAAAATTCAAATGAATTTTGTCCAAAAAATTAAAGTTAGGACCCAACTCACAACCCACAACCCATACCACGCACCCAGTCCAGCATGGCTCGGCTTGGCCAACCAGACGGTGGCACGTGGTGGATTTGGGTCAAGCCCACTTTGTCCATAACTGAGAAGAATCAACAATATAAGCAAAAGATGTGTTCTTATTATTAGAAGCAATAGTTGGTACAATAGTTAACACATTGAGCTTAAAGAGCCCATCAGTCATATACCATGGCCTACATACATCTCAACCTTAGTAAGTACAACTTTTTCAGATTCAAATACTAGCCTAAATCTGTTCTTAATCAATAATGACCCAGAAATTAAATTTTTTCAGAACATGAAGTACATTGTTGAGAATGAGTTTATTCCCTGAGGTCATCTTCAACACTATCTTCCCTTGTCCGTCTACAATTGATGTTGAGGAGTTTCCCATGAAAAGCTGTTCACCATTCTCCACCACTTTGTAAGTTGTGAATATCTTCTTATCTGCACAAATATAGCGGTTACTCCAGTATCCACCCACCATTCTTTAGGGTTGCCCACCAAGTTAGCATCAAAGGCAACTGCAGAAAGGTTGATGTCTGCCAATCCATTAGAAAGATCGTAACCTTTGGTAATGTTGCTTGTGTCAGTTTCTTGCTGGAACTTGCTCTATCCTTACGGCTTCAACAATCTTATGCTCGATGTCTATCACCACCACACACATAGCACTTGCCTTTGAATCTTTTGTTATTCTCACATTTGAAGCCTTGCTTGGACCCTTTGCCATCATACTTTCTCTTTTTCTTGTTGTTGGACCTCAAACTCTGTCCTTGTTCCAAAACATTTGCCTTAGCCTACATGACTTGGTTCCTAGACTTCTTTTCAGATTTACGGTTGTCCTCTTCAATCCTCAATCGCATGATAAGTTCTTCCAACTTCATTTCCTTGCACTTGTGCTTAAGGTAATTTTTGAAATCCTTCCATGCTGGCGGAAGTTTCTCAATAATGGCAACAGCTTGAAATGATTCAATTAGAATCATTCATTCGGCAATGATATCATGTAGGATCAACTGAATTTCTTGGACTTGACCAACCACCATTTTAGAACCTACCATTTTAAAATCTAGAAAACATCCGATAACAAATTTCTTTACACCGACATCTTCTATTTTGTACTTCAATTCAAGAGATTCCACAGTTCTTTGGTCGTCTTCTTTACATAATACACATTGTATAAAGAATTGTCAAGTCCATTAAGTATGTAATCCCGACACAGGAAGTCACCTTGCTTCCAAGCATATACCGCAGCGACAAGTTAATGATTAGTGTCCTGTCCCTTTGTCTGTTTCAGGGCCTCCTCACGGATGTACAGGGCCAAATGCAAAGTTATAAGATAAAATAGCATTTTTTGCTACTATCTCTTAAACTCTGTTCTATTGAATTTTTTCGGTTTTTCTCCATGGTTTATTGGCACCGTAGGAGTCACTGGCGGTGATACCGAGACTAATGGGGTCATGGTCGGAATAGTCTCTGCACTATCTGTTGACATGTTTATGCAATTCACAATTTAGAAAAATAAATACACATAACAAATAGTAAAATAAATAACGATCTTAAGCTGTAGGAAACTATTTATTAAACAAGCGAATTGTGTGTATCAAAAAAAATAAAATAATGACTAATAAAAGTCTAAAAATAATTTCAGAATGTAAATTATTTTTGAAAACCGAAAAAGAATTGTTTCTGAAAAACAAGTAAGAAAAGAAATTTCTTGTTTAAGTATAAAACTAGAAAAAGAACACACACTGTAAATTAATTTAATTAAGTAAAACTTATAGATTATTGATGAATCAAAATGCAGAAGAAAGGAAAGTCGAGGAGTGTGTTGGACACACTTTCCTTAAGATTGTTACGTCCTCGTTACGGTGCTCGAGAATAGATAACGCTGACCTCCCAGAATGCAATAACTATATCTCAGAATTGCAGCACTACAAATTTGGGTCTGGCGAACAAACTATGTTGTAATCTCTCTTACAGGAAAAATAGAAGAACAAATATGCAGAAGAGTATGCACTGAAGAAGATAAGAAAAACGAATGAATGAATTGCTAGACAAGGGCCTGAATTTATAGGCTTAAAGGTGACTGTTCGGATGGGTTTGGAAACCCTCCGAACAGATGCGAATCAAAACACCGCCAGAGTAAAGGGAGGTGACCGAAGAAGGAAGTGAAGGAACTGGTTTGGATTTGAATTAGAAAATTCAAATTTTCACTCGAAAGTTTTGAAAAAATTCAAATGAATTTTGTCCGAAATATAAAAATTAGAACTTGACCCACAACCCACACCACACACCAGGCTCGGCCGGCTAGATGGCGACATGTGGTGGACTTGGGTCAATCATACTTTGTCCATAACTCCCATCCTTACAAAACTTGGGATGCCTCTTGGGGCCTATCCCAAGTATGCCAACCTAGAGTTTATATACTCATATAAACTATCTCTTTGTTTCAATGTGGGACAAGTCATTTAATGAGCAAACCCAATTTGTCTCTTAAACTTCTATTTTCACAAATCCGTAAATGGCGTCAACTTTCTATTCACTCGAAAATGTTTTTAACGAACTATCTTCGAGGATTCAACATATGGCAAAGAATACGTCACCAAGCGGAGCCACCTCAAAAAGTGCATGGGTCCCGTTTCAATTTGGGCTCAAAATTGACCAAAAATAATCCTAGAAGCTCAAACTTTCCAACAATGAAAACTTTCCATAACAAGTAAGAATAAAGAAGGAGACACAGGGTTAGCTAATTTCAGACATCTATTTATTTTTGTTTTTTTGTTTTGTGTTTCATCAATCCTAGTTAAATGTATCAATTCATTACACACACCCACGAAGGACGCGATGAAAATCAACCTAGTGAATGTAGGGAGAAAAAAAAACTATGAATTATTAAAATGTGAGACATTTATATATAGGTAGTCATACGGAGATAATTTAGAAATGAAAAAAAAAAAAGTGTAACAATTCACACTAACTTATAGTTGTGTGTTTTATATAATAGTATAGAATAGCATAGATAGTATAGATAGTATAGATATGCCGATATAATCATCAACATATTGACATTAAAAAATAATAATATAATAATATAAAAAAGTGTAAATTATAATTTAACCCCCTATGGTTTACCTAGAAAACATGGAGCCCCCCTATAGTTTCATTCGTAACACTTAAACCCCCTATACTTTATACCAAAGTGCAATTTTCAACGAAGCTGTTTGTTTAAATAGAATATTTGTTGCACGACCATGAATGGTGAGTAGAACAGTTTTTTTCTACCTAAAAACATATGACAAATGACCAAAACATCCTTATTGCCATATATATATACACACAGAATGGTTTAGTACAACAGAACATGGGTTACACTTGGACCATCACACAGGTTCTCTCTTCATCATTATGTAAATATGCAACACCATCACCTTCCATGCAAAACCACCACCATCACTTTTTATTTCTCCTCTCATCTCACCACCATCATTTTCCATGCAAAATCACAACCAACCAACATCACCACCCTCACATTCCATGCAAAACCACAACCAACTTCTTACTCCATGCAAAACCTCCACTCAAAATCACCACCACAACTTCTCTCTCTAAAAATTATCCAAACCCACTTTTCTTCTTATAATTTAAATTAGTAACAAACCCAACCCATGAAATCAAACAATTAATGTGTAAATATTTAGAATTTTGAAATAGCATTGATAGGATTCATACCAACCGAACTCACTTTTTCTTTCCGTTTTCGACATTTCTTCGGCCCATCTATCAGACTCCATAATTTTCTTGATTCTTAACAATTTTATCCCGTTCTTTCACCCATCTCCTTACCTTGCTTTATACTTTATTCTATGCTACCTCGTTTTCTTACTTCTTCCTGAAATGGGTGGTTTCGGCATACCAAAAGTTGTCCGAAACTAACTTCACACATTTCAAAGAAACATCTCCAAATCTATTTCTTTCTTTTTCATCACTTACCCTCTTCATCTATAACATTTTGTAAAGGGTGGTTCTTGGTTTTGACAGAGTTGGGCAATAGTGGTGATGATGATGGTCACGGTGAGAGAGATACGAAATAATACAAGAACACTTTTACTTATACAAGATAACTGTTGAAATTGTTGGGGTATATCTCCTTATTGGAGTATGGGACCTAATGGTTTATTAAAAGAGTTTATTTTGGTTTGGTATTAATTGTAATATATTTTTATATATTATATTTAATTTGTGAAGACCCAATCCAATTTGGTAACAACTAGGGTTTTGATAAAACAAACCCAAGTGTTAACAATATATATATAAATATTGTTTTGTCTCTTCTCGGTAGATCTAGTGGCAGTAGAATAATTTTTGGTCAGTGAGATAATGCTTGAGTTGATCAATCAACTTGGTGGCATTTAAGTTTGGTGAAGTGATTTGTTCAAGCTTCGAAAATTACTCCGTTCGTGGCTGGTTTGAATTCGGTTGATTTGGGTTATTATTTTGGGTCTTCTTCAACTCTGGTTCTGAAGATTTTGGTTCATCTATTTGGTGAGGTCTTTCCTCTTGTTTATTTGTGATTATTTGGAATTCACCTAAGGGTGGTTTTGTGAGAGCATTCGTGTCTCGTTTGTAATCGTTTGGAAACTTATTTGGTTGATAGTGGAATCGGATTTCGATCCCGTGGACGTACCTCACATTGAGAGAACCATGTAAAATTCTTGTGTTGTTTTTTATTTAATTTTTCCGCATTAGTTTTTATTCCCATTGATTGATTTACTTATGGGGAATCATATATTTTCCCTAACAACTGGTATCAGAGCTTACGATTTATTTGGGTTTATTTATTTGTGTAAATCAATGGAGGAGAATGTGGGTCGTATGTCTAGCTTCAATGAAGCAATTGGGTAATTTGGAAAACTAAAATAGAGGACCTATTATTTTGTAAAGATTTGTATGGACCCATTGAGGGTGATAGTGGCAAACCCGAGGGTATGAAAGATGATGAATGGAATAGGCTTAATTGAAAAGCCGTTGGTGTTATCCGTCAATGGATTGATGGCAGTGTGTTTCATCATGTTGCTACTGAAACTTCAGCACATGATTTATGGAAAAAATTAGAGGGCCTTTATGATAGAAAATCAGCCACAAATAAAGCCTTTTTGTTTCGTAAGTTGGTTAATTTAAAATATAAAGATGGCAGTCCAATTCCAGAACATTTGAATGAAATAAAGAGTATTGTTAACCAACTTGCTTCTATGAAAATTATTTTTGATGATGAGTTGCAGGCTTTGATGTTACTTAGTTCTTTGCCCGAAAGTTGGGAGACTTTGGTTGTGACAGTTAGTAATTCGGCACCCGATGGAGTTGTCACAATGGGCCAAGTCACTAGTAGCTTGTTAAATGAAGAAACTAGAAGAAAATCAGCGGGTTCCTCTCATTCAGAAGCATTTGTTGTGAGAGGCCAAAGCAAAACAAAGGGGAGGAGTATGACTCCTCATGGTCGTGATCAAAGCCGTGACAAATCAAGAGATGGTTCTTTTTCAAAGAAAGACATTGAGTGTTATTATTGCCATGAGAAAGGGCACATGAAGCGAGAATGCCGAAAGCTCAAGAACAAGGAGAAAAGGCGTGACAAAAGTGTGGATAAGAAGCAAGAAGACACTACAGCAGTTACTATCGATGATCTCATGGTCGTTTGTGAAAATGATTGTATCAATTTTGTGGGCCAAAAGAGCAACTGGGTGATTGATTCCGGTGCTTCTTTTCATGTGACTTCTCGAGTTGATTTCTTCACTTCCTACACCAAAGAGATTATGGTTCTGTCCGAATGGGTAATGAAGGTTTGTCCAAGTTATTGGCATGGGTGATGTTTGCTTGGAAACAAATTTGGGCTGCAAGTTGTTGCTTAAAGATGTGAGGCATGTTCCCGACATTCGCCTCAATTTGATCTCTACCGGGAAGCTAGATGATGAAGGCTTCAATAACAAATTTGGTGATGGAATATGGAAGCTCACAAAGGGTTCTTTGGTGGTGGCTAAGTGCAAGAAGACTCATACACTTTATTCGATACAAAGAAAAATTTGTAAAGGTGTTGTCAATGCACTTGAAGATGATACTTCTACCGAATTGTGGCACAAGCAGCTTGGCCATATGAGTGAAAAGGGGCTACAAGTTTTGTTCAAGAAAGAGCTTCTACCCGGTTTGAAAGGTACACATCTTAAAACTTGTGTTCATTGTTTGGCGGGTAAACAATATAGAGTTTCTTTTCGTAAAAATGTTGCTTCTAGAAAAGAAAATGTTTTGGAGTTGATTCATTCGGATGTTTGTAGACCTTTAAAAGTTAGAACACATAGTAGTGCACTTTATTTTGTTACTTTCATTGATGATTATTCAAGGAAAGTTTGGGCTTTTGTACTAAAAACTAAAGATCAAGTTCTAGAAGTATTTAAGTATTTTCAGGCCATGGTTGAAAGAGAAACAGGGCAGAAATTAAAGTGTATCCGATCAGACAATGGTGTTGAATACATTGGGCCATTTGATGAGTATTGTCGCAGCCAAGGTATTCGGCACCAAAAGACAGTTAAGAAGACTCCTCAACAAAATGGCGTTGCTGAGAGGATAAACCGCACCATTGTGGAAAGAACAAGGTGTTTGCTTTCACAAGCTAAATTGCCAAGATCTTTTTGGGGTGAGGCAATGAAGACAACAGTTGATGTGATCAATTTGTCTCCTTCCTATCCTTTGAATGGTGATGTTCCAGAAAGAGTTTGAACTGGTAAAGATGTGTCTTATGAGCACTTGAGAGTGTTTGGTTGCCGAGCCTTTGTTCACATGCCAAAGGATGAGAGGTCCAAGCTTGATAGTAAGTCAAGACAATGTATTTTTCTTGGTTATGGGCGTGATGAATTTGGGTATAGATTGTGGGATCCGGTCGACAAGAAAGTCATTCGAAGCCGTGATGTTGTGTTTCTTGAAGACCAAACAATTGAAGACTTTGGCAAAGGTGATCAACCGGAGCCAAAAACTAGTGATCTCATTGACATGGATCCATCTCCTTCATCTTTAGTTGATGATGAAAATGGGGAAGATGTGCAGCCACCTACTGAAGATGTAGAGGATGATGCTAATCCTAATGAAGTTGAGCCAGAAATTGAGGAAGAGCATCCAACTCAAGAACTGCCACCACAACTTGAGTTGAGGAAATCTACAAGGGACCGACAACCTTCAAAAAGTATTCTCCCAATGAATTTGTGTTAATTTTGATCAAGGAGAGCCTGAGAGCTACCAAGAAGCAATTGAGCATGCAAAGAAAGTTGATTGGAAAACGGCCATGGACGAGGAGATGAATTCCTTATTTGAAAACCAGACTTATGATTTAGTGAAGTTGCCTAAGGAGAGGAAAATTTTGAAAAATAAGTGGGTCTTCAAATTGAAGAATAATGGCAAGAATCTGAGGTACAAAGCACGTCTTGTTGTGAAAGGCTTTGGGCAAAAGAAATGTATTGACTTTGATGAGATTTTTTCGCCAGTTGTGAAGATGTCTTCTATTCGGGTTGTACTTGGCATGGCTGCAAGTATGAACCTTGAAGTTGAACAACTTGATGTGAAGACCGCATTTCTTCATGGTGACCTTGAAGAAGAAATTTACATGGAGCAACTGGAAGGTTTTGTGGAAAAAGGGAAAGAGAAATTTGTTTGCAAATTGAAGAAAAGTTTGTATGGCCTCAAGCAAGCCCGCGGCAATGGTACAAAAAATTTGACTCTTTCATGATGAATAATGGTTTTTCTAAAACCACTTCGGACCATTGTGTGTTTGTGAAAAATTTCCCGAATGGTAAATTTATTATTCTTTTGCTTTATGTTGATGACATGTTAATTGTGGGTCAAGATTCTACCATGATTAACAGGTTGAAATTGGAGTTGAGCAAGTCTTTTGCTATGAAAGATTTGGGACCGGCAAAGCAAATACTTGGTATGAAAATTGTTCGTGATTGCAAAAAGGGGCTGATTTGGTTGTCTCAAGAAAGCTACATTGAGAAAGTTCTTGAGAGGTTCAACATGGATAAAGCAAAGCCGGTTGGTTGTCCACTTGCGGGTCACTTCAAGCTTAGTTCGAATCAATGTCCTACAAGTGAGAAAGATAAAGAAGAGATGTTGAAAGTTCTTTATGCTTCAGCAGTTGGTTCTTTGATGTACACCATGGTTTGTACAAGGCCGGATATTGCTCACGTCGTTGGCGTAGTGAGTCGTTTTCTTTCTAATCCGGGTAAAGAACATTGGGCAGCGGTAAAATGGATTCTAAGATATCTTCGAGGGACTTCGAAGGTGTGTTTGTGTTTTGGAGATAGTAAGTCGATGCTTAATGGGTTCACAGATTCTGACATGGCTGGTGATGTTGATTCTACGAAATCTACTTCGGGGTATTTGATGATTTTTGCAAGGGGAGCTGTGGCATGGCAATCTAAATTACAAAAATGTGTTGCTCTCTCAACTACCGAAGCTGAATTTATTGCCATTACGGAAGCTTGCAAAGAAGAGTTATGGTTGAAGAAATTTTTACAAGAGTTGGGTTTGAAGCAAGAAAAGTATGTGCTTTATTGTGATAGTCAAAGTGTTATTCACTTGAGTAAAAATTCTACTTTTCATTCGAGATCGAAACACATTGATGTGAGATACCATTGGATTCGTGATGTGTTAGATTCGAAATTGTTACAACTCAAAAAGGTTCACACAGATGATAATATTTTGGATATGTTGACTAAGACTTTGTCAAGGGATAAACATTTGAAGTGTCGAACTTTGACGGGTATGGTTGATGTCTCCACCTAAGTCGATAGGGGCAGAATTGTTGGGGTATATCTCCTTACTGGAGTATGGGACCCAATGGTTTATTAAAAGAGTTTATTTTGGTTTGGTATTAATTATAATATATTTTTATATATTATATTTAATTTGTGAAGACCCAATCCAATTTGGTAACAATTAGGGTTTTGATAAAATAAACCCAAGTGTTAACAATATATATATAAATATTGTTTTGTCTCTTCTCGGTAGATCTAGCGACAGTAGAATAATTTTTGGTCAATGAGATAATGCTTGAGTTGATCAATCAACTTGGTGGCATTTAAGTTTGGTGGAGTGATTTGTTCAAGCTTCGAAAATTACTCCGTTCGTGGCTGGTTTGAATTCGGTTGATTTGGGTTATTATTTTGGGTCTCCTTCAACTCTGGTTCTGAAAATTTTGGTTCATCTATTTGGTGAGGTCTTTCTTCTTGTTTATTTGTGATTATTTGGAATTCACCTAAGAATGGTTTTGTGAGACCATTCGTGTCTCGTTTGTAATCGTTTGAAAACTTATTTGGTTGATAGTGGAATCGGATTTCGATCCCGTGGACGTACCTCACATTGAGGGAACCACCTAAAATTTTTGTGTTGTTTTTTATTTAATTTTTTTGCATTAGTTTTTATTCCCATTGATTGATTGACTTGTGGGGAATCATATATTTTCCCTAACAAAAATATGTATTATATATATATATATATATATATGTATGTATATATATCATCTATGTATAATTGAAACTACCCATCAATTCTTTCATATGTATCATTTATGTATTATATATATCAGTTAATATGTATATCATATATATATATATAATTTAAATCCTAGAGATGGAAAGATGAGTATTTGTTTGGGTCTAAATTCTAGAGAGAGAGATATGTATTTGATGATGGTATGAGAGGTATGCGGTTTGCCATGGGATGAGAAAGAAGAAGAAGAAGAATACAAAAAAATTAAAGAAAAATTAGATAATATTCTGGTTTGAAATGGCATTTAGAAGAAAATTAGAAAAATAAATTAGGATAATTTAGACTTTTTCCAATTTCTATTACGTCCGTCCAAAATTGTACTTTGGTATGAAATATAAGGAGTTTAAGTGTTACAAATAAAATTATAAAGGATTTCGTATTTTTTGGGTAAACCACTGGGAGTTAAGTTATAATTTACAGACTGAAGAGTGATGATGAGGGTACAATTCAATTTATTAGAAGCTTGGTTGTTGTAAATTGGTGGACTACGATGTGGTGGCTCATAGTCTCTCTGTGCTGTGTCTTCATTTACACTCTTATTGTATGTATCTTCCTCTTCTTTGTCATGATGATCACATCCTAAATCCTCCTACATAAGCATCACACATCATATTATTTCATTCTTTTTTGTAATATTTGACACTCAAAAAAATATTTAAAAAAATAATTCAAAATTTGAAATGTATGGATCAAATTCATTCTGACTTTGACTCATATATATACTACACCAATTTTCCATATGTACCATACATTAAATTTTAATCAATTGTGTTTTTGTTTGTTTTTTTTTTTTTTTTTTTTGGTACATAGCTTTTCTTTTCTAATATCATTAAGGCCTCAAATTCTAGGTTTCCCAACTTCTTTTGAGTTCTTTTGAGTTTGATTTCGAATTCAAAAAGAAAAAACTGTGATTGCAAACACAGTCCCTGTTGATCATATAATACTTTTATTTTTTTCCTCTTAGGCAATAATTGTTGCTATTGATTCACCTACATTTTATTTTTATAAAAAAGACCCCATGTATGCACATTCACGGGAAGAGATCCTGTCTCCAAAATGTCCTTTCTCCCCTTTCATGCATTTGCGACTACATTATCTGATTTTCTTTAAATTAATTATAATTCACTAAATATAAGTTCATACAACTATAAGGAGAGCACAATTTTTTGGATAAATTGTGCCGGTATTCTTTGTATTTAGTCCTTGTATCATTTTAGTTCATTTAATTTCAATTAGCTCGATTTTGATCATGAATTTATAAATTTGTCTCAATTTAATCTAATTGATTATAATTGTTAGCATTTTTTAATGAAAAATATGAACATAAGTGACATGTGTCATATTTTTAAGTAAAAAAATATAAACTTATCAAACTCAATGAGTGAACCTCAATCAATTTAGTGATTATTTTTCATCAAAAATACCAAGGGCATTATCAATTAAACTAAATTGAGACAAATTCATAAATTCAAGATTATAAAATGACAGTACAAAGGACAAAATGTAAGATTACCTATTTAATTTATCTTAATTTTTTTTAGGGAAGACAATCCCAGTTGCAAAGAGATGACTAACCATGCATATATATTCATGCACAACACACAGATGCATGTATTCAAGCACAGATCATTTTCATTGTTCTGGGAGTCACTACAGGAAATAACACATTCGGCGACCAAAAATGCCGACTAAACTTTATTTAGTCGCCAAAGGTACACGCATTAGCTATTAAAAAAAATTTAGTCGCCAAAGGTATACGCATTAGCTACTAAAAATATATGGTCGGCAAAAATACACTATTTAGCTACTAAAAATAAATTTAGTCAGTATTTTCTTTACTTTTGACGACTAATTACGTGTTAGTCGTTAAAAATAGCATTTTGGGCGACTAAAAAATAAGTTGGTCCCTAATTGTACAAATTTTAGATATTATAAATTTATTTTATTGGTATTTATTTCATTTTTGGCTACTAATTGTGTGTTAGTCATGGAAAATAAGGTTTTTGGCTACTAACTGTGAATCTGACATTTGCAATAGCTCTCGTCTTTCATCATCCTCCATCTCCACCAAATCAAACACTGTCTCTATACTCTTTCCAGGGTTCTCTTAGCCAAATCGTTTGTGAAATTCAAAGCTTCGAGTATTAGCAATCAAAAGTTCAAGGAGAGAGTGTAATGAAGAACCAATTTTTCAAATAATCCATCCCTGACCCACTAAACAAAGTAATGATAAAATAAAATATACATATGATAACCCAACTTTGTATTATGTTTAGATTATGACTATTAATTCATATTGTAGTGACTTGACAGTTCTCGAGCTGGACAACCTTTAAGCAAATAACCACTTGCATACATACCTTTATCAACCCTACCAAACAGTGAATGTCAAATGATGTTTTAGCGATGGAAGAAAACAAAAGCTACTCTAGCCTTGCTGGAGAAAAAGTAATGAGGCAGTAAATTGTTAAACCAATATTAAATTACGAATGTTAGGATAAAGTTTTATTACAGTTACAAGGGGTGTAACATTATGCTCAAATCCTATATATGGAACTAATTTGTGTATTTTTATTTTTATTTTTATTTTTATTTTTATTGATGGCTTTTGTCATGGAGTTGTGGATTTTCCATTTTTGTGGATGGATGACAATTTACACTTTTGTAAACTCCTGCTTTTTTGTCGTCCTCTACTTTTTGTGTACTTTTCCTTTCAAACAGATAATTTATGCCCAGATCTATTGATTACCTTTTGTCGTAGTACATATTACCATAGTATTTTGTACCATGTCAAATGGTCATTTGGCATAGTAATAAATATATTTTTGTATACGGAGGATGAAATTTTCCTATGATTATTTATTTTATGTATGAAATTATTATTTTAAATTGGAATGTATTTGATTTGTATGGAATTATTGACATTTGAAGGTATTAATTTTTAGATGGCTGGAAGTGAAATAGATGTAGATTGTTGAATGGGTGATAATATATGTATAAACCAGTTTGTATATATCGTACAGGTTGCATGGAATATATACAAGTTGTGGGTGTGGACAAATTTAAAAAAAAAAAAAAATCATAAAATGATGTTTTGGCAACTAAAAAATTGGTAGCCAAAAATAAAGTCAATATTTTTGTCGACTAAATAGTTAGTAGCTAAACAACAGAATTAAATGAAAACAAATCTTTTGGCAACTAAATATTTAGTAGCCATAACAAATAAGACTTTAGACGACTAATAATTTAGTCGCCAAAAAAAAAAAAAGAGGAAAAACACTTTTGGCGACCAAACTATTACTAGCCAAAACAGAAAATATTGGACCTTAGGCGACAAAAGTGTTAGTAGCTAAGTAATTTATGCTTTGGCGACAAAAATATTAGTCGCTGAAAAATGCTTTTGGCGACTAAAATATTAGTAGCCAAACAGAAAATGTTGACCTAAGGCGACTAAACTTTTAGTAGCTAAACAGTTTAGGTTTTGGCAACCAAAAATATTAGTCGCTGAAAATGTCATATTAAATTTAGTTGAAACACTTTTGGCGACTAAATTATTAGTCTCCAATTGTGTGTTTTAGCGACAAAAATTTTTGTAGTCACCAATTACTTTCCCCGACCATCTTTCAACGACAAAGGTGGCGACCAAAAAAATTAGTCGGCAAAAGGTTTTGACGACCAAAATTGGACCTTTAGCGACTAAAAAATAAGTCACCAAATCGATTTTTTGTTGTAGTTGGGGTAGTGGCCACCAACTAATGACCCATCCCTCTCATCATGTCTATTGTGATAATGGTGTTTGACAAAAGCTTTTTTTGACTTTTTGAACTAAAATTCACAAAATAAAAAAATAGGTTAAAATAGTCAATAAGACAAAATGTTATATCAAACTTATAATCATTTCACTTTTCTCTTACAAACATCATATCCAACTACAAAAAAATTGTGGAAGATGAAGATTGATTTCATTTATATTCAACTTACATTGATTACAACAGTGAAAGAGTTTATATACATAATAGTGCTAACTAACTCACTAACAATATTGATAACTAACTAACAAACTCTGTATAACAAACTCTGTATCTGTTACAGATATTATCTTGGAGTACCACTTGGCATACATGACAGTGATAGATGATATATCAATGACTCTCACTTTGGCTGTGACAGTGATGAAGAGATATGAGACTGTTGGTGCAGTGTAACTGAAGGAGTGAGCTGCTGTTGTAGTTCAGGTAAGGCAGTTACAGTAGTTCTGTTAAGGCAGTTAGTTTTATCAGCCCCTTGCAAGCTGATGGGGCAAGGAAGCACAAGAAGCTTGTCTTTCAAATATTGGAAGCGAGAAGTAGGAAGAGGCTTAGTGAAAATGTCAGCCACCTGATCTGTGGTAGGCACATACTTCAAAGTAATAAGCTTGTCAACAACCTTATCACGAATAAAGTGACAGTCAATTTCAATATGCTTAGACCGAGAGTGGAAAACAGGATTAGTAGCCAAAGCCATAGCAGAGAGATTGTCACACCAGAGCTCGGGAATAGAAGGCACAGAGAGGTGCATGTCTTTGAGCAGTTGTTGCAACCATGTAAGTTCAGCAGTTGCATTAGCCAAAGCTCTGTACTCGGCCTCAGTGGAAGATCTAGAAACAATAGACTGTTTCTTAGCACTCCAAGAAATCAAATTAGGACCCAAATAGATACAGTAGCCTGAAGTGGAGCGACGATCAACACTATCCCCAGCCCAGTTTGAATCTGAAAAAGCATGAAGAGAAAAGGGGCCAGACGTAAAATGAAGACCATGATGAAGTGTACCCTTCACATATCTCAAGAGACGTTTAACAGCTTGAAAATCAGCATTGGTGGGGAGATGCATGTGCTGGCAGGCCTGATTAACAGCAAGGGCCAAGTCAGGACGGGTAATGGTCAGGTACTGTAATCCTCCAACAGGCTACGGTAAAGAGAAGGATTGGAAAAAGGAAGGTCAGCACCAGCAGTCAGAGAAGGTTTAACAGCTAAAGGGGTGGAACAAGGTTTGCAATCAGTCAAACCAGCTTTATGAAGAAGATCAGTGGCATATTTAGCTTGAGACAAGAAATAACCATGAGAAAAAGATTTAACAGAGATACCTAAGAAATATGACACAGAACCTAATTCTTTCATGGAGAAAACAGTGTGCATGTGATGAATGAACTTAGTAAGAAGGGAAGCATCACTACCAGTAACCAAGATGTCATCAACATATACAACAAGAATGATAAGACTAGTAGTAGTATGTTGAACAAAGAGAGAAGAATCAGAGTGACTGTTAACAAAGTTCTGAGAAAGAAGAAATTTAGAGAAGGTAGAAAACCAAGCTCGAGGAGCTTGTTTAAGTCCATATAAAGCTTTCTTGAGCTTGCATACTTGGGTAGAATTTTGAACAAAACCTGGAGGTTGAAGCATATAAACCTCTTCATCTAAGGTTCCGTGAAGGAAGGCATTAGAAATGTCTAACTGATGAATAGGCCAGTGAAAATGCAAAGCTAAACACAGAAAAATCCGAATGGTGGGTTGCTTGGCCACAGGGCTAAAGGTTTCATGAAAATCAACTCCTTCTTGCTGGAGGTACCCTTTAGCTACCAACCGGGCTTTGTATCTAGCCACAGAACCATCAGAATTACGTTTAATTCTATACACCCATTTACAGCCAATTGCAGTTTTATGAGAAGGAAGTGACACTAGATCCCAAGTACATTGTTGTTGCAGAGCTTGAAACTCCTCTTGCATAGCAGAAAACCACACAGGAGAGGCTAAAGCAGCTGCATCAGTTGGAGGTTCAGACTGAGTATAAGAAAAATCTGAGGCAGCAGTAAGACAAACAGGAGCTTTTGTTTTGGACCTGGTAAGCATAGGGTGAAGATTAAAAGAAGATGGAGCAGAAGAAGGAGGAAGATCAATAGTAATAGAATTAATAGGAATGGCATGTGGAGATGAAGAGAACTGTGGAGAAGAAGATGATGAAGATGGAGACATAGGTAAAGAAGAAGGAGATGGAGAAGACTGAGATACAGTGGAGGAAAGCTGCTGAGAGACAGAGGAAGATGAAGATGAAGAAGGCCAGAAAAATTGATGTAGATGTGGCAAAGAGAGAGAAGGAGAAGGAGATAAAGAAATAGTAGTGGCATAAGGAAAACAGGATTCATTGAAAACAACATGCCTTGAGAGATAAAGTTTACCAGTGAGAGGATCTAAGCACCTATACCCTTTAACAGTGGGATGATAGCCTAAGAAGACACATGAGACAGACCGGGGTTGAAGTTTGTGAGTAGTGTAAGGTTTCAACCAAGGAAAACATTGACAACCAAAGACTTTGAAGGAGGAATAATCTGGAAGAGTTTTAAAAAGCACTTGAAAAGGAGATTTGTTGGAAAGAATAGAGCTAGGCATTCTATTGATTAAAAACACAGCAGTAGCTACAGCATCAAACCAGAATTTTAAAGGAAGAGAGGATTGGTGAAGAAGAGTGATAGCTGTTTCAGTTATATGCCTATGCTTCCTTTCAGCCACACCATTCTGAGCTTGAGTATAAGGACAACTTGTCTGGTGAATAATACCATGAGAAGAGAATAGGGCAGCAATTCTTTTGTTAACAAATTCAGTGCCTCCATCAGTTCTTAGAATTTTAAGAGAAGTATGAAATTGATTTTCTGCATACACTTTAAACTCAATCAGTTTGTCATAGACTTCACTCTTAAAGTGCAAGGGATAGATCCAAGTGAATCTAGTACAATCATCAACAAACAAAACATAAAATCGAAATGGGGCTTTATCAACAGTAAAAGGACCCCATACATCTGCATGAATAAGAGAAAAAGGACTATCAACAGAGGAACATGACAATTTGAAGGGAAGTCTATGACTTTTGGACACATAGCAGTCAATACAAGCTATGGCTTTATTGAGACTATGTTTATTTGGAAGATTTGATGCCAAGTGCTGCATCTTGACAGTTGAAGGATGTCCCAGCCTTTTATGCCACAGCAGATCAGAAACTGGAGCAGTAGAAGACTGAAACACCTGTGGTGACTTTGAACAGATGGAAGAAGATGGAGACATTTGATAAAGGCCATTGACATTGGAGCCTTTATGCAGAACTTTATGTGTGTGTTTGTCCTGAATGATAAAAGAATCAGAATCAAAAATAACAAGACAGTTGTGATCCTTGGTTAATTGATGAACAGATAGAAGATTGGAAGAAATAGAGGGAACATGTAAAAGATTGGAAAGAAGGAAGGAAAAATGTGGTGTAGGAAGTATACCATTCCCAACATGCTGAATAGGCAAACCTGAGCCATCTCCAACTTGAACTTGATCTAATCCTTGATACTCTTGATATTGCTGCAAATTGGTCAAGTCATGTGTGAGATGATTTGTGGCTGCTGAATCAAGGTACCAAGGAGGCACAGTAGAGTCTGGTGATGAGGAAGACACTGCTGCTGTATAGGCTTTTGGTGTAGTAGATGGATAAGCATTATCATGCCTATACCAACAATTTAAAGCAATATGACCTGATTTTCCACAGATTTGGCATATAGATGTAGAAGTTCCAGAATAATCTGATTTGAATCGATTTCCAGAATATCGATTAGTTCTGTTTCCACCACGAAAATTATTCTGAAATCTACCACCTCTGTTTCCTCTGGGCTGAGTTCTGCCTCTGAAAGGATTGAAAGAAGCAGTGCGAGAATTTGAACCAAAGTTGGAGGATGCAGAATCAAAACCAGAACCAGATGAAGATCCTTTTGTTGTTGTTGAATAGGCAACATGCAGATCTGGAGTAGATGAATGCTGGAGTTTACTTTCAATATGAATTTCTTCGGATCCAAGAAGAGAACACAGTTCTTCCATAGACACTGAAGTAGATCGAGTGCGAATGGAAGTTTTGAATGCATCATATTCATCTGGTAAGCCATTTAATGTGAGAAGAATTAGGTCTTCATCATCAACCTTTGCTCCAGACAAAGCTAATTGATCTGAAACAGTTTTGATCTGGGACAAATAACTATCAATGGAGGAAGATTGCTTCCGGATGGTGTGAAGTTTGTTCTTTAACTGATGAATATGCGATCGAGAGACAGAGGTAAATCTCTGTTCAAGTGCTTTCCAGACTTGTGAGCAAGTTTGTAAATGAAGAACAGAAGAATAGACAGAAGGAGAAAGAGTTGCAATGAGACAGGTGAGAAGATTTGCATCAATAGCCTCCCATTTAGCATATGCAGGATTAAGGACTGTTTTTCCAGAAGCATCAGTAATTTCGTATGAAGGACAAGGAATTGCTCCAGTGACATAGCCTAAAAAACCAGTGGCTCGAAGAATATGGTGAAGTTGATTTCGCCAGATAAGGAAATTACTGACATCAAGTTTCACAGTGACAAGAGAACTAAAATTGGATAACAGAGAAGTAAGACTAGAAGGAAGAGATACAGGATCAGCCATGGATGAATCAGCCATGGATAAAGCAGCATGACCTGCTATGAATGAATCTGCTCGTGAGAGCTCTTAAGCTCTGATACCATGTGGAAGATGAAGATTGATTTCATTTATATTCAACTTACATTGATTACAACAGTGAAAGAGTTTATATACATAATAGTGCTAACTAACTCACTAACAATATTGATAACTAACTAACAAACTCTGTATAACAAACTCTGTATCTGTTACAGATATTATCTTGGAGTACCACTTGGCATACATGACAGTGATAGATGATATATCAATGACTCTCACTTTGGCTGTGACAGTGATGAAGAGATATGAGACTGTTGGTGCAGTGTAACTGAAGGAGTGAGCTGTTGTTGTAGTTCAGGTAAGGCAGTTACAGTAGTTCTGTTAAGGCAGTTAGTTTTATCAAAAATCCAACTATTTCCCAAACACAAAATTTTTAACTTACTAAAATAGCCAAAAACTAAAATAACCTACTAGCAACTTCCCAAATACTCACTAAAATTGTATTGTCACAATAGACATGATGGAGGGATGGGTCATTAGTTGGTGGCCACTACCCCAACTCCCAGAACAATGAAAGGCCTTTGACCATAGCCATATGAAGAAGCTACAAGAGCTTTGTGTAATTTACCTCTATTCTTGTTGCCTTTAGCAAGCCCACGTGAGATGAAGATTCAACAATCTTATTTCCTGCATGTTCCATCCATCTCTATCAATGAACTTTGTTTACAAGGAACTATTTCCGCTGCCCTGCTATCTATCTCTATATATAGGTAAATTACACTTTGCCCCCTTTGAATACAAATTAACTTTAAGAATAATGGGAAAAACTTGAAATATGAATAGTTACAAAAAAAAAAAAAAAAAATCAAGAATTAAAGTGAGAAAATGACCAAATATAAAAATGGCAAAGTGTAATTTGTCATATATATATTGAAGCAATTTGGATCTGCTAGAGTTGAAGTAATTAGATCAAGGCATTTCTCTAAGATATTTTGGAAAAATCAAATGGTGTGACAAATTTACACCAATCACAATCCGCCAGACTTTGATCATCTCCATTCCATATATGTAATGGGAATTTCTATTACATATCTAATGACTATGAAATATGAATGCAAATTTATAATTAATTTAAATTAAAAAAAAAATCATTAACTAACTATTACATAATAAAATGGAACGTCTCCATTATAAATATGAAATGAAGAGAACTCACTCATAAGCTTTATATTATAATAAGTAGAAGGTGTGCACACCATATAAGTGTGCAATTACAAAATTCTATAATAATTTATAGATGTGCAGTTATAGAAAAAGATAACCGCACTATTTCTAAAAATAGGAATTTTATGACATCAATACCGATTCCACCCTTCACATATATAATAGTATAGGTACTATAGTTATATATATCCCCATATGACATTATAGTAATCTGCTGCATAATGCAAAATATCTAGGGCACAGACAGTGATGAGCGTAAAGTTATTAGTTGTGAATGGGTGAATTACGCTGAGGTGGATCATAGTCTACATGTACTATGTCTTCATTTATACTATTCTTCTTGTATGTATCTCCTTCTTTGTCTTTATGATCATCAGATCCCAGTTCCAGTACTGTTCGGGCTCGCCATCTTGACGACTCCTACACAACCATCACACAACAACACCTATCCGATGAGTGTGTTGTTAAATTTAAAAATATATATATTTTGATTTTGATTTCAAAAAACATATTGTGTGCTGTTTAAGTAATCAAGTTATTATTTTTTCGACTGAAAGTCTTAGGTTTGAATCTCAATCTTCACTTTATATAAAATCTATAACATGAAAAAGTAGAAATGACTGGAGGAGACAAAAATACATGCCCCACATCCACAATATTGCACAAGTTGTCTTCTTTTTTATTTTGTTTTTGTCCAAAACACTATATAGGCACATTACAAAGAGATGACTCCTCGTGCATATATTCATGCACAATATTAATATGCATGCATGTATTCATTTTTTTATTGCCTTGTTATTGTCACAAAAGACATGATGAGAGAGATAGGTCATCTAAAAGTCTCTTTGATTGCCCATATGAAAGAAGTAGAAAAGTTGAGAGTAACTTTTACCTCAATTTTTGTTGCCTTTAGCAAACCCACGTGAGACGAAGCCTCACCCATCTCATTTCCTGCATGTTCCATCTCTATCAAGCATAATAACTATATAATAAACTAAAACATATAATTCAATCAACAAACCATGTATCTACAAGCTAGCATGGGATATATGTACAAATCTTTCTTGGTTGATTACATTTTGGGTTAAACTAGACTTTTCATCTATATAATTTGATTTAAATTTCATTTTAATACTTATGGTTATTGTTTTAATTTAAGATGTTAAGATTATATATATTAAATCCAACTTCAATTTAATTTTTATATCCAAATTAAATGTTAAAACTCATGATTTTCTCACATGAGGAGTATATGTGAAAATTTTGATGGTAGTTTGGACAAATGGCCAAACTTAAATTGGATTTGAAGTTCAAGGTTGATATTTTATTCAAATTGAAATAATAGAAATTAAAGTAAAATTTAGGTCAAATTATAAAGATAAAGGATGTAATTTGTCATTTATTTTTTCGTGAACTATATTAGGATGTCTAAAAAAGTAAAATGAAAAGTTGCCTAGAATTAAGTGAATGGATCAGTTTCATTCAAAATATAACTCACATCAAACTAAGTTATCAAAATTTTTACAAGATTTCCAAAAAAGTAAGTGAAAAGTTGCCTAGAATGAAGTGAATGGATCAGTTTCATTCAAAATATAATTCACATCAAACTAAGTTATCAAAATTTTTACAAGATTTCCAAATTTTAGTTCTTATACAAATTCTCTAAGGAAGTGTTTAGTTCACTAAAATAAAAATTGAATGAAATGATAATTTTATTAAAATATTCATTATCACATTTGATTTACTAAAAAAAAATTGATGAAAAACATATTAGAAGTATATCATTATTCACTACTATAAGAAATAAGCATTCCATATGCAGTATAAGGCTAAGTTCATTTAGGATAAAAGTGGTAGAAAGTAAAAGTTCCTTTAGGAAAAAAGTGGTAGAAAGTAAAAGAAAGAAAAAAAAAATACAAATTTTTATGAGTGTGTTTAATATGAAAGTGGTAAAAAATACAAAAATAATAATAATAATAATAATAATAATAATAATTTTCTTGTATATTATTATTGTAACTAACTTTATAATTTCTTGCAAAAAAAACATGGCAACACACAAGAAAATCTAATTTTGTCTATATAAAACTTATCTATAATTAAAATTTCAAAATTTTCTATCCCTTTCTTTCAAAATTTCCAAATTATAATGCTTACAATTTTTTTTTTTCCTTTCACTTCACTTTCCACCAAATTTTCTTTTTAATCAAACATATTTAAGGAATAATCATGCCATTCCTTTTTATTTTCATTCCAATAAATTAAGCTAAGCCTAACACTATTTACGATATAAAAAATAAAAAAAAAATAGAATCATATAATATATATCAGTCATACAAAATTGAATTACAAGGAACTATGTTTAAAGTTGTCATGGTTAGTCTAGTACTAATTATCCCGAGTCCATAGATCCAACTGATCATTATATCATTTCTTCTTTCTCTATTAGGGAAAGTATATAAGGGGATGTTTGGCATAAAAGAAAAGCAAGTTCAGCCAAAAGAAAATGAGGATAAAATTTAGGGGAAAGGGGAGAAAATTTTCAGTTGTGAGAGGGTGGCCGTGTCCTTGGCCGCGAATAGTCCGAGTGAAACCCAAGATGGTCGGCGACAACGTTCTTGTGATTGTGGGGGAGATGCCAATTAGAAACTGAAACAAGAGGCTTTAATGGAATAGAACCTGAAATTGCTTCTTCAGTGTACTTGTTCTTCTTCATTTCCTTCTCGAAGTCATTCCATTCCTTAGGCTTTTGAGTCACCATTGCACCATTATGATTCCTCCGATCATCACCAATGCTATCCCCATTATTTTCTGCTCCTTTTTTAGTTTGATCAATAGTGAGTTTAACCTTCTCATTCACCTGCACCCACACCACCATCACATTACACAATCATACTATTGACCGCAACAGTGACACCATTGTAAGTAGTGTCATGTCATTAGTCAATAAAATTTCACAAATACTACACTAATCCAACTATGTAATTCTTACTATCGTAATATGAGATTTTTCATTGGTTAATAATTAATGCTATTGTGTTAATATACACTAGATGATGTGTCACCTCACCTACCAAATGGGTGGAAAGAAATGGACCTGATCTCTCACTTTTTTCTTTTTTTTTTTTTTGATCAGCGAAAGAAAGATTTTATTTAAAGCTAATTGACCAAGAAACCCCACCTGACCTCATTTAAAGCTATTAATTGGTAGATGTTGCAATGCAATGTGTCAATACTTACAAATGACACTGGTTTATTTAGAAATGTCAAATGAAAAACTTTCATCTCTAAAATTATCACTGGCAGTGTCAATATACTATAATTGGACTGAAAGAAATAGAAGAAGCGGAACCAAGAAAAAAGTAGAGGACTCTTTTGTGAGGACTGGCAGTGTCAATATACCATAATTGTTCTGAAAGAAATAGAAGAAGCAGAACCAAGAAAAAAGTAGGACTCTTTTGTGAGGACTGAGATCCTCTCCATTAGTGGAAGACATAAGAGCAAGAATTTCTGCCCGGACTGGAGGAATATGGGAAAACACAAACACAAAAACTGGGAATTATCTGTCTGTTTGTTGGGGAATCTCAACTGCTACACTTGAACCAAACTTAGGCCAAGGTTCAATTTGGTGTGCTAACTGCCAATTCCTCTCTGTCTCTTGTGTTTTCATGAGATAGCATTAGATAATAGCTTCCTATGTGAAGCTGTGTGTGATACTATCAATTTTTTTTCTTTTTTTCTTTTTTTATAACAAGGAACTTTCGGACCCTATTTTCAGTAAAATCGGGGTAAAATAAAACACAGAATATGTGTGAACACTAGCTAATGTCACATATCAAATGGACATGAACCTAAAACCACTTAGTTGTTTATCTGGGACTTACCATTCACATTAGCCCTTACAAATGTGTGTGAACACTATTCATAAACCCTAGAGTACCCAAACAACCTTAAAAACCTGGCCATTTACCCATAAATTAGGTCGTGTGATTCGCAAGTCCAAAATGAATTTGAGACATAGTTAACAACAGAGATATTCGCAAATCTGTATGTTTTGTATATGATAATTAAGCTCATTTACCAAATAAGCGAGGACAAGGACGGAGCTAGGAGAAAACTATGGGGGCCATGGCTCCCTGTTTGTGTGAAAATTATTATTTGACATAGAACTTTATAAATATTTATATCATTTTATACATAAAATAGCCCTTCATATAAAAAAATATGTCATTGTTTTTCTATCTCGAATTCTCTTTCTATTTTACATACAAAAAAAAAAAAAAAAAACTTTTTCATCTTGTTAAAAATTGCTTCTATGATATTTTCTTTTATGTATATAATATATATATATATATATCATATTATACATACATATGTGTTTTATATATATGGTGAAAAAAATTATTTTTCTTTTCACCCTTCCGATAATGAAATCTTGGTTCCGTAAGAAAATGAAACTAACCTTGCTTGGAGAAACAAGTTGTCGGTCAAAACCTCCATTATCAATGACCCCAAGTCGTCGAGCATTGCATGCATAAGAGGAAAGACACAAGCAGAAGATGAAAAGAGAAGATATGATGGACATGATGAGAAAGAAAAGATGACTAGTTTTTATGGGTTACAATGTCTCAAGTACTCATAAACAAGGCAGGCTTGGAAATATATGCTTATGTGTACTATAGTAACTGTGTAAGCTTAACTTTATATAAGGGTGGAGGAGGCATTCAAATTTGAGGAGTTCGAAGAGACAAAAGAGGGAATTCCAGAGAACATGCAGGTGATTAATGAGTGATGAGACGTATGGAGAAGGTTAAATAGGGGTAGGGATGGCCTCCCTTTGTCTCCTCTCCTCTCCTCCCAACTTTCACTTCACCACCAAATGTTGGCCCCCCCCTAATGCCCCCCCCCCCCCCCCCCCAATGCTCTTATACCCCTTGTACTGAAAAGAAATGGTGCACATATAGACGGGCAAATTATGTTGGCCGTGCTATATTTTAATTCTTGTGTTATTTAATTCTTATATTTTTAATTAGTTCAATTTTTATTCTTAATTTTATAGATTTTATTTTAATTTGGTCTAATTAATAATATCGTTAGTATTTTAAAGAAAAATCATCACTAAATTAGTTGAGGTTAACTGACTGAATTGAGTAATTTTATAATTTTGTCTTTAAAAATATGATACGTAACACTTGTGTGCGTATTTTCCATAAAAAAATGCTAAAAGTTGTAATGAATTTGACCAAATTAAAACAAAATCATAAATTTATCGACAAAATCGAACCAATTGAAAATGCAATAACTAAAATGATACAAGAAACAAAATATAAGAACTACTATCTTAATTTGTTTGGTATATAATTTGCATGCACACAACTGATATCTATATCTATACTATATATTAAGCAAAATGGGGTTTTTAACCCAAACTTTGTGGGAGCTCCAATCTCCCAATCTAAATTTCTTGATTTTTTTATTTTAAAAAAAAAAATCTTAGCATTTATTAACTTATGCATTTATTAACTTCTCTCAACTCTCAAGTCTTACTCTCATAATAACACTAAAAAAAATTCTTTGAAATCCAACACATATGAATTCCTTGAAAAGTTTCAACACATATGATTATTTTTTTTTGATCAGCAAAAAAGAACTTTATTGAGTAAGAACCAAGGAGGAAACCTTACATCTTAAATCAATAAAGGAAAAACAAGGACGGCACATGAAAGCCACCCAAAAGAGTGGAGTCACAAGCCAAGACTAGTTGAAAAGAGATCAACCAGCAAAAGAGAGAAACAGCAGCAGAATAGCACCAGCAGCTACACTCCAACAACAGCAGAGTTGCACCAGCAGCATTGCAGCTCCAACAAAGAAGCAGCACCAGTAGCAGCAGAACAGAGCAACTCAGCGGAAGCAAGGGATATGCAACAGCAGCCACAATTCAAAGCCCCCTGATGGAATCCAAATTATACAGCAAATCATTAATTGAACAGTCCACCCCTTTATTATGATACTTCACCAAAAAGGCAATGTGAAGTTTGATGGACTCACAGACTTTGCACCAGTTAGCCACTGAACCAACAAATCTCATCTCATTCCTGGCCTTCCACACAAACCACATTACCACAGATGGCAAGGCATCCCACATGCTCTGAAGCACTTTCTTAAATTTAAAACCACTCCACCAATCCAGCAGGTGAGATACATTATCAGGCATAACCCACACCAAACTCCACCATTCTACCAAGTCAGACCAAATTCGCCAAGCAAATTGACAATGAAGAAGAACATGACTCACTTCTTCAGCACAGGAATTACAAAAGCAGCAAAGAGAGGAACCACTGGGATCAAGAGCTCCAATATTCTGAAGAAACACAGAAGTTTTGAGTCTGCCTCTCCATGCCAACCAACAGATGAATTGCATTTTAGGTGGAGAAAAGCCCTTCCAAAGTAACCTAGGCACCTGAACACTTGGACTGACAGTGCAGGAGATCCAATCATAAGCAAGTTTAACTGAGTACACCTCTGAGGCACCAAAAGTCCACACCAATTTGTCCTTAACACCAGGTCTTAACACTGGGCCAGAGTTGAGCAAAAGAATAAGGTTAGAGAGATCAACAGATTCCCAGGAATAGAGTCTTCTTCTGAAATTTAACACCCATCCATTAGGAGAAGACCAATTGCTCGAGATCACAGAGACAGAAGCCTCTTTTTTGAGAAAGCATAAAAAGTCTAGGGAAAGCCACCTTTAGACAACCAGCATTAGTCCAAGGGTCATTCCAAAAGAACATCTATTCCCATCTCCTAATCAATTCTGATATGAGAGTGCAGAAAATCAAAGAAGATAGGCTTAGATACAACTGCTAAAAGAATGTCAGTCCAAACTCTAGAACCACTGAAATGGGAATCAGTTGAAGGCAACCAAGATTTTGGCTCATACTTGTATTTGCTGCAGATGATATCTTTCCAAAGAGCCTTCTCCACACATCCAAACCTCCACCACCACTTAGCCAGAAGACATAGATTCATATCTCTAATCTGTCTAATACCAAGACCACCATCTCTCAAATCTTTAGTAACTTCAGACCATTTAACCAAATGAATTTTATTCTTAAGATCAGAACCCCCCCATAAAAAGGAAGCCTGAATACTATCAAGATCTTTAGCAACACCTTCAGGTAACTTGAACAAGGATAAATAATAAACGGGCAGATTGCTCAACACCGATTTGATCAAAGATAATCTTCCACCAAAAGACAGATGCCTTCTCTTCCAGCTGGCAAGCTTAACTTTAAACTTCCTAACGACAGGCGCCCAAGTAGATTTGAATCTAGGACTAACACCCAGAGGGAGACCCAAAAAAGAAATAGGAAGCGCACCTTTAGAGCAATTCAGAATTTCAGCAAACAGGTCCAGACTGGCCTCCTCTACACCAACTCCAACAACCAAGCTTTTGCTGTAATTGATCTTGAGGCCAGACACAACTTCAAAACATCTAAGCAGCCTTTTAATGCAAAGAATTTCCTCAATATTGGCCTCACAGAACAAGATGGTGTCATCCGCAAATTGAAGGTGTGAAACCTTAACCAAATCATTCCCAACAACAGCCCCATTAAAGAGTCCTAACTGTCTAGCCCTCAAGATCAAAATATTAAGGCCCTCCACAACGAGATTAAAAAGAAAGGGGGAGAGAGGATCCCCTTGTCTAAGACCCCGCTCAGCAATAAACTCATTTGAAGGGCTGCCATTGACTAAGACAGAAATTCTAGCATTAGTAACACAGTTTTGAATCCAGCACCTCCATTTATGACCAAATTCAAAACTCTCCATCATATTAAGCAAGAAACTCCAATTAACACAATCATACGCTTTTTCAAAGTCGATTTTAATAATCACACCTCTCTTCTTTTTACTTCGCCACCAATCCAACACCTCGTTTGCAACAAGCACCCCATCAAGGATGAATCTCCCCCCCAAAAAAGCTGATTGGGAAGGGCCAATAATAGAAGAAATAGCTGACTTAAGTCTATTAGAAAGAACTTTGGCCAGAAGCTTATACATGGAGCCAATAAGACTGATAGGTCTGTACTCATTGAGGCTACTAGGATTATCACTCTTAGGAATAAGAGCAATAAAAGAAGAACAAAGACTGGAGGCCAGCTTCCCAGAAGCATAAAACTCTTTGAAAAATAACATGATATCCCCTTTCATAAAATTCCAACACTTCCTGATAGCCAAGAGATTAAATCCATCTGGCCCAGGGGCCTTATTCCCGTCACAGGCCTTTAAAGCATTCCACACCTCGGCCTCTGAGAACTCCTTTTCAAGATCAGAAGCTTGGGAACCGGCTAAGGTCTGAAAGACACCCCTTATTCTTGGCCTGACCTTCCAAGATTCTGAAAAAGCATTCTTGAAGTGATTCCAGACCTCTATTTTTACTGCTGCTGGATCATCAACTAACACCCCATTAGCTACCACTGAATTAATGAGATTAATATTCTGTCTACACTTAACCATCAAATGGAAAAACCTTGTGTTCTTATCACCTCTAAGAGCCCAATCTTGTCTGGATTTTTGGAGCCAAAACCACTCAACCCTTTTACTAAATTTCCAAATTAACTCCTTCAACTCAGCTCTTCTGGAACTCTCAACAACCGATAACTCTCTAGACTCGGCTAGCAAGTCCAACTGATGGAACTCCTCCTCAGCAAGACTTAGCTGGGATGAAAGGTTGCCAAACACAGATACATTCCACTCCTTAAGATGCTTCTTTAAACGACCCAATTTTTTGAACAACTTATATCCAGCCCACCCCTCAGGCCCATCTTCGAGCCAAACCTTTTCAGCCATAGGCAGAAAGTCAGAATGGAGAACCCAACATTTCATAAACCGAAAGGGTTTAGGACCCCAATCCCTATTATCCTCCTTCAAAACAATAGGACAATGATCAAAGACAGTCCTAGGTAACCCCCAACATTTAAAATTGAAGACAGCAAGCCACTCAGAGTCAAGAATGAACCTATCAATGCGACTCCAATTTCCATTTTCCCTGGAATTGCTCCACGTGAATTTTCTCCCTAACATAGGCAGCTCCACCCCCTCAAGGTTATCAATGAACTCATTGAAATCATTCATACCCACACTTCTCTTGGAGCAACCTACTCTTTCACTTAAACACCTAATCTCATTAAAATCACCCCTGATGCACCAGGGCTTTGGATACAGAGGCTTGATCCTAACAATCAAATCCCATAATTCTCTTCTCTTAACAACGTCATTAGAAGCATAAAGATTGACTAGCACACCATCAAAACCAGATTTAACTTTACCAGCTACCACAATAAAGTTCCTGGAACAACAACAATCCTGAAGCAAAAAAACTCCAGGATTCCAAACACACAAGAGACCTCCAGCAGAGCCAATCGCGCCTACTTCCAGGAAATCAAAGCTATCAAAAGGCCAAATGGATCTCACCATATCAGAATTGATGACCTCTCTCTTAGTTTCTTGAAAAAACACCATGTCTACCTTCTCCTCTTTAAGAACTTTCCTAATTTTCCTTCTTTTAACCTCTCTCCCCAAACCTCTAATGTTCCAGGACAAAATATGCATAATAGAAGACAAAAAACACCAGCAACTCCAAGCACTGAGAAGACTTACCTACCCTGTTGATTCCTCCTCTGCTCGATCCTTGCCAAGTCGTTCCTCTCCAAATCAGCAGTTTTGCTAAGCACCACATCCTCCTGGGCATCAAAGTCAATACCCAGAGCTTTACCCAACTGCTCGCAAGCTTGAGCTTCATTAAGGATAATTCTCCCGCTGCTGGAATCGGACTTTGAAGACGATGCCAACGAAAATGTTGCAATCGCAGCTTTAAGGGTGGCTTCTTTCTTCGTATAGGGCAATTGATATCCGCTCCTCTGCCCTTGAGGTCTCACAGCCCCCTGAATCAGCTCCACAGGAAGAGGATTCTTGCATCCCTTTATGCCACCCTGAGCTGAAGTTTGGCCTTCGATTGGACTTGATTGGCAACACCAACGGTGCTCCCAGAGATGCCTTCCTCCACCGACTCAAGTGAGCCACCCTCTTTGTCCACAGCCTCCAGGTGATCCCCAATGATAGAAGGCTGAACCTCCATAAACTGATCCACCTTCTCTAGATCAGAAAAACCACACCTTGTACCAAGAAGAGGCCCAACAAAGGAGGGTTCACCCAGCACAACTTCTAAATTCAATCCTGGTTGAGGCCCAATTGACTTACTAAAACTCCTCATGAAGCCCATCTGAGACCTAACAAGGCCCAGATCAATATCAGGCCCTGCACAATTCAAAACCTTACCTCCCTCTTTTTGACAATCAGCCCGTTGGACATCATGCACTGAGCATGATTCTTTCACTGCCGACACCGAGTCCCAATGACCATGCATGCCAGCCACTACAGCTCCAACATCCTTCTGGGGAGAGTAAAATTGCACCTCCTCATCATTACCCACCGCCCCTTCAGGCCTCTGCGTCTTCTTGCTCCTGCCACCAGCGACTGAAGATTCCGATCGGTGTTCGGCATGCGAACTGAGACCCCACTTCTGATTATTATCTCTCATAATAACACTTTAATGTATTAAGAACAAGTATAAAAAAAATTTCTTGAAAAGTCTGACACATGATTATTATCAAAATATTAAACTTTAATATAATATAATAAAAAAAAAGATATTTAATTCTTTGAAAAGTCTAACACATATGATTATTATCAAAATATTAAACTTTAATATAATATAAAAAAGGAAAAAAAAAAACATTTAAAAAAAAAATTTAAAAATCACAATTCACATATATAGATAATTGTAAACACAATCCGTGCATAACACGGGGGATATGCTACTAACTTTTATTAGAAAGGCCCGTTTGCTTTATAGATAGATTACCATTTAATTTGTATTATTCAAATATATAATTGTTAAATTACTAAAATTTTGATACATTTATTCTTTAATTTGTATTACGACTTCTCGTTTGTGTTGGGAGTGTTTAAGCACGAGTCATTCCGTAGTATTAGGGGTGAGCAGCGGATATACCGATCTGCCAAAACCGACCGAACCGAATCGATCCGCCGCATTTTGGACGGATGCGTGATGACAAGCAGACGGTTGCGGATTGATTTTCTCCAATCCGCCAATTTGGCGGACGGATGACGGATTTGAGATTTCTTTGGCCGCAACCGAACCGCCGAACCGCCAAACCGCCAAATCGCGAGCACCCCTAGTAATTTATAAGACTTTGTATTTTCAATTTGTTTAAATATTATGTTTGTGTTTTCAATTGAAAAAGAGTTTAAATATTCTGTTGAAAAAAAGTTTTCAACTTGAATATATTTTTTGAATTGAAAAAAATAAACATATTATTTATCTATATTTTTTTATTTTTAAATCTAGCTCTAAAAATAATAAATAGAAAATATGATATATGCTGGTTGGTTTTTGTTTTAAAAAACATATGTAGATGTAACAATATAGAGACATACAATCTCTACTACTGCTCTGTTCATGGTTTTGGTGGTTTGAATTATTATTATATTTTAAGAATCACAGATTGTAATACTTTATGTGGATGAATCATGCTGTGATTGTAATATGTAGATGAGGCATGCAGTGATCGTGATATTCTAAAGTTTCAAACTTTCTTTCTTTAGATAAGGAATACAGTGATTGTAATACTTTTTTAAGTCATTGACTGTAATATTTTCTTTTTCTTTTTTCTTTTTTCTTTTTTTTTTGAGGAAATGCACAAGTTGAATTATGTTAAAAATTTATAAAATTTTAAACCGCCAAACCGATTCGCATCCATCCGCCAAACCGCCAATCCGCTCAATCCACATCTGCCGGATTGGCGGACGGATGCGGATTGATTTTCTTTAATCCGCCAATCTGGCGGACGGATGACGGATTGGAAGTTCCGTGACCGCAACCGACCCGCGCCCACCCCTACGTAGTATGTATGTAGGAAATCTTATGGTGACCATACACGCTTTACTATAAATTGACATAAACACATATGAATTTCCTGAAAAGTTTCAACACATATGATTATTATCTCTCATAATACCACTTTAATGTATTAAGAACAAATATAAAAAAAAAATTTGAAAAGTCCAACACATGATTATTATCAAAATATTAAACTTTAATATAATATAATAATAAAAAAAAGATATTTAATTCCTTGAAAAGTCTAACACATATAATTATTATCAAAATATTAAACTTTAATATAATATAAAAAAAGAAAAAAAAGAAAACATTTAAAAATATATATTTAAAAATCACAATTCACATATATAGATAATTGTAAACACAATCCATGCATAACACGGGTGATATGCTAGTATATATATATATAGGAAAACTCTAGATACCCAAAATTCGAATATCCCCGTAAAACAAATGAATGGCTGAGATTTGATTGTATATTGTGGAATGTATTGAATCTCAATCATATATATTGATAATTCTAGTCTATGTCTGGGTATAATTACGAGTTTCTAGTAGAATTGATATATATATACATATATATGGGATAAATTACACTATTAATCCCTTTAGTTTGAGTGAAACTTTACTCTAGTCCTCCTAATTTGAACATCATGCTTTCAATTTATCTCTTTGCCATTTAATGTTAAAATTTTGAATGTAAAAAAAATATCACATGTAAAATTAGAAAGATTAAAGTAGAATTCAAAAAAAAATATACAGACCATCAATGTAATAAATAAATTACACCTGCACTCCCTTTAATTTTTTTTTTTAATTTCACTTTGATCCCTATAATTTTATATATATTGTTATTCTGTCTAAAATGTTAACAGCGTATAACAGAGGAGCAAAATTGTAATAAAATCAAAAATATAAAGTTTAAATTGTCTCAATTAAAATTATGAAGACTAACATAATATTTCGCTTAAATTATTCAAACTAACGATATAATTAATTTACGCTATACGTATACACATTTATATAAAGAGAAGAATTATATATTGTTCAGTTTAAGTAATTTGAGCTTAATGATCAGATTATTGAGCACAATTCTTTATGCCAATTTAGTTAGAACAGTGAGATGTTACGATACGTTGTATTGCCCACTTTTGTTACTCTCTGTCCCGAAAATAATAATTTTTTTTTAGAGAATTTAACTTTTTTTAATAATATAATTATTGTATTTAAAAAAAATTGATTTTCAAAATTACGGTTTGATAGTACATTTTTTTGGAGAATATCAATTGTTATAAGTGTACTTTTTATGTTATTAATGAATTTAAAAGAATGGCAAAATAGGAAATTCATATTATTTTAATCCTTAATTTTTGAAAAAGAACTAATATTTTGGGACAATAAAAAATAAAATAAATAACTAATATTTTGAAACAGAAAGAATATTATCGTATGCATTAAGTTGAACTTTTAGTATACATTAATAATATTTTCTTTTTTTCTTTTTACTCATAAAAATAAAAATAAAATAAATAATAAGAACACATAGTTTGATGGCTAAGAGACAAATGTGTTTTCAATCTGTTGTGGGGGGGACTACTTATTTTCCCTATATAACTTTTCAAGAGAGATACATCCTAAGCTGTTTGGCGATCTGCACATCTCAATGAATTAATCCACTCTACTTCTTATTCAAATCACAGCAATTATTCATTATTTCAAAAGCATTGACGTGACAATGTCACATAATGGATAAGGTATGAAATAAATTTTTTTTCAGTTCCACGATGTTTTTTTGATTCTTACTTATTTATTTATCTTCTTTTACATTCAATAACTAATTGCTTAAATTGCGAAATAATTTTATTCGTTCGTTAAATTGTTTCTTAATCATCAAAAAAATATAAATATAAAATTATAAATGCATTTCATTTGCACCCACTCTTTATGTTAACAACTATTGGAACCATATTATTGGACTTATTTTGTGCAATCAAATCACTGTATGCCAGTCAACAATTTTGAGAAGTAAAAGTATGTTCTTCTAAAAATTTTATGTAGAATTCATGACTGAAAAAATATGAGAAGCAACATTTTTGAAAATGTAAGTTACTTGATGAATTTTTTGGCTTGATAAAACCAAAGGCCAATACTATAGTTACACTTAGCAATAAACATGAAGATAGTAGAATTCATTACCTTTGTGTCTAATAGTAAAAAACATTATAAAAGTGCATTTAATATTTTTCTAAAATCAACTTTTATTATTGAGACAATTGCAGAAAAATGGTATAAATTTAAAATAATTACAAAGAGATGAAATTACAAGACCTAATGCATAATTTAATGTAGAAATTGCTTATATTTCCATAACATTATAATTATTTTGCGTTGATATCATTTTTTTTGCAATTCTCTCTTTGTTATTTATATATATATATATATATATATATAGCATTTCTCTTTTGAAAATTTAGAGAGTGATAGTCACAAAATAAATGCAAGTATATAAAGAGACATCCACCACAGAGCAAATAAATAGTCTATATACTTGAGCCAACAAGTCAAAACTAAAATCAAAGCAAATGAATAGTCTATATATTTAAGCCAACAAGTCAAAACTAAAATCAAAGCAAATAAATAGTCTACATATTTAAGTCAAAAGTCAAAACTAAAATTAAAATCATATTACTTGACGCAATTATGATTTTTTTTTTTTAAACTTTTATAATAGTTAAAATAAAAATCATATTGTTTTTAAATTTTGTTAGTTTTTGACTTTTTAGTAAAAATAACAAAAGTAACAAAGCTTTTTTGACTAATATAACTAAACCTTTTGACTTTCTTTTTAACATATTTTAGAAATAACTTTTTTTAACTTTTTTTTTTTATCGGCAAAGAAAAATTCCATTAAAAACATGAAATTTACAGGTACAAGGAAAGATAAACGCAATGAGAGAGATTTGAAGAGTAAAAACTTACTCTCCTACTACTGCTACTCGCGTTCTTACAACCAATCCCTTAGCCTCACGATTTTAAAAATTAAACAACAACAACAGAAAACTAAAATAAAATAATCCAAACTCTTGAGCCCCCACCTAAAATAATCCAAACTAAAATAAAATAACTTTTTTTAACTTTTTAATATGTGACAAATGATAAAAATAGCTTTTTAAGTAATTGGGTTAACAAAATCAAATAAATTCACTTATATAAGTGAGTGACAAAGAGGCCCAAATTAATGCTAGATTAGTGTCTCCAAACTGGTTCTCTCATTCCCCCAAGGCTGCTTCAATCTATTCTCTCTTTTGATTTGTCATTTTCTGCTTTGTAATTCTGCTCTTTTCCTTGTTTAATGGATTTCCATGTTTCAAAATTAAATAATTAAATAAGTAGATCATTTGATTAATTAACAGACATGTATTAATAAATTAAAATAGGCCACAGTGAAAAGTGTTGGGGAGATGAAAATCTTGTCCCAAAAACAAGCAGAAGAAGTCAAAAAGTGAAAACAGAAGTAGTTAGAGAGGCAATCCCATTTCATTTCATTTCTTTTGTCTGTTTGATTTCTAGATTTCATGCTTGCTGGCTCCGTGTCTTGCTCTCTTCCATTTCATTAGTTAAATTCAATAGGTAAAAATAAAAAATAAATAAAAATGTTACCATAGAATTAGTTTATAAATTTACAATAAATGTTACATATGCATCTCTTAAAAATCAGGATGGAATTAAGAAAAGATTATAGGGGAGTATGATTCCCCTGCTTATAAGAATACTGATTGTCTTAATACTTTAAAAAATGTATATTTCATTTTTATACGTACAATGACCCCTCACTATAATTCTTCTCATTCTCTTTTTATTATGCACCAAAACAGCTTATCCACCCAATCAAAAATTGTTTACATGGTCTTTAATTTTATTTTTTTTATTTTTTTATTTATTTAACTTACATATCCATTATGTGTGTGCGTGCGCGAGCACTTGTGTATGGTGTGAACAAATTTGAATAAAATTTTGGCCTATCTAGTGATAAAATTCTGGTTTCATCTCTGTTTGAAGGTGTATAGTGTGTACACTTTATTATTAGGGTAAACTGAACACTATTTTTATCAGCAAAAAAAAAAAAAAAAAAAACAACCTTTATTGATGAAATCAACATAAGCACATATGGAAATACATCAATAAAGAAGAGGGAAGTGCACAAAGCATCATAGCAAAACTCTCCGATCTCAATTAGGTTGACACCAAGAAACAAGCTCAAATCATATGCCAGCACATACCCAACAGGGTGAATGAACACTTAAATTCGTGAAAACTTAAGACATCTGTGAATTTGTATTCAACTTACATATTTTGATGAGATCACTTATGTAATTCGTGAAAACTTACTTAATTTTGTGATAGGGTTGCATTGTACATTGCACACCAACTTTTTTTTTGTTATTTTGATGGGAAATATAGACATTGATTGAATATTAATGACATTCCTGTCGCGTTTATTATTGTTATAAATATTGAATTAATGATCAGATAATATATGTAATGTGATAAAAGGAGATATGATCGTTGTAGTATTAGTCTTACTTGTATAACCTTTTTGGATTATTATTTATTTATTTTAATGAAGACTTGAAATTGAGAAATATATTGAATATAATTTCTAGGAATTTTAAATGTCATCATGCAACAAATAAAAACATGACAGTTTGAATTTCATTTTCATAAAATAAAATGGCAATAGGCGAAGAATTTCTAGAGAGATTCGATGACACGAAATTACCTAGCAAATTCTTTCAAATATTCTTGAAATAAAATATAAAAATAAAATAAAATGAATTTTAAAATATATATATATATATTGAAAACAGAAGATATTATTAGTAGGCATTTGTTTTGATTGTAAATCTCATTTACATGTGGTAAAACTGCATAGTTTAAGCCTTATTTGAGAAGTGGGTTATAATCTACTTCTCAGATTATAACCCATTTCCCTCTCTCACAAGAAGCTGATTATAATCAACTTATAATCAGCTTTTAACCAAAAAATTGATTATAACAACCTTTTCAAAATAACCCTAACAAGAAGAAGAAAAAAGGATGTTATTTTAAAAACGTTTTGAAGCTGCGACCACATGGACAAACCATTGTGCGACAAAAGTGTTTGGGGATTAGAGCTTGGGATTTGAGGAGAGGACAGTGTCCCCAAACCCTAAGTCAGTTGGTCTCTTTAAAGTCCAGCATTGTTGGTCTCCCCAGAGCCCTTGTCTCTCTGCTGCAGTGTTGTTTATTTTTTATTATTTTAATACAATAATCAGATGATCAATGAGGCAATCAGTCCCCCATAATAACGGGTCATTAACAAACATAATTCCAATTTAATAAAACACACAAGCACCGCCAACCATAGTCCCATGTTAGTAAGTAAACACGTCAAGATTTTTTTTAAGAAAAACAAATTAATTAAAATAAATTTTTTTTAAAAAAAATGTTAATAAGTATACAAGTAAAGTGGTTTGACTATAAAATCACATATATACAAGAAGGTTGATCCCAAAGCCACAAAACGTTCAATGATGTTTCCAACTCAATACATACATATTTGGGTTACTCTTTAGCGGCAATTAGTACTTGAATAATTTGTGATTTTCCTAGTGTAAGCAATTAAGAATACATGTACAGTACTCACAAATTCATCGGGATACCTTGAACACCTCTATAATCATGTAAGAAATTCAAAAAACATATTTTCACGAATCCTGCTCATAAAAGTGAGTTATTATGGTCACTTTGATTGAGTATCTAGGAAAAAAGGCAGTGCAATGCCCTTGTTTGGCTGGCAGGAAAGATTTTTCTTCAATGTCAATTTTCTATACAAAAATAATGTGAATACAACACAGCCTAACCAAGCACTTGCAGACAAGTAGCTAAAGAGTAGCGAAAGACAACAATAAAGCAAGTAACGTAATCCTCTACACAAATAGAAAAATATCAAGGTGAAATTTCAAAAATACAATTGCTAAAAAGTCCTGTATATTCAGGATTTTCTGAGCAGAAGCAGAGCTGGTACAACGCAAAAACTATAGGGTGTAAAGTGAATATAATCCTCTCATCGGATTACATTGTCATCTCCTTCATGTCAACTGCATGCAGTGTCTAAATGCACTTGTGAATATAAAATTTTAAATACAATAATGCTGTGTTTGGTTAGGAGATTTGAGGAAAGATTTGGAAAAGGAAATGGAAAAGGTAGGTGAAATGTGAATAAAACATACCTATATTTCACATAGTTTCACACACCTTTTCCCTTTCCTTTTCCAAATCCTTCTCTAAATCCCCCAACCAAACACAGCGTAAAAGAAGAAAAACAAGAAGACATACAGTGCATGCTAAAGCAGAGTTAATGAAGGACAAGATATATGCAGCCTTCCGTCCATTTTTGAAGAGATTGTTTCCGTGACTCTAAGGCCAAGTTTGCCATATTGCAAAAAAATCAAAAAACCAAAAAATTACTCAAAAAGTTTAAAAGTTAATACTATTCACCAAAAGTCAACAATTACGGCTGCACAACTCTCAATTCTAATTTTTCCCTATAAATCAATTTTTACAATTTTTTATTACATATTTTTCCATAAAAAGTCAAAAAGTTAACCCAAACATCCATATTTTCTTCCTCAATTTTTTAGTCTAAAAAGACAAAAAGTGCACTTATTTAGAACACCCCAAACAACCCCTACGTCTAACCCATGCCATGATGACAGCAAATAGCAAACCTTTCCATTTCTAAGTGCACTTGTGGATGGTGTAATAAATTCAAAGAAACAACTGTCTGTAACAATGCCAGCCAAATTAGGAAAAACAGAAGACTCATGCTTGATGTCAACACTGGCAAATTTGATGTATATTCATTCATTCACTCATCTGATATCAAGCCCTAGTCAACAACAGACTGCATCCATTTATCATAGTGGCAAAAAGAATACAACAACATTTAGCAGGATCACAATAACAACCAGTATCAAAATTAGATTTACAAACAAAACAAAACAAAAACAGAGAAACTTGCCCATTCATACATATAGAGAGCAAATTTATTATATTTTCCCCAGAAAAAGCTATATTTGTACATTCTTTTTTCATACATAGCCGCCTCTATGTACAGAGATTGATGCTTGTACATATTCAACAGAACATGGCGAAAGAAACCAGACTGCAAGGTCGTTTGAGAACCTCTAGAATGTCTCCAAAACTTTCCAAATGTTGGGCCTGCCTCTTCTTTGGGCACTTGGAGCAAGGGCCATAACAACGAAAGAAAAAGTCATCGTAGTCACATTTGGAGCAGATTATTCACAGTAACAGTAACAGAATTTGTTCGCTGCAAATCCTGGAAGAATTTGATGCATTTTAATATCCAATTTAACTAATTAGGCAATTCTAATAACAATGATAATGAAATTTGAACTCAAAGGAACTTTACCCACTCAGTCAGAGGAACTTCACACAGTGTACTAATGCACAATAAATACAACTATTCCTTTTTCTTTTTTTTCTATTTTTGGTAAATAATAAATCATAACTATTCCACCTACAAATGAGTGCAGCAGATATAGAGTCATGAACCTGTAAACCTGGCTTTCAAAGCGGCCACTGGAACTATAGACAAGTTATAAATCAAAAACACCTAAATTTGATCCTAATTTGACAGGATAGCTGGAGAAAACCCAAAATGCTAGCAAAACACTTTATTTAAGCCTTAATTCATTACTTTACCATCATTATCCCTTCCCTTTCAAAACAAATACTTAAATTGTTATATTTTGAAATAAAGAAAAACAAACTAAACAGTATATAACAGACTTATAGTGATAAAAACAACAGAGATCCCTGTAACTCTAGCCACTAATAACAAACTTTTAGTGTGTACTGAAAAAGTAGGATGTGAAGCTACAAAAAAACTATACTGGTGCCCCACATGATCATACCCCTCAGGACTAATGGTCTTTCTAAAAAGGTAAGCTGGCTATCATCCGCTAAAAAAGCCAAAAAGCCAGTCAACTTCTCAAATACATTAGCTTTTTTAAATTCTACAAAAAAAGAGTCAAAAATCAAAAACAAAAAGTCACTAAAAATAGCCAACCCCAAACGACCTCTAAGTTACATGAACAAAAAAATTAGTGAAACTTCCCCTTATTTTTCCTGGCTAGAAAACCATGAAACTTAGAAAAGACGTTAAAACTTGAATCCAAATTATACCTGGAAAATTAGTTCATCTGGGATGTGGGGAAGGACCTCCCGTACTGTTTCAGCCATGGAAAGTATGTTTGCTATGTCATCATTTGCAGACTGTGAAGCAGTCCTCAAATGTAAACCACCAGCACCTCCAGGGTATCTTGCAGAACCAGGAGGAGGAATTGGTGAAGTTGACGTACCAGCCTGAGATGGATTCATAGGCCAAAGGCTCCAAGTAGCATCTTCAAGGGCAGTCTGGGCATAGGTTTCTCCTACAGCTGCAAGATGCCTCATCATCATCTGAACTCTTCCTAGTCCAACCGACCCAGTACCAGTAGATGGACCAGCTCCATCCAGACCTTGGTCAGACCAAGTATGCAACCAACTCGAATCCAATCCTGCCCCCCTATAAATGTAAAATGAAAAGAAAGAAAAGCAGTAGATAGATAAATAACACTGGTTTAAAGGATTGTTGTGGTAGAAAGAGGAGCGACAGAGGATACAACTGCGCGTCCTTGCAATTGCTTATTATCACTATAGCAGGTCTTTGCAACAAATCTACTATAGCAGGTCTTTAAAACAAATCTAGAGGCTAACCAGTGATTTTTCATCATCTTGGGTAAGTAGCTAGAGTTCACTATTTACCTTGCACAATAAAACATCGGGGCTGTTTAGTGTAGCTTATCTAAGTTGCTTATAGCTTTTTCATTTTGGCAGTTTGTGCTAGACTGTTTTGTGCAGCTTTTGCTTACAACTTATTAGGTAGAAATAGCTTAAATAAGCTGAAAAAAAGCTGATTATCTAGAAGTTGGGGGGTGCTTTTGGTTTCTACTTTCTGATTATCAGCTTTTAGCTTATAATAAGCTGCACCAAACAGACCTATCCTTAAAAAACTCAATTTGTGACATGTAATAAAAGTTTGTTGTATGGAAAACTATTACTTTAGGGCTTTTTGTGTTCGAAAAAGGCAGAACTATGCATGCTGGAAAATTCTTCTTGCAAAAGCAGGAAGCGAGATGCTCTCTTTCCCAACTAAAAATGTGAGAAAACAGCAACTAATCGAACACTGAAAAAAGCTATGAATTGCCGCACCATATTTCACAGAGGTGCTTTTCTTAGCTATAAGCAAAAAGCATCTGTCTTGAGGAATGGCATCCATCGAAGAGTAACCATACACATGAGATATAAGAATACAAACCTCCAAGTACCACTTTCTAAAGGGTTCTGCATCTGATTGGGGAACACTCCTGTGGGCAGGGTATGACCAGGAGGATTATGCCGATCAAGTCCGGAACTTATTTGATGGGCAAGTTGCTCATCAGTTGAAACATCTACTGCACGAGGGCTTGTTGCACCTTCGGGTCTGCCCACACGAAGTGGTTTTCGACAAGTGGGGCATGAATAATTCTCATTTAAACCTTGATCCAACCTAACATTGAACTGCCATTGTCAGCATTACATTAACTTTGTACAATGGCAATTCACATACAAAGAGCATTTACAACAAGTCATACCAAGATCTCAAACATGCAAGATGGAAAAGATGATTACACGATAGTCTCTTAGCCTTTGCCATTGGTTCCTGTCATTTTCCCACCCATCAAAGCTCAGAGACAAATAGAAAAATCAAACCAAGAAGAGGAATGAACTAAGCTAGTATGCTTACCCTACATATAGCGCATTCATCATCATATGCCCGTATCTCTTCAGATGTTGCATCAGGAAGTGCCCCATGAAGGGCACCTAAAGCTATCTTCAATCTAATAAATCCATTGATACGTTTTACAATTGCACTTAACAAGGCCTGTTCCACAGTATGAAGTAATTAACAAAAACAAATGTAAAATAGGAATGTAAAACTAAGCAAATCAAATGAATTGTCAATATATCACAATAAAAAGTAGCAAGAATATTTACACGTATATTTAGGAAAAGAACTACATCCACAAGATGAAATGACATGCCATGAAGCCACCAAATATGCACATAATGGCCAAGTGCCATCAACAACGTCATCATGTCCAGAAAAAAACCCAAGTTCCGGATAATAATGCATTTCCATTCCCACAATGAACCTGCAGTCATGACAAATTCCATCCACAAAATAATGAGAAATCCCATCCACAAGAATCAGAGGTATCATTGACCTTTAGCAAGAAACATAAGAATAGAAAACAGACAATTGGCCAGAATCATGGAAAGCCTTATTAGCAAGATAACAAAATAAATGAACTTTGCCAAGACAACCCACCAACTAAAAACAAGTCAAAGTTAAAATAATCACAAGCATCTAAACCTTTCAAAGTAAGAAATGAAGACTGGTACACAACTTTCTTGACAATGATGCTACTCCAGCAAGCTGAGGCATAGCTAAAACAGTCTATGTGCACCGTCAAGTATTCCCCTACATTCTTCCCCCGCTTTTTGTCAACTTGTCAACTTAACATAGAACAAAATGACCTAGTGTTAGTTCAACAATGGCAAATGCAGGTTGCTGAGAGCGATAACATTTGGTATTATTTGCCTGAAGTGGATACTTAAGACTCAAACCTACACTCTCATGTTTGATAGCCCAAGCTTTTACTACTGCACCAAGCAAGGGCTATTTTGTCCTTTTCATTTATTTTTTCCCCTTTTAACAGATAATAATACTCCTGTTGTTGCCTTAACGTGTTTTAACTATTCAATCGAATGACTTTTTCTTTTCTTTTTTTGCATAGGAATCTACTGAAAACTCTCCTGATGTTGCTGAATTTGTTGACCCTGGAATTACTCTTAAGCTTGAAGGACTAGGCTTGTAGAATGGGGAGGCCATATGCAAAAAGGAAGAGACTCATTTTTATTTTTATTTTTTATAAGCAAAGATTCCAATGACTTTTGTTTTGGGGGTGGGGGTGGGGGTTCGGGGATTAAAAAAAAAAAAAGAAGCAAGGTCATCAAAAATTGAGTCAGAGGAAGTACAAAATAAAGAACAGACAAATAAAAGCAATATCATTTCACCATTTTGGGAGCTCTGAACAGACAAGAAAAGAAAATGACCTATGGGACCAAAGAGCCTGAGAACCCCAACAACCAAGTAACAAAACAATAAAAAACACATGTATACATACAAGAATTTGAGAACTACCTGCTGCTGATATATCAAAGAGTTTTTGGCAATTTGTTCTGTTCCCTGCCGAGTGATGGAGCCATATATCAAGCAACTGAAAACCATGAACCACAACAGCCTACAAAGAACATTTTTGCAGCCAAAGAGTTCAACCCAAGTTTATTATACGTTGCATGAAGAAATGCTACAACATAGGCCTACATTATATATATATATATCCATTATGAAAGTGAAGATTTCCTGGCAACACTACCTGCAACGTCTCAAAGGCAATACTGAGAGGCTCAAAGAATAACAACAGAAACATAGCTGATTCTAATGTGCTGTATATCCCTAGACATAGCTTTATCCTGTAAGCAGCCAAAATTAAAACAAAACAAGAATAGTCAAGAGACATTTAAGAGGAAACGAATGAAAATTTGGAGGGTGAAAAAACTAGCATGGACATTAATTCCTTTGGTCTGCAAGAGATAAAAGTTCAAACATCATCATTCCTAACTTCTATGATCATTTGTTAGAAGTTTAAGGAATCAGCAGATTGTCTCTTCCTACCTCCATTTAGATTTCATCTTGAACCTTGGTCCAACTATATAATAATTAAGCTCAGCTATCACACATTTGTGCTGATCATAGTATGCTAAATTAAAGTGTACTTCAACTTTTTCTCCCAAACTGACTAAATATATAAAGATTTATGAGTTTTTCTGTCTATTAATAAAATAACTGACAACATAAAGTTGCAGTTAGTGATCTTTTGCACGTATAGAATATTAGATCAGAGATAAAAATAAATTGGTAACTCTGACAGTTTGCCGCAATTTAGAATATTTTATCATTCATGTGTGTACTCTTGTGATCTTTCTGTTCTTTTCTTCTTGAACACTGTTCTATTTTAATACAATGACAAGTATACACAAACAGAAAAAATTAACTCCCATGTAAAACTCCGGAGAGAATGATATGCTTAGGAATTTGGAATTTGGAATTTGACAGAGTCAAACTTTAACAGCATACAACCAACTCAAACAGAAATTTGTCTTCTTACTTAATTCCAACATCTAGAACTTCTCATCCAAACAAACCCCTGACACTGTACACCTTGATCAGAGGGAGAAACCACAACAAAAATCCAATTGTGGAGCAACAAAAGCCTTTATGAGATATTTTTATCTAATGAACACTTAAAAGGCCATGTGGATGCATTTCAGAGAAGCAGTCACTTGCAAATGAAAATAGAAATAGCAATTATTTCTAGCTTGTTGGGGAAAAACAAAGTTTACTCCAGCTATGAGTTTTGTTAGTGGTGGTAGGGAGTCTTGGGACTGAATTTGCCTCTTGCTCAAGCAGTCACTTTGAAGTATAAAACAATGTTTTACTGAAGTAAAAAAACACAAAGATATTTCCCAGCAAAAGAAGAGAAAATAAAAATAAAATGCTTCTTTGCACAACAAAACAAGTTTCTGATTTTCTTCTGCTTTATATTACAAATTAACTTTTGCTTGACCGTTCAACTTTTCCTTTCCAAAAGAAAACATATTTTGTTTCCAAAAAACTATGACTGCTTTACATACCACAGGTTTATTCAGAAATGGAGGGCCCGTGTTTTCTTTCCAATGCAAATTCTGTTTTCAACATTATAATGCAGGAAAGACAAATTTCCAAAATCAAAGGAATTAGAGACCCAAAAAAAACTGCAAGGTACTTATAAAAGATTAGAAGCATTAAGTAGTACCAGAGCAAGTCGCTAGATATAACCAACAATAATACAGAATATACACGAAAATATGTCCATGGAGTTGCAGAAGGAGATGCATTCAAGCGTTCAAGTCGATCTCTAGCCAAAGCTTGAAACATCTGTACATTACACAAAAAGCAAGTTAAGATGAATTATAAAAAAGTTAGATCCATACATACCAATTGTACGTCTTACAGTAAAAGTTATTTACCTTTAATGAACAAAGGATTATCAGCCATGTTGACCATAGGCCCACTTGAAATATTGTTGGTGGGACAACCAAGGGAAGAAATGTCCCCTGCTCAACAGTCATCAAATATATATGCAACAATTAGAGAAGAATAAGGAGTGGGGTATAGACGAGTGTTATTGACCTCGAGTGAGCAATAGAGAAGAATGAGTGTGGTATAGACAAGTGTTATTGACCTCGAGTGAGCAATCAGAGAAGAATAAAAAGTGTGGTATAGACAAGTGTTATTGACCTCAAGTGAGCAAAGCAATTTATCTGGATATATACATGTAGCCCCAAAATATAAAGGAATATATCAACAATAGGTCAATGTGTTCTCCAAACAATCTTGACGCTTTCAAACTTCACATAATTTAAAATATCATATTGCAATCAAGAGCTCAACCACCATGACACTGCTTCGTACTAATTCTAATAACCTAATTTTATTATATTAATCTATTCAACAAGCAAGTTTTGGTGTAAAGCTTCTATTAACCTGCAAAAACTTAAAAAGTTCAAACTAGCCAAAAAGCTGATGAAATACAGGAAACCCCAGAAGCATTGATCAAAGCATGTGACAACCTTGGAACAAAGTCCATTGACTCCATTCTCCACATTTCCTGAGTTAATAGTTTAACTAGCTATTTCTCCACCCTTGATACCCAAAAAATCATGAAAATCATGACTTGTTTTAGACATAATATATATTTGATGAAAAATGTAACGCCGGACGAGAAAGCTCCAAAGGGCATGTGAACGAGAGAGGGTGCGATCACTCACTAACTTTGCAGTAACATAGAAAATTTATACAGACAACATAAGTAACTTTGCACCAAACGAAATATGTGAATCTCTAAAATAAGGGAATTCAGACTTCAATAAGATCAAGGAGCTCAAAATTTTATCTCAGGCTCATGGCGATCTAGAAGCACAATAACTTATCAAAGATTCACTGTAGATGAGGTAAGATATAATTGTAGGCATTAAATTATCTGCCATTATTTGTTTTTCAACTAGTCACATTCCTAATCTTCCATAACGATAGCCACATTCAGTAACTTTATCAATATCTTTGTATTAAAGAAACTTGATAAAGCAGTCAGTATCCTTTCTTGTCATTTTAAATGTTGGACTGATATGTCAATTGAACAAAATCTTATTTACTGTGCATCGACTATTTAAGCATAAATTTTTTTCAGCGAGGCAAAAGACAAATAGCACCCTTGTAATCAGTGCATACATAATATGTTTTTTTTATGGGGCGGAAAAAATGGCTTGAACAGCAACTGCTATCTTCATTTTCCATTTTGTATTCACACATCAATCCCCTCACATCAATGTTCCTAGTTTACCCTAATACCCTAGTGATTTAGGTTTCGGGACGCCCATTCGAAACATGGTTCACTTTTGTTCCAAAACAGTGAATTTAGTGATCAAAAGCAATCCCAAAGAAAGGCCAATACTGATTTCTTTTAGTGTGAATTTTCATTTTGAAATTGTGCTTTTACCAAAGTTGTCAATCCCATTCTGTACCAGCCAGTACATACCGTTTTGGCAAGAAAACGAGACAGAATGACCAATATCGTTTCGGGTAAGATTTTAGTCTATTCCAGTTATACCGGAAAATTTTGTCCAGCTCCAGGTGTACCAATGCTCTGTCTGGTGTATCCATGGAAGGTTTTCCCAATAAATTCAGTTCAAATCTCATACCGAATTTTATTTACAAAAAACAAAAAAAAAATCTCACACTGATTTCTCAGCAATCAAACAAGAAAAACATCAAATCTCTATCTGATTTCTCAACAACCCAAAAAGAAGATCGAATAGTTTGATAAACAAATAGCTGAAATATAAAATAAAAAATATATAAAAAAAACCTAAATGAGATCTTGATGGTGGCATAGTTATAAACAGCCACGAACAACATGCAGTCTTGCACATTTTGCAAACTGCCACCGCCACCGCCACCGCCACCGCCATCCCCAAGATCATAAAGGACGCAATGAGATTAAAGTTTTGAAACCTTTGATTGTAAAGGACACCGTGCCAATTTGTGCGGAGCGCATGAAGCTCTATAAGCTTCTTCTGTGTTGAGATGGATAGAGATAAAATTTAGTCCACCTAATGTGGACGCATATGGAAAAGTGAGGGCGGTCCACCAATGAGATAAATTTGCATACATCCTACTGGTGTATTACAATGTTAGTATCAATTAATTAATCTAGTTGGTGGATTCTTTTAGTGCAACTACAAAAAAAAAATTGTAATAATTCAAAGATGCATGTAAATACATTTATCCATGAATATATAAGGAAAAATCCGAAACCGTATACCAAAACACACTGGTACTAGTACATCCCATACCACTGGCAAAAAGGGTACAATAGCGGCTACAAGATTCACAACATTGGTTTTTACATGATTAATTGAAAGAATAATAAACTATATTATACTGGAAGTATTAAAAGAATATTGCTCTCACATTAAAAGTGCCTGAAATTTTAGTAGTATGATCTGCACAAACCCACTCATGTGGTACCACATTTTACAACATGTGGCATACCATGTTTGTTCTTCGAACTAAAACGATATTCCAAGTAACATAGCCTCACATACTTCCTCAAGAAACAAAATGCACAACATCCAAGGAGTCAACAATTTGTCAATTCAATACTTTTCCAACTAAGCAAACAACCATTTAGTTGATGGCCTTATGCTAGTGAGCTTGGTTTTACTTCTTTCTTTTTTTTTGATAATCAAGTGTCCGAGCCAACTTACGCGCATCTCGACCAATCTTGGGAGACCAATCCCACGGCCCACTTGCAAGGGCCCCATTTAAAGCCAAGGCAAACACTTCGTATGGACATGGCCCCAAGGAGCTTATTGCTGCTAATGAGTATTGAACCTGAGACCTGGAGGAGCACACCCTAAAACCCCAAGTTTTGCCCACTAGGCCAACTTGGTTTTGCTTCTAACTCAACTATAAGTTGATAATTACCCAAATCTTGACCCTACCTTTTAACAGAATTTGCTTGCATAAATTCTTATCGATGAATCATTGATAAAACTATCTGGAGGTCACACAGGTTGTATCTAGGTGGATTAGTTGCCAGAGAAAGAGTAAAGAGCCAACTCACATACGAGCAAAAAGGGCAAGCTTGGGAATGGAGGAGATACAACTTGAGCTTGAGGGCAGAGTTTGTCTCTATTTCTCCTTGTAACTTTACATCTTCTCCTAATATCCTATTGATTCTTCACAATAATGTTAATATTCTACATCTCCTATGATATCTCTATAGTGTTTGTTTTTTGAAACCTACATGTGACGGTCAACATCAAATATTTTTTCCGCCAATTATACATTATGACATTTGTATCTACAATCTTAGCAATATTTAGGCTATGTTTGGTTGGTCACTCTAATCATAGTTCCACCCCTTCACGTGAAGCCTCTGTTTGGATGGAGTTTTTAAATATTAATTCCACCACACATTTCAAAACACAATTTTGTTTCACGTTCGGCAGAACTCCTTCCAAGCCAACGCTCTCACCTTTTCGTACATACCCGGTCGTCCGCCCGGACATCCGGCCGATTGACCGGAACAATATTTTTTTTTTTTTTTTTTTTTTTTTTTTTACAATTGCCAATTACCATCTGTTATTTGGGAAAAAAAATTTATATTTGTTTTTGATATTTTTTAAATATGGAAATTATTTTTTAGACCAAAACGACAAATTACTTTTTTGAATTGAATTTTAAAAAGAGTTTGATTATGAATTTTGAATAGAATTTTCAATAGTGTTTTGGTTTGTGTTTTGTTTTGAGTTATAAGTTTTTCAATTAAATTTTGAAAACTCTTTTCAAAACTCATAACCAAACAACTTTTCTCATTTTATATGTCGCATCAAAAATTCAACACTCATAACCAAACAAATTTTCTCTTTTCAAATCATAATTCCAAAACTCACAAACTCAAAATATAACTCTATTCTCAAATCATAATTCTAAAACTCTACCAAACACTACCATAGTCTTTTCTTTGTTTCCCTTTTTCTAGGAAAACCAATGACATCAAAAATTTTATTAAAAAAGAAAAATGAAAGAGGACAAGAAGTCCTCATACAAAAAAGGTGAAAGAACAAAACAAAAGCATAAAACTCCTAGCAATAGGGCTGGCAAACAGCAGCCCAATCCCTAGAGATCAAGAACAAAGGGACTCCTTTAAAATGAGGGGATACAAATGCCCAATACGAAGCCAAATATCCCACCCTATCCCACAAAGCCTCTACATTTGATTCATTGCCATCAAAGATTCTTGCATTTCTCTCCAACCGTATAGTCCAGAAAATAGCAAAAACAATGCTTGACCACAGTGTTTTGGCTCTTTTGGTGCTACCAAACCCTTTGAACTTAACAAGAAGCATTTGAATGCAGTCCCACGGAGCAAGCTACTGATCATCACATAAGCCAAAAAGATGCTGCCATAATGCAAAAGCCACCGAGCAATGAAGGAATAAATTATCCGCTACTTCCGAATTCCTCTTGCACATCACACACCATTGAGGGCAAAGAGAATGATTAGGCCTTCTTCTTTGGAGAACATCATTAGTTGCGACACCCCTTTGAGCTACAGACCACATGAAGAACTTCACTTTATAAGGGACAACCGCTTTCCAAATTTTCTTATGAATAGAAAACAAAGGAACAGAGGGATTATCAATAAGCTTATCAAAAAAAGGATTTACAAGAAAAGACCCTTGAAGAAACAAGATTCTAGACCATAATGTCACAAGAGGAAAAAAAAGAAACCCCATCAACCAATACCAACAAAGATGCTAACTTAACAACCTCCCTATCATTTAAGTTTCTAAGGAAATCAAAATTCCAAGAGATGGGTGCCATAGAAGAGCATGCCACCGACACTATCAAAACATCCCGAGAACAAACCAACCGATAAAGAAGAGGAAGCTCTATCAAACGAGATATCCCCTGAACAAACATGCTCCCAAAAACGGATGTTCACCCCATTCCCCACTCTTCAATGAAAGAAAATTAGACACAAGTGGATACAAGCAAGAAATGAACTTCCACGGTGAACGACAATTGCCACTATTAACCACGTTAGAATCTCTACCATTGGGTTGAACTCCATACTTGTTTTTAACAACAAAACACCATAGCGATTCACTTTCAACAAGAAATCTCCACAACCATTTGCCCAAGAGAGCAATATTCCTAGCAATGGTATTCCCTATAGCTAGGCCCCCTTTTATTCCTAGGGAGAGAAACAATGTCCCACTTAACCAAATCAACCCTTTTACCCTCTTCACACCCTTCCCAAAGAAAATCTCTCATCAATTTCTCAATTTTCCTCGCAATGCTAACCGAATTTTGAATAAGGACAATAAATAAATAGGTACAGAGCCTAAAAGGACAATCTTGACAAGAACGGGCTCCCAAAAGGATGCTAATCTAGGATCTCCCCCCAATGGAAGTCCCAAATATTTGAGAGAAAAGTGTTCAATGGAACATCCCAACATATCCGCCACCCGTTGCACATAGCTATCTCCTAGATTAATACCCAAGACACTACTCTTCCCAAGATTAACCTTGAGGCCGGACACAATTTCAAAAATTCTCAAAATCTTTAGCAAACTACCCACTTTACTTTCCTCCTTTGATGAAAATACCATCTACAAACTGTAAATGAGTGGCCCCAATCCTATCCCTCCCCACCACAAAACCCTTAATGACACCCTTATCCTTAGCTATATCAATTATCCAACCCAACACATCAGCAACTAAAATAAACAAATATAGTGATAAAGGAACACCCTACCTTAGACCCCTAGATGCCCGAAAAGAATCCCCAGCCTTACCATTCACAATGACCGACATATTGCATGACAACAAGCACTCCCAAATCCACATTCTCCACCTAGATCCGAACCCCTTCCTTTCCAAAACAAAATCCACAAAGCCCTAATCAACATGGTCATATGCCTTCTCAAAGTCAACCTTAACAACAACACCCTCCTTATGTAATCCCCTATACTCCTAAACAACTTTATTAGCCACTAAGACTACATCCAATATCTGTCGTCCCTGCACAAAGGCACCTTGTGCGGAAGAAATGGTTTCCCCAACAACCCTAATTCTCTTAGAAAGCACCTTTGCTAGAATTTGGTAGAGTGACGTAACCAAGCTAATGGGTCTAAAATCCCCAATCTTGACCAACTTCTCCTTCTTGGGAATTAGACAAATAAAGCATGCATTGGTGCATAAGTTAAGCTCCCCACTTTTGAAGAACTCACCAAACACTCTCATAAGATCCCCTTTCACAATGTTCTAACAATCTTGAAATACAGCCATTGAAAAGCCATCCAGACCTGGATCCTTATCTCTCTCACTCAAACACGACCTGTCTCACCTCACACTCATCAAAGGGTCTGTCGAGCAAACTAGTTGTCGCTGACTCCACAGGAGCCCAATTAATGCCTTCAATCCCTGGACAATCCACTCCCCCATCAAAATAGAGATTTGAATAAAAATTGAAAATCTCCTTAACAATAAGCTCGTCCTTACTCACCACCACATCTGTCCAACCTCTAGATTTTTAATGAAATTCTTCTTCCTCTTTCCGGTCGCAACACTATGAAAAAATCTAAAATTGGTATCACCCTCTTTAGCCCATTTCAATTTAGCTCTTTGTCCCCCAAAAATCTGCTCCCTAAAAACAAGCTCTTCCAATTTCATTCTGAGCAACGATCTCTTATCCCTTGAAACCCCAGATAAACCCTCCCCAGACTCCTTTGCATCCAATTCCTCAATATCCTGAACTAACTCCGCTTTCACCTCATTTAGATCACCAAAAACTTCATGCTTCCAAACCTTAAAATTGTCCTCGACTCCTCTCAACTTCCGCATAAACTTAAAACCCCCCCATCCATGGACTCTACCGCTTTCCCACCAATCCGTAAAATACACCTTAAAATATCAATTTTCCAACTACATATTCTCGAATCTGAACGAGGTGGGACCCTATTACAACTCTCAAGAATCACCGGACAATGGTGGACACAACTCCTGGCCCTACTTCTTGCTTATATCTGGAAACAACTCCTCCCACCCTAGAGTATGAAGAAACCTATCCAACCTACAACACACAAGATTTTCCTAAAAATTAGATCATGTGAATTGAGCATTACTCAATGGAAGGTCAATCAAATCACACTCCCTTATAAAAGAGTCGAAGTCCCACATACTTATATTTATGGAAATCCCATTGAGTTTTTCCGAAATAAAGCTAACCACATTGAAATCCCCACCGACATACCAATTAGTAGGGAAACAAAGCCCAAATAAGCCAGCCAACTCCTCCCACCATTCTTGACAACTACTAGGCCTATTGGGCCATAAACCCCTGTCAGCCACCTTCCTAGTTACCCCGATTCCTAAACCTAATGGAGATAAATAAAATAAAATAAAAAACTCAACAACTATCTCACACTCCAATACAACTCTCCCGTCCCATATAATCAAAATTCCTCCTGATCTCCCACTAGAAGGTAAAACAACCCATCTCTTAAACCGAGTCCCCCAAACACTCCTAATGAAAACCCTATCACATTTCTCACACTTCATCTCCTGAAAGATCACTATATTTGGTTGATGAATTTTCAAAACCTCTTTAATTACGGCCCTTTTCCTACGGGACCACAGTCCTCTAACATTCCAACTCAAAATCTCCATCGAGAACCAACACCACCCCTTGTCTCTTTCCCCCCACCCTCATAATTAATGCCACTTTCAAGATTTCTTAATTCCCTCATCCCTTTTCTATGCCCCGAACTTCTATGACTATTACCCCCTAGATGCAAACCCCACACTCCTAGACCTAGACTTCTTCCCATTGTACTTAATCAGTGACAAACCAAGAATGTCAAGTAATTATGCAAAGTGAGGCACATCACCCTCCTCTAAAGGGAAAGATACATACTCATTTTCCTCAACCACCTCTCAGATTCATCACCGCCATTCCCAAGAACATTGTTCATTGCAAGCCTATGATTCGTAGACACCTCCATCGGAAGATCAGTCCTATGATTTTCCATGTTAATCACATGTGGGTTCAAATTATCACTGGTAGAGGACCTACTGGCAGATAACTGAGGCAAATTGTCATTCTTGGTAGAAACCACTACTAGGTTGAATACACTGAAGATGATTAGAAAATGAAGAGTTCATGTTATCCCTGTCAAAAGAGTCACATACCTTTTCGCAGATGACAAAGACTTCCTCACCCTCAGACCCCACAATGTGCTCATTATAAGAAGAAAACGTTGCCTCCTCTTCATGGAATAGCCAATTTAGGTTCGGGTCAAAGGCTTCGACCCTCTCCTCCTCGTTACAGACTTCGACCTCCTCATCTGGACCCGAAGATTCATCAGAGCTTTCATGAGACCCATACCCTTCCAGCGCTTGCAGCAACCCTTGTGGATCACAAATGCCTAAATCCACTTCTTTAATCATTCGGTCAACGCAAGGAAGATTCTTCATCGCGTCATTAACATCTTCACCCAGAACATCCATGTCCCCTACCAAAGCCTCATCTCCAATGGTGCGCCTAATCTATAAGAGATCCCCTGTCGAACGATCAACAACATCAACTAAACCCAAGTGAATCTCATTCAGATTTAGCCTAGCAGATGAGAGATGGTCAGATGAAAAGCATAGAAGTTCTAACATTATTGCTTCATATGGAGGATGGATTGCTATTTGCGATTTGCCATTTAATTTATGGGACGATATGACCTTCGAAAGGATTGGGTCGAGATGTGGAGGGCAATTAGAAGTGGATAACAGAACCAAGAATTTTGAAAATCTGTGTGGCAAGATTGAAAGTGAGGGGATCTAATTCTGGATTTTCACCATCAACCATTGAGGTTACGATGGATGAAGGCTCAATCACAGTGCGTGTGAAGCCACTGTCGAAACCTATCAGAAGAAGAGAGGATTATTGGCAATGGATTTTTCAGCAAGATTTTCCATCGGAGTCTAGTGTCGGAGGTAGGGAAGGCAAGGAAGTTGAGGGGACAGGCGGGACACGTGGCTTCCTGGCTGAGTGTTCATAATGGGAACATCGTGATCCCAAGAATGTTAGGGAATACGAAGACACTTTTTCCACCATTGATTTTTTCCTTTCTTTTAACTTGTTCCTAGTTTGCTCACAAGAAAAGCATAACTACCCAACACCCCCACCCTCTTCAAAAAGGTTTGTGATCACAACCTAAATGTTAAACATTTGGCCCGCTAAAATACATTTTATTAGTCCATTAATTTGTATTATTTTATAATTTTGTATGATTCTGTGTGCTTTTATATATTTTAAGTGTTTGTATATAAATTGTTGTATATATTATATTTTAATATAATTTATTGTGTATTATATCATATAAATAATAAATATAAAAAATAAATAAGAAAACGTGGTTTTCACCACAACCACCGACAGAATAGTATAGTACAGTATATATTATATAATTATATATTATTTTAATAATAAAAAGTTAAAAAATTAAAAATTAAAAAAACAGCAAAATAGGTGAAAACCCTTGAGGTGAATGGTAGGTGAAAGTAAATTATTAATAATATTATTAAGGTCTCGTTTGGAAACAAGTTATGCTAGTAACTTTTTGATTTTTTACGAAAATATATGCAGAAAAGTAGAGAGTGATGTGACAACTTATAGTGACTTTTTGACTTTTTGGCTAAAATGTATAGTTAACAAACGAGGCCTAAATAACCTTCTTTGTCTTTTCTTTCTTGCTGGACCATCAATTCTTGCCTATAAAAGGAAGGAGAAGGAGCAAGAAAGGAGGCTAGAATTCGGGGAAGGAAAGGAAAAGAAAAGAAAAGAGAAAGAAAGAAAGGGAGAGTGTGAGAGTTTAGAATGTATATTCCAAAGTGGTAGTTCCAAGAGTATGTGCAACTAACTTCCTTGTCTTAGGGTCGTAATAGTTAGTGTAATTTAGGGAGATGATTCATGCTAAGCGAAGATGATTTGTACTTTCGGGTTTTAATATGCAAATTATATTTACAAAGTATTTAGGCCAAGATACATCAAAGTATCCAAATTAATGATTTTCTGCAAATTAATACAACTCCCAATTACGTGGTTAGTGGTGAATTCAAAATCCTAAGATATTTTTCTCATTTTATTTCACTTAATTAATGGCTTAATTTATTGTTTTAAATTGTTAGTTTAACTTTCATTCAAAAATTCACAACTCTATTAAACTTTAAATATCTAAATTAAATTAATTTCTCATCTTTAGTCCCTGTGAATCGACACCTAATCTTAACCACTATTCTACGCAATAGTAGTTATTACTTGCTTTTAAATAAAATATTGATTCACGTCTAATCTTAACCACTATTCTACGCAATAGTAGTTATTACTTGGTTTTAAATAAAATATTTTGGTAAGAAAATGAGGCATCAATTGACTATTCTATCAAGTTCCCCAACATCTCCAAATTTGTTGCTCTAAATTTATCCATCTCCAAAGCTTCTCTATATATAAGCATGTAATGTTTAATAAAAAAAAGGAATGTCATTCACAACCACAGTTTAAATATTTTCAATGTCACTCTGATCTTTTCGTTCTTTTTTTTTATTTACACTATGACACCAGTCACTTGTCACTTTATCATCAATAACAAAATAAATCAGCTTCCAAAAAGAAAGAAAACAACCACACAGATTCTCAACCACAGAGAAAATAAACAAATAGACAATCAAGGAAATAGCAAACAACAAAAACATGCTCATGACAACCATTGCGGTAACACAAATAAGAAACCAAAAACAAAAATATTAATATCCACAGATTACGAACATTTACCTTATAAATAACATAGTTCATAAGCCGTTCCACCAGTTTTCGAGTTTCAGAAGGGTACAACTCCACAAAGAATATAGTCTGCACCAAGAAAACAACAAACATATCAACCAAGCAACTTCTCACGTAGAAGAGTACTTTCACCTATAAAAGTTTAAACAAACCCATCAACTAAACTGAAATAGCACAAAGTAGAGTGCCAATAGCATTGCAGGCCCTCCATTGGTGGCTCTTTTATGATTATACAATGCACCTAGCAGATGGACGATTCCAAGAAAGTGAGGTATAGTTGATACAATTTTAATTAGTAAACTTATTACGAGGCTTTTGGAATGATGTTAACCGAAGTTTCATGTATTTAAGAGTTTTAGTTATTTTAGGAATAAATTTGAGGCTTTATTTGTTACCTCATAAGTAGAATGAGTTTTAGGCAATTTTCATATGGCCTTGGGTTTTATGTAGCTTGTAAATATCCTTACTGGTGTGCCCTCCCTCTCATGTCTTCTTCTCTCACTATTTCTATCTATCACCATATATGGGAAGAAACATTAATTTGCCTATAAAATGTTCAAAAATATAGTTGTGAGATTTAGGCTGCATCTTCTTTGTGCCAGAGTGAAGATCCGTGATAGTAATCAAGATGATGCGAAAAATCTCTCCAATGTTGAAGAACCACAAAACTGAAGGCCGACTTTTTTTTCCAAAGAGAGGGGATGGATGCACCAAAATGATGGAGAGAACTCACAAGAAAAAGTTTTTTAATTGATATAGTTTCATTAGTAGTCTTATTATGAGATGTTTGGAATTACGTTCTTAAATTTTGAAGGCTTTATGAGTTTGTTATTCAATAAATTTCAAGGCTTTAGCTTAAGTTATTCTAAGAACAAAACTCAAGGCTTTAATAATATTATTATACCTCTAAAGAGAAAATACGAGGTCGAACATTTGAACTAATGTTATAATTGTGGCCTTTTAGGTTATTAATTCCAAGTGCTAGTGATTTAGTATTTTAGAATATAAGCATTAAATTATTGTGTATTTTATAATGATTATATGTTCCAATCAAAAAAAGATAGATTGTATGCGAACTTATTTAAATGAAAAAGAATAACTATTTTAAGTTATCCAAAGTTGAATTTTACACTATAAATTATTCATTATTAATTTTATCTCATTAACTACACTATCATTTAGTTTATCAACTCAAGGAAAGTTTTGGCTCCACCCGTTCCATAATAACCACTTAAAGTGTGTTAGATTTTTCTTAATGCTAATGGAACAGAAAAGAGTGAATTAATGAGTATGTATAATAAATGACCCTTAACAAGCATTAAAATAAGGTAAAGTGGCAGCATTAAAGCATGCACAATGGCATTATATCTAACAGAACCAACTCTTTGAGCCCTACGATCAGAAAGATATCATGAAAGACTTCAAATTGCCACTTCAGGACGCATTCGCTAGACTGCTGTTCCCCACACATGTTGCTTCAAACAAAGCAAGCATAACTTTGCATGCCTTTCAAGTGGGAAATACCAATAAAAACCAGAGAACGTTACCTTAAGACCCAAAATGATCAGGACAAATACATTCAGTACAAAATTAGCCAACAATGCAATTGTGGCTTGAGAACCCAAAAGCAGCTTCAAGGCTTGGCGGGCATTCCCAGGTTCAATAGAATCCTCACCAATTACCCCATCTGATGTTAGCTTCTGAAATGACAAATCCGTCCAATATTGGAGGCCCACGAAGCTTAACAATGTGCAAACTGCAGAGATTGCTAAGTAGCTCACACCCATGGGTAATAAAAATTGCTTCTTCACTACAACCAAGGTTCCAAAATTTTCATCAGACCCAAATTAGCACGACCCTTTGTTTGCAAAGCTTATCATAGAGTAGGAGCAATCTCGAGAGGCCAACACTATGACTTAGCTTATACTCCCTCCAAGGTCAACCCTTTAAATTATCGGGCAAATGCCCAAGATACAATCAAGATACCTGCATCAAAAATCAAAAGTGAACCATAATTAAACACAGGAATAAGATAAACAGGCCCAGTAGACTTTTGTAATGTTGAGCTTTCTCACACATTTTGTTTTTAGAAAGAGAAAAAAAAAAATTTGAACTGTAGCTTTGAAAGCCTAAAATGCACTTCCCCATAGACATCTTGCTCCAAGTTCTATTCTGGTTTTTCTTCCTCCCATATTCTCCTCACTATCATCCCAACGGTGTGTGCCCATCTTGTGCAAGGCCATGTTTATCCTTCTTCCCCAGTTCTACTTTGTCCAGGCTCACAAGTTCAGTTAAAAAATACACCAGCTTTTCTTCTATACCAACCTAACTAGTGGCAGTGACACCAAGCATGGAAAGAACAAAATGGGAAAATTTGGAATTTCACTTGAGCAATCTTTGGGATTTATACAACCATGTTTAGGGTTAATTGTTTTATGTTTTTATGAGTTAGTGAGCTGTTGTATGGTTGTATCTATGTTTCATTATGTTTTAGTTATCATGGGTATTTCAATAATTTTACAATTTATTGGACATCGATTTCAAGGATCACCTTGGTCACAATCTGAGTCAAGCTGTGATTTTGGGTCTGTTATAGAATTTTCAATAAATGTACAATATTCTAATCTTTGTTACCAGAATCTTACAATTCACAATTCAATTCACGATTCAATTCACAATTTTTACAAAATCGATACGAATCTATGGACGAATTTATTTTGGAAGTGAATCTCTAATGAATCGCACGATTCACAATTGATACACGATTCGATTCACTTTTTACAATTCATGCAATTCTTCAAACTATCATATCTGACATCATTCGATTCTTTTTTTCTCATTTGTTTAAGTTAAAATGACATAATACGACTTCTAATAGTGTTTAGTACAAAAATAACCAATATGTATACATAATTTATTGTTATTCTGGAGATCAGGGAGTTTTTAATAGGACCTGATCAAATTCAGTAAAACTCAACATGTTTTTAATCTGTTATTCTCATTTCTTTTCCCTTAAAAAAAATCATAACGGATATTCTAAAGATATTTAAGGTTAAAATAACTTGCAAATATGAATTATTTATTGTTATTTTATTGAAATAAATATACTTCAATATTACATAGATGAGGTCAATTAAACTTAATGGTTCTGCAAGTCCTTTATTATTGGGTCATTGTCACTTGCAAATGTATGTATACTTATGAAATATATCAACATCATTGTTAAGTTTTGTTACTTGAAAATTGAGAGTTTATTTTTGTTTACTTTCTTCATTAAGAATGGTTGATAAGCAATATCTAAAAAAGGAAAAAGGTAAGATGGTGATTTCAGTATTATTAAAGGTGCACCTAGGCCCAAGTCCCATCTAAGCCCAATGTTTGCGCCTTGCAATGTTCCAAGCCAAGCAACTTCGATAAGTCGTGCTCAAGGTGCACGACTGGGCCAAGGCACGGTAAGCCCAAAGCCTGCGCCTTGAGGGCTTTTTTTTTATTGTTGCTTTGTGCCTGTTTGGCAGAACTTAATTACAGCTTATTTCAGCTTTTAGCTTAATTTAAGCTATTTTGATGTGTTTGGTTTAGCTTATAGCTTATAGCTTATAAGTTATAAGCTATAAGCTGTTTAGGCATAAGCTATAAGCACTTTCCCACAGCTCTACCAAACAGGGCCTTTGATTGGTTTTGTTTTAAATCTAACCATTGATTTAATATGGTGCAGTTACAAAAGACACCTACTCTTAATTACACATGCCAATACATTGGGCATTCAACCCCAAATCAACAATAGACAAAAAAAAAAAAAAAATTAGCCATAATTCCTAATCTTCAAAGAACAATTTATTGTTACCTGCCTTCGTTATCCAGTCCAGCAACTCCGAAAATTCTTCTTCACGTTGTCTTCTTCTTCTTCTTACGTTTCTCTCTCATTCTCTTCTCCTCTTCTCTTCTCTTCTTCTTCTCTACGTTGTTGTCTTCTCTACTTTTCTTCTCTACGTTCTTGTCTTTTCCACTTCTCTTCTCTGCGTTGCTATCTTCTTCTTTCTCATGGCTATGATGTTCTTTTCACGTTGCTTTCTTCTTCTTCCCATTCTCTTCTGTTCTCTTCTTCTTCTCTACGTTGTTGTTTTCTCTACGTTCTTGTCTTTTCTACTTCTCTTCTCTACGTTGCTATCTTCTTCTTTCACATGGCTATGATGTTCTTTTCACGTTGCTTTCTTCTCCTCCTTCTTCTTCTCCTTCTTCTTCTTATGCTTATTCTCCGGCCTCCTTCTCTTTCTCATCCTTCTTTGGACTGATTTGATTTTTTTTTCCCCTTCTTCTTATTCTTCTTCTCCCATCTCTTCTTATTCATGTTTTATGTTAAACTTTGATATATTATTCATTTGTCTATAAGTTAAAATAGTAGTGTTTATTGGTATTTATATTTTTAAATGTTTAATATTTCATTTTGCTTATGTTGAACCATAAATTATTTGTTTATATTAAATTATATATTTTTTACATACAAGGTGTACTTTACTTCGGTGAAGCCCACACCTCGCCTTGCACCTTGCGCCTAGGCCCCAGGAGACCTTAGCGCCTTGATGCACCTATCGCCTTTAATAACACTGGATGATTTTACATGAGAACCTGTGTTAACTTCTTACCTATTAGACCACGTGATCATCATTCAAAATAACATTTTCATTGATTTAAGTCTAAATATTTTATATTTATAAGATATATTTAACATCCAAATGTGTAAATATATTTTTCTACGTAATTTAGAAAAAGTAACCGAATCTTTATGATTCAAGATTCAATTCGTGATTCGGTATAAGGCTATTTTGATTCAGGATTTGACAACTATGATTCTAATTCGTAAGAAATTACTAGTTTCCCATTTTGAATCAAAGTCTTCAAGAATCGGAGAAAAACAACATCCTATTAATACTTTTGTAATTCTTTATTCATTGGAGTTTAATTGAATTTATAAAATTTTGAAATTGTGTGAATTTGCCTAATGCTTGCGAGGGTGAAACACCTCCTCCTCATGCACAAACTATAGCTACGCTTCTCATATTACTATTTGCAGCACAAGACCAAGAAGCATAAATGCAAGCGCGCGATAGAGATTGAAACAATATGAACAATAAAAAACGCAAACACAACAAAAATAATAGGACATGTCTAGATGAGCATCTAACACGACACTTTCTTAAAAACGTTAGTGCTTCTTAGGCAGTGTAACAGCCCCGATTTCAACATCTAAACCCTTCTCAATCAAGTTCTACCCCTACATATCTATTGGCCTTTAAATCAACAAATATAAACCAGAATATAGCTCATGTTGAAGCCTTCCAATTACACGGCTTGGTTTGGGGTGACCTATATAATCCATCTTTTTATCTTTTTATCTTTTTTCCATCACATCACCTCTCTACTTTTCTGCACATCTTTTCGTAAAAAGACAAAAAGTGCACTTTTTTAGGACACCCCAAACCAACCCTTAAATCTGAAAGTCCAGCAAAACCTATTTAAGCCTTTCCGTTTCCAAACAACTTTTCTTCTATCTATTAGAACCATAACCCTAGAATCAATTCCTACCCTAAACCCACCACAAAGCCCTAGTTTCCTAATATGTCCTACATTGACCAATCATGTGCCTTCAGTCTTCCCCTCCCCTAACAACCCCTTTATGTGGAACACTTTCTTCTCACTCTTCTCTTCCGAACTAAACCCACTACACCAATTTCATATTAATGGAAACAAAAATATCTCTACTCTAGATTGGTCTAGACCCCAGACAAATTCAAACATTTGTGAATAGATCAAAATGTAACCAAACAGACCATAATTCAAATACATGGCCTTCTTCTCACTTACCAACATCCAAGGAAAATTCGAGCATATTCAAACATGCAAGGAAAATTAACGCAAAATGGATCTAACTATCGACATATTCATACATAAATCTTCAGATTTTGAGAGATAACAACCAATTGACCCAAAAACCCTAATTTTAACCACAGAAGAGGCTAACGCAATCAAAGGCAAAGAAGCTGAGAAAAAGAAGAGGGTGGAGCAAAGTACAGAGAGAATTGACGAAAGAAACAATAATCCATCAAATAATTTCAGCAAAAGCATATATATATATATATAAATATATACACACGAATCAAACATACATATGTAAATAAAAACATGAGAAAAATCAAATTAACATACATAAACGATCAGACAAATAGCGAACCTCGCCGATCTGAACTCGAAGGTTCTTTGCGTCGGTTGGAGATTTTGTGCCCTTCACCTGCATTTCATTAGAGCGAGAGAGAGAGAGAGGGGTTGGGACCATCGGGTCATTTTTTGCGGGAAAGTGAAATAAAAAAGATTAATGACAATAATAAAAATGAAAAAATGATTATAAAATAGTAAGAATAATATATTATAAGATACAATCCAATTCCATGGAAAATGGTAATGAATGATTATAAAATAGTAAGAATAATATATTATAAGATCCAATCCAATTCCATATGGAAGCTTCCTAATTCCATGATTTTCTTACTTGCTTCACTGCCCCGTCTTGTTTGGAATAATCCATTCCTTCCTTTGTTCCCTAAATTGAATTTATTCTATATTAAGGGGTTGTTTGGGGTGTCTTAAATAAGTATACTTTTTGTCTTTTTGGACTAAAAAATTGAGAAAAAAATATGAATTTTTGGTTAATTTTTTGACTTTTTATGGAAAAATGTGTATTAAAAAATTATATAAATTAGTGTGTATGGAAAAATTAGGATTGGGAGTTGTGCAACCGTAATTTTTGACTTTTGGTGATTAGTGATAACTTTTTAACTTTTTAAGTAACTTTTTGACTTTTTAACTTTTTTTCAACTTACCAAACTTGGCCTAACTTACCCTTTTTTTTCTTTTTTTATTCTACAAATGCAATAAAGGTTCAGCCTTTGATTCCCCATCCATCACTTGACATTTTAAGAGTTGTTTAGGATGTTCTAAATAAGTGTACTTTTGAACTTTATATAAAATATGAGTTGGATTTGAAGTGATGTGGTAGAGAGATGATATAACTTAAATAAGATGATGTGACTTAAATAGGATAGTAACTTTTTGACTTTTTTAGAGAATGCCAAACATAACCTTAGTTAATGAGTTAGAAACCTGTTTAATAAAAAATTAATGCTCTATTTGATTTACTATAATAAGTTCAAATGAAATAAAATGATCATTTTTTAAACTCTTATATGGAATAACCATTCGCTTGAAATAGTGAATCATGATTCTATTTATAATACATTTCGTCGTTATTTTTTGTCAACCAAACATAGGAATTAACATTTTGATAGAATGATTATTCCATTCTGTTTCATTCTAGTAAACCAAACACTACCTTAGTGTTGAAATAAAACAAGTTATTTGATGTATAAGAGAAAATTTGAAATTTTTTTGAAATAAGCTAGCTTTGCTCTAGTGTATCTATGCTGATGTTTTGCTAGCTCTGCTGTAGTTTATCTGTGTATCTATTGGTTCCTCACCAATAGATTCTTGGTTTAGTGCTGTCATATCATTGTGTGAGTTGCCTAATGCCAATCTAGTTGAGATTGGACTGTTTCACTATGATGGCATCTGCATCATTCCCCTCTTCCCCCTCTTTATTGTTTTTTTTCTTCCTTTCTTAAAAGGTTTTCTCTCATCAATAAAGTTTTTTGGTTGATCAAAAAAAATATTATTTTCAAATTTTCTATTTCAAGTTTTGTATTGTGGTGGCGGTGGTGGTTGTAGAGGTGACAGAAGTGACAATAACAATTGTAGCTCAACTTTTTTCGCTCCACCTTTCAGAAGGTTTGAAAGAAAGCCCTGCAGTTTGGACTCGCGCAATTATGAATCTAATCTCACAAGTGTAATGTGAAATTGATAAACACCAAAGAATCAAAATTCGACAAATTTTTTGAAAAATCGATTTTGAATGAAAAATCGATTTTGAATCAAAAATGCAAAAAATGAACTGCTTTGCTAGATACAGAGTCGTCACCTAAATATTTTTTGTTTTGGGGAAATTTAGGAAACCCGTGACTTGTGCCAAAAGCCACATGTCCGTCATTACCAAAGTTACCTCGGCTCGGGAACTTATGTACGAGAGGGAAAGGTCATGAATTGAGCACCCCCGCTCACCCGATTAAAGATCGGCCTCTACTAATCATGATATGATTTTTATCAACATCATATGCTCTTGTTCCAATTATTAAGCTAGCATTATATGTGATGCGCACAAGCAAGTATAGACTAAATTTCAAGAATTGGAACAATTCAATTTCATGTTTGTTTTGTGAAAAGGGTTTGAATTTGCCACCTCAAGTGGGCTTAAAGTTTGCGAATTTGCCACTCAACAAAGTGGGCTTAAAGCTGTGAATTTGCCACTAGACAAAGTGGGCTTAAACATACATTCGTTGAATCGTTCCAATTTAAACAACAAGCCTTTATCCACAGGCACTCAAGCAGTTTAACAAGTAAGCATTTAGCCTCATGGTAAGCATACGAGTCATGGCAATCACTCACACTCATGCAAATACGCTAAAGCACTAAAAACTCACCTAGTACTCTAAGCTAAGAAGATATGAGTTAGAAAAATATGCATGACTCCTAACTATGCCAAATGTCTAATGCAACACATTCAATATACAGTTAATAGGCTCGGCTACTAATATGGCATATGGATCGATTTTGATAACATGCGGTTAAACACGTATTCAAAGAATTATTGAAATGACAATGCAGTTAGAATGATGTGTCGAGCCTCGGTGCATGCAATACGAATAAATGGATGCAAGCATAAATTATGCTAATTGAAACATGTCCCTAATCTAACCATCAAAAGCGGATAAATAAAAGGGAGAAAGGCATAGGGTTGGAAGACATACACATTATTACAATACGCTCTCACGAAGGACAGTCCAAATGAATAAACTAGCTAGCCAAGCTCAGCTAAGCTAATTAAGCTAATTATTACAAAACTTGAACGAATAATTAACTAACTATCTAAGCTAATCAATTAAGAATTTAACTAGACTAAGCTAATTAAATATTACAACACAAACTAATTTAATTAATCTAAACTAATTAAATAAGTAAACGAATTAGCTACAACTAATTAAGCTAATTAAATATTACAACACAAATTAATTAGCTACAACTACTTAACTAATTATTACAACACTTGAATTAATCAACTAGCTATAACCAATTAATTAAAATAAGATTTATTCACAACTATGACAATAATACTAATGAGACAATTAATCGTATTTGATAAGAGCATAATAGAAGATGGATGGAAGTTGCATGCGTAGCGCCTGAAAGCTACTCTGTCTGTCCAGGCCGTCTCTATTTCACCTTCAGCCACTGCCTCTGTTTCTGTAAAATTGCACTGTTGGCCACACACCAAGGGTCGGCCGTGTATCACTGACAACCGGCCGGGTCTACAGATGACCGGCCGTGCATCAATTTGGTGCCAAGCTTTGTTTTTGTGTTCTGAGGTGAAATTAGTGCAGATAGAGCATTCTCAAGCTCTGTTTGTCCTTCCTTCCTTCTCTGTCATGGGAAATCCTCAAGAGTAGGTTGAAATTGATTCCAAAGCCATCAATGAGCAATATGATTGCTTTTAAGGAGTAAGCTTATTGTTGATGATCCAAACTTGGTTTCAATTCACCCTCAAGCTTGAATTACGCTTCTCTAAGATCAACCAAGGCTCTAGAGTGGTAAGACAAGGTTATGTATGGAGTATAGAGATGGTATAAACAAGCTAGGTTAGCTCAAAGGTGACTTGTAATGGAAAAAGGATGAGGCAAGAGCTCTCTAGGTGTATATATGATTTCTAGATTTTTGCTCAACCCTTAAAACAATCCCAGAGCTTCGTTTTTATAGAATTCGAGCTCAAAAGGTGATAAATATCTTCAAAAATGGACAGCTAGCGGCCTCCCGTCCAGAACAGTGTTTATCGCCATCGAAGGCCGGCCAGCTAGCCATTCATAGCCACGGTCGACCATCACTGATGCACGACCAGGCCTTGATGGCTTCCCCTATTTTTTGGTTCAAACTCAGCTCAGGGTGGAAAAGATCCAAAAATGAAACTCACAAGTTTAAACAAGGTAAATGTTGAAGATTTGAGGTTATTTCAAAGGCTTAATTAAATCTAAATCGCTGCGCATTCACAATTTAACTTTCATCATCGAGTGTATTGAACCAAGTGCCTAAGTCTTGCGGGCAGTCAAAAATGGGCTGTCTACAATTGCCCCTCTTTGACAGAGCTCGAAGTCATGAAATGACATGAGTGAATGTCAAAGCCCGGAGACGACCCATTTTGACAAGATTGTAAGACTTGGACAAGAAAGCAAGACATAAATTAAATTGGTTGCGCCCGCAGGCTGCCTACGTATCCCTTTGCAAGGAATCAAACCAGCATAGTTCTGGGGCAGAATGCGAACAATATGCGCAATGCAAGAACACAACTTATGATCATGCAATGAGGTTGTACAATGAAACATTTGAATGCAAATGCAATGCAAAGAAAATGCCACATTTAAACAAACAGAAACAAGGCACAGGAATTTCAATTATGAAAAGAAGTAAGTAAATAAACACGCCCGCGTGGGAATCACAAGCCAAACCACATTTCATGTAGAAAGGATGTAAGAAAATTAAAACTTAACTACGCGTCGCGCAAGAAAAGCGAAGGGTGACGTAATCGTCGGGCACATTCGAGGTCTCAACCGAGATCCTAACGCGTTGCGCACGAGAGGAGGAAGGGTGGTGTGAATACCGGGCGCACTTGAATGTTTTTAACCGATGCAAACAATCCTAACGCGTCTCACATGATAGGAGAAGGGGTGATGTGAACACCAGGCGCACCCGAATGTTTTTAACCGATTTAATCCTAACGCATCTCACGCAGGGAGAGGAAGAGTGGTGTGAACACCTAGCATACCCGAATGTTTTTAACTGATTTAATCCTAACACGTCTCACGCGAGACGAAGAAGAGTGGTGTGAACACCGGGCGTACCCGGATGTTTTTAACCGAAGGATGGTGTAAACACCGGGCGTACCCAAATGTTTTTAACCGAAGGATGGTGTGAACACTGGGCGTACTCGAATGTTTTTAATTGAAAGGTGGTGTGAACACCGGGCGTATCTGAATGTTTTTAACCGAAGGATGGTGTGAACACCGGGCGTACCCAAATGTTTTTAACCGGAGGGTGATGTGAACACCGGGCGTACCCGAATGTTTTTAACCTGAGGGTGGTGTGAACACCGGGCGTACTCGAATGTTTTTAACCTGAGGGTGGTGTGAACACCGGGCGTACCCGAATGTTTTTAACCTGAGGGTGGTGTGAACACCGGGTGTACCGGAATGTTTTTAACCGAATGGTGGTGTGAACACCGGACGTACCTGAATGTTTTTAACCAAAACTCTTTTGAATGAACCGTACATACAATATCATCTGGTTACGATAGACCATAAACTATGATTCAGTCCAAGCAAATCATAAACTAATCGGGATAGTTTATACATTTGAACAAATGCAGTTAAATAAACAAGCTTTAAACAAAACAAATGTGCTCACACAATAATAATAAAAACAACTCTTCTTTTCTTTTTCGCTCTCTTTATATTTTTTTACTTTTCATTTTTTTTTGTCTGTTTTTTTTTTTTTCTTATTTTTTACTACCCAAGAACTTCGATCAATACTAGAAATGCAATAACAAAAACAAAATAAGACAAAATAAACAACAAAAGAAAACAAACAAAACTAAATTCACCAAAGGCCGGCTGGGCTTCACCGATGCACGACTAGGCCTTGACACAACCGGCCGGCCTTCGGTAGTGATAACGGGGCAAATCGGTAAAACCGACGCCCGTGAGTTATAAACACAAAACAACCCCTCTTTCTCACACATCCTAGGTCGAAAGACATCCCTCTCCCTCTCTAAACTCCCTCTCTCTCTAGATTTTCACTCCTCTTGAGTTACCCAACAACTTTTGCAAAATTTTTCCTTAATACCATCTTAATTCTCTACCTTTTGAACCGATTGGATTTTGATTCGGCGAAGTTTGGAATTTTCTTGTGATTTTTCAAAGATCCTCGCACTTTTATCCAAACTTTTCTCCCTTGATTTTCCATCCGCTCTTTACTTTCTCTCTTCTAGGGTTTTATTTTTGAAAAACATCCAACCACTTACTTTTTCTTCACTTTTCACCTCTCTATGGTTAGCGATGAAGTACCTATTCTCAATCCCGCCGTAGGTATTGGTGTTGCCCTTGGTGCAGACATAGAGGCGGAGGAAGCTGCTGCATTGCTTTCCCTTGCCGAGAGGCCTTTTGATGCGACCACATACTAGCCGTGTACACATGTGCCATCCCCAAGCGGCATCTTGAGATTCAAGGGCTTCATTCCAGGACTAGATGATGACACTCTATTACGAGAGCCCATGGAGCATATATTTGCCGACGCTTCCACGGTACACAACTTTTCCCTATTTTACTTTGTATATATGCTGAAAGTTAAGCTTGATGAACAAACCACTTATCTCTGCTGTTGAAAGTTGAACTTGATGAACAAACCACTTATCTCTGTTATACATATACTGATAAAATTTCCAATTAATAGGTGATCGCCAGGAGGATAGGCAGCTATGGCTCTATATCCAGCCTCAGACGTTGGTACGAGCGGCTTCTCGCAAAGTTTTGTACTTTAGTAGATGTTGCTAGCTTTGGGCCCTTCTGCTCCGAGCTCATACAGATGAGGGCCGAGTCTTGGCTTTATGGGGCACTGGCAGAGAGATGGTGAGACACCACCAACTCATTTCACTTCTCTTCTACCGGGGAGATGACACTAACCCCATATGACTTCTCGATGTTGACCAGTTTGCTGGTTGGGGTCGGCGGCCCAGTCGCATTCGTTCTAGATATGACTCAGTGTAGAGATACACAGCTCCAACTTCTCGGGGTGATCCCAAACACTACTAGCCACGGGATGGTGCGCTACAGCTGGTTCTTGGAGCACTTTTCTAGCACTCAGCCAATTATTGCAGGTAAGGTTGCCCAGTACGCCCGCGGCTTCCTCATATATCTTTTTGGTACTACCCTGTTTGCGAACAGGGAAAATACCGTGGGGTTATATATTCTAGGGGCACTGGTACACCTTCCTTGGGTGTGTAGACACCTTATTTTTGACCGACCTTAAGACTCAGACGTCATCGTCTGTGCACTCGATGATTGTGCATATTTGTGCTCGTCTTGAGTTTCCGGGGCCTTCGGCTGAGCGCCTTGTCTCGGGACCTCTTAACTGTCTCCTCTTGGCCTAGTTTTTGGACCATGCCTTGCCGCCTTTGCCTAGAGGGAAACAGAGGCCTGTAGGCTACCTTTTTGTAGCCGTTGGCTACCTTTCCCCTTCGTAGGCCACTTGTAGTGGCCCGTAGACTAGTTTTCGGGGCTTCCGGCTGAGTGCCTTGCCTTGCGGACTCTTGTCTTTCTTCCTTTTGGTTTGTTTTTGAACCAAACCTTGTTACCCTTTGCCTGGAGGGTAGAACAGGGGTGTAGACCAATTTTCCCCATCTGTAGACCACTTTTCTTCCTTGCTAGCCACTTTTAGTGGTCGGTCAGCTAGGATGGGTGGTCTGTGGACCACCTAAGGTGGTCGGCAGCCTGCCACCACCTTCTACTCTCTCTGTAGACCCTCTTCCTCCCTTGCCGACCAGTTTTATTCCCTGTAGACCACTTTTTGTGGTCGGTTGACTAGGGGGAGTGGTCGGTCGACCACTTTAACTAGTCGGCGGCCTTTCTGCACTTTCTGCAGATATTGTGGGTGTCAGCTGTGCCAACTGGTGAGCACTAATTGCATCCTCCATATACGTATATGGAGGGATTGCACCAAGCTTCTAGCTTCTCCAAGAAGCTTGAAGCTTGGAATTCTATAAGAGGGAGGCTCTCTCTCCCTTTTCCAGGTTGACAAAATTTCCAGAGCTGAAGTTTACTCTCTCTCTATATTCCTCTCTCTCTCTCTTCTCTCTCTCTCTCTCTCTATATTTGTGCCTTAAAGTGCATTTTCTCCACATTTGTGCACACAACCTCCTAGCCAAACACTCCTACCTTGTTGCTGAGGTGCTGGAGGGTCTTGTGGAAGCTTCAAAAAGCTGGTTTTGAGCTCAGGAAGTTATTGTTCTTGTTGTTCTTCAAGGGTGAGTCATATTCCTCATTTTAAGCTTTTGATTGCATATTTGGCCACCTTTGCATGTTACTTTTGGCTTAACTTTCAACTACAAAAACCTTGGTTTTGAAGTGTTTAAAAAGGATGTTTGAGGCCTTGTTTGAGTTAGGGGTGTCTCTCACTTTTTTGTGCCTTATTTGCTTTGTTTTGTGCTACCTTTTAAAGCCCTTGAAACTATCTCTATTTGGCCTTCCTACCACTGAATTCTAGGGGAACTTTAGTGATGGAAATGTGGTTTTGAGGTCCCATATGGGTGGGGGTTGTCCCCCCTCCTCTTCTCTTGTTTGCATGTGTTGATGGCTCATCATAGGAGTATGCGTTTCTACTTCTTAGTGGCTTTGTTTAGGCTCATTTTTGTGACTTTTCAGACCTTCCATAACTCTATTTTTGGCTATCTTGGTCACTTCTTGCATGCTTATTGCACTTGTAGTGTAATCCTACTTGTAGCCTTGCAAAGTAGCATGTCTTTGTGCCTTGAATTTGCTTAGTTCAAGCATGTTTTTTAACCATTATTTGCCATGTCATGACTCTGTTTTTGGCTATCTTGGTTGCCTCTTGCATGCTTCACACACTTGTAGTGCAATCTTGCATGCTAGCCTAGCTCACTTGATGTTTTGGCCTATCATTTTAGCATGTTTTGGCTCTGCTCTAGCAAGCTTTTACTCATATTTTTCCATGCTTAAGCTCTGTTTTAAGCAGTTTTGGTCATGCATGCCTTGCTTTGTATAGCCATGGTGCAATCTTGCTCACTAGCTTTGAGTTTCAAAGTCTCTAGTATGCTTTACTTGAGTTGTTTGCATGCTTTGGCCTCATCTCTCACATGATTTCAGTGCATGTAGTGTAAACATACTCTCACATGTTTCCCTCTTTCAATGCTTTTGGAGAGTTATGCCTTATATCTTGATCATGAGCCAATATGTATGCATGCTTGCCTAAGCTTTTGGGCTACCATCTCAGCATATTTTTTGGTGTTATTTTACCATGTTACAACTCTTTTTTTTGTTGGGGAAGTCACCCCATGCTTGGTTTTGGTATGTGTAGTGTAATCTCACTCATTGGCCTTGCATGTGTCATGCTTTATGCCTCCTATTCTAACATGTGTTAGCTCTACTCCATGCATGTTTTGGTATTGTTTTGACCTATCTTGGGACTATTTTGAGTCATCTTGGCCCTTTGGGGCTTGCTTGATATGGCCATGGTGCAAGTACCTTAGCTAGTCTCAAGTTTTGAGCACCCTGCTATGTTATATTTGTGATGGTTGCATGTTTGGGCATCGTTTAACATGTTATTTCAGAGCATGTATGTGTGTCATGTTCTCACTTCTTTCATTCCTTGAGAGCTTTTGAGAGTTGTGTCTTTGTGCATTGTTAATGAGCCATCAAGTGAGCATGTTCTTCTTATGTTGTATGCCTTGATCTTAACATGTTTCAGCCACTGTTTTGGCATGTTCGACCTCTGTCCGGGGTTGGTTCGACCATTTGAGATTGATAGTGCATGCCTCATGTGCAATATGTTTCATTAGCTATGATGCCTTAGCTTTGCCATGCATGCATTGCTTACATGATAGTGTCTTGCACATGTCACTTTAGCATTGAAGGTTGATCATCTTGTTTGCGTTGCATATGTTTGGATTGGACGTTAATCCAAACACGAGGAATGTCGCACGTTTCATACTCAAAGTGATGAAACGTGTAGCATTTCTCGGTCGCCGACCCTCTTGATCAAGCATGATAAATGTGGAGGCCCTTATGTGTTATTTGTGTGCATTCATTAACATTGACTTGTGTAAACTTGGCTTCTCGGCCATCGTGCATTGCGATGCTCGGTTGGTGGCCCGAGAGTCGAGTACCGCGCTCCCTTGAGCTTAAGAAATGATAGAGAGGGTGGTTATGCACACATATCTTGCAAATACACTACTATGCCCCTTGTTGTTCTCTGTTGCAGCAAAACTGGAGCTTGGCAAATTTTCTGGTCGGCCGACCAGTAGGGGTGGTCGACCGACCACTTTTTCTGGTCTACAACCAGTTTTTCTGGTCTACAGCCCCCTTTTCTGGTCAGCAACCCACCATGAGGTCCTTATGTTGGAGCAGAAGCAATCTGGAAGTTAGTGCACTTTTCAGAGATCAAATCAAATGCAAACAGAGGCAATTCTGGGCATAGCAATGGATTTCCGAGCGAGGCAATCGAGCATGCATGCACCCCTCGCCCCGAGGATCTCTTTTAACTGCTTTAGCTGCTTTACTTAGTTAGCTAATTCGTCGCTTTTGTACTTAATTAGTTAATGTGCTTGATTAATCGATTTGTTTTGTAATAATTAGTTAACTAGGATTAGTTAATTAGTTTTTGGTTTGTAATAAGTAGTTTAGCTTAACGTAGCTAGTTAGCGCTTATTTATTCGGACCCTCCGTCGAGAGGGCACAATGTTATAATAAGCGTGCGTGTGTGTGATGCATGTCTTCCAACCCCACGTCTTTCTCCCTTTTATTTACCAACTTTTGATGGTTAGTTTTAGGGCATATTTCAATTAGCATACTTATGTTTGCATGCGTGCATCATTCATTTTGTCTTGCATGCACCGGGCTCGGCGCATCATTCAAACTGCATTGTATTTCAATACACTTTCTTGAATACATGTTTCAAAGCATGTTATCAAGTGTTGCATTCATATGCCATTCTAGATAGCCGAGCCTATTTTAGTTGCATTTTTGCATGTGTTGGATTAGGCATCTTAACATAGCTAGGATTATGCATGATTTCTAACTAGCTTCTGTTTTGGCTCGGAGTACACTGTGAGTGTTTACGCTTTAGCATCCTTGCATGTGTGTAAGTGACTGCCATGATAGCATGCTTGCCATAAGGTTATGTGCTTATGTGTTTAACTGCATGAATGCCTGTGGATGAAGGCTTCATTGCTTGAATTGGAACAATTCATCAAAATGTGCGTTTTAAGCCCACTTGAAGTGGCAAATCATCGTGTTTTAAGCCCACTTGAGGGTGGCAAATCCGCGCTTTAGCCTACTTGAGGGTAGCAATTCTAAACCATTTTCAAAAACAAACATGAGATGTTTTTGTAATGACCCCAAAAGTCATCCTTATTTAATTAGGGGTTAATGTGTTTTAATTCAACTATATCTATTGGAATTGAGAATGTTTTTATCTTATTTTGGGGTATTGATTGAGGTGGTGGTATGATGGTAAAGTAAGATTGAACCAAAGAATATAATCTGGATAGTTATTCTACGGTCAGCCGTCACTCATTTGCCCTTTTCTTTTTCTACACTTTGAATTTGAATGTGAGGTTAGAACCATTGGAAAGCTTATTTCCGGGGCTTCAATTTGGACACAAGAACGACCTAGAACGGAGTCCCGATGAGAGAGTTATACCCGTTCGAAGTTTTCACATCTGTGTTGGAAGCAGAGCCGCACGTGCGGGGAATAGCGCCGCACGTGCGGGCTGTGCGGGACAGCAGCTCAAAAACGAGATTTTTGGCCCATTTCTTACATTTTCTTTTCCTCTCTTCTTCTCTCCCCTTCAATGTCCGAAACCCTAGCTCCCAAAACCTTGATTTCCTCCACTTTTATCAACAAATCCACCATGGATCTTGCATCAAGGATGGAGAACAAGAAAGGGTCAACATTTCCAACCAATTGAAATTCGAATTTTTGGAGGATTCTTCTCAATCTTTGCTCCTTTGCTTGATTCTTGAGGTAGGGGTCCTTATTCCCTTTCAATATTTGCATTCATGGAAGGATTTGTGGAATTTTGTGTATATACAAACAAAATCTATAGTTTTGAGCATATTATGTCCAACTTGAGAATTGGGGTTTAGAGTTGGAGATGTTGGAAGTTAAATTGGTGGGTTAAAATGATGGATTGTGACTCCTAGATGTATAATCATTTGGAAAATTGGAATAAAAAGTAATGGATTAAAAAGTTTGAATTTTTCTTGAAATTTCAATATTTTCTAGAAACCCTAGGTTGATTAATGATGATAACCAATGAATTGGCCCAAATTGAAAGTAGAGTAATGAAATTGAGGTATGGAATTATATGTGTTTAAGTTTAATTGGAATTTGGAAGTGTTTGAAAATTATGTTTAAAATTTGCGAATGAACTATGTTATAAACATTGTAATTCATGCTATAATGTGAAGGGAAAATTGGGGAAATAATCTATTAATGATATGGACGATATGAACTCGGTTTTGGAATGTTGAAATGGAATTCAAGGATTTATTTTGAATTATGTTAAATTACAAAGGGTGTTGATGAACTAAGTGATATTGACTTTGTTGGGTTATGTTGTGTTGACTCATAGTGAATTGATTGGTGTTTTACTATGATGAATTATGTTTGAATTATGTGAATTGTGTAGGGTCAGCTACAGGGGCGGATCAAGCACCTAAACGCTGTGAGTAGTAGTACTTTGATGTACCTTTAACCGTTTATCGTTATTAATGTTAAATCTTCGTCGTAAGAATTATGTTGACATGTATGTTATGTATGCTATGTGAGAAACACTGTGACATTATGGAAACTTCAAAAGAGTTTGTGAAGTTATGTATGTTATGTGAGAAACATTATGAAATTATGAAAACATCAAAAGAACTTGTGAAATATGAAGTTATGAGGCCAAGGGCCAAACTTGTGAACTTGTGAAATATGAAGTTATGAGGCCAAGGGCCACACTTGTGAACTTGTGAAATATGAAGTTATGAGGCCAAGGGCCAAACTTGTGAACTTGTGAATCCAAAGGGCCGAAGGCCGATGTGAACTTGTGAATCCAAAAGGCCGAAGGCCGATGTGATATTGTGAATCCAAAGGGCCGAAGGCCGATGTGATATTGTGAATCCAAAGGGCCGAAGGCCGATGTGAACTTGTGAATCCAAAGGGCCGAAGGCCGATGTGATATTGTGAATCCAAAGGGCCGAAGGCCGATGTGATAAGTTGTGAACCTATGAAACCCAAAGGCTATTTTGAATGTGTGAACCCCTTAGGCCAAGGGCCGAACTGTGAAATTGTAAAACCAATAAAGTCATCTGTAATCTAATGAAAATGTGTTTACTTTTCATTACTAATTATCAGGAATGTCCTGTTAACTTTACGTTAATTATGTTAACTCACGGGAATGATGTAACGGTTACCATTAGGACTCTGTTAATTACAAGGCAAGGCAACTATGTTAACATATAAGAATGATTAAACAAAGGTGTATGCTATTGATTAATAGAGCACGTAAAGTAAGTCATTTACCCAAAAGGATTCTGAGTAAATATAAGAGTAGCTATGTGAATCCATATGAATTGAAGTTATTTTGCTATGTTGCTTATAAATTGGAAGTTATTCAGAATCTACGATATAAGTGCAAAGTTTAGCATCATTGTGTGACCCTCATGAGAATGTGAATTAATCTCTCATTGTTAAGCGTACGATAATGACATGATACAACAAGAAATGCTCTAGTTATGATATGTTCCGTTTGAATTAATGAATGATGTTCAAGTATGTTTCAGGCATGTTTCCAGTATGTTACAAGTTCAAGTATGTTCAGGTATGTTTCAAGTATATGTTACAAATTTAAATATGTTACAAGGGCTTTATGCCACATATTTCAAGGGCCTTAGTGCCATATGTTACAAGGGCTTTATGCCACAAGTTTCAAGGGCTTATAGCCACCATGTTTCAAGGGCCTCGTGCCACCATGTTTCAAGGGCTTATAGCCACCATGTTTATGTTGCAAGATTGAACCTAAGCCGTTATGTACTTAGCACAGAATCAGACTAACTATGTGAACTCTACATCTTTATATGCATTGCTATGTGTTATGTTTCAAGTTAAGCATCGTTTTAATTATGTATTACTATTCACTGAGCCCGGCCCACTCTCTGTTATGTCTGTTTCTGTAGGTCACCAATCAGGTGATCAGTCCTAGCCGTGACGCTGCTTTCTTTTGTCAACCTTTATGTGTCCAGGCACTATACACAGCCATTGATTTTGTTAAGCTGATAAGATGTTGGCTTACTTTTTGAATGTCTATCTAAGAATGATGTATATAGCTTTCATGTTTTTATATATGCCCTATGATAGGGCTGGGTCTGTATATATGTATGTATATAACCGATGTTCAGGTGTATGTTTTAGATTTTATTTGTTTGTTAAAAGTTTGTGATCCTGGCATGATAGTAGTAGCTCGATGGAGTTTGTTTCCAGTGTCAAATTTTGATATTTAGTGCTTCCATTCAGGCCCCATATATATATAGCTATAAAACAGGTTAAGTGTCCGTTTCTGAAGTGGTCATGCCCAAACTTCTAGGGGCGGGTTTGGGGCGTGACAGTTTTGTTCCAAATCGAGCGATTTAGTCGATACTTGTGTTGTGCGCATCACATAGTAAGTTAGCTAATAATCAAACAAGAATACATGTGTTTTCAAAAACAACATATCATGCTTAGTAGAGGCCGATCCTTTGATCGGGCAAGCGGGTGTGCTCATTTCAAGACCTTCCCCTCTCGTACCCAAGTTCCCAAGCCGATGCAACTTTGGTGATGACGGACACGTGGCCTTAGGCACGAGTCAGGGTTTCCTAAATTTCCCAAAAACAAAACATTTAGGTGGCGACTCTGAAATCTGGCAAAGCAGTCCATGTTTGGCGCTTTTTGATTCAAAATCGATTTTCCAGAACGATTTGCCAGATTTGGACTCTTTGGTGATTTATCAGTATTACATTGTACTTCGTGAGATTAAATTCAGAACCATGACACGAGTCCGAACTGTAGTAGCTATGAACACAATTCGCGCCCTCGTGCGCGGAGCGGATTTCGGGCAGTCTACAGGGTGGCGGAGTACGACTGGAGTGGCGCAGGCCTGGTCACCCTATACTGCTACATGAGCTCCGTCTCCCGCCACAAGGCGGATTCACTTGGCGGCTACTGGAGGGTTTAGGAGGTACACCCTACGCTCACCTTTCTGATATGCTATTAATTCTGTTCGTTGTTGCATTTCTGGCTCATTTGATTTATTTTCTCATGTTATCTGTTTGCCTTTGGTTTGCAGCTTTGGGTCTACACATATTTCACTTCGTTGGCTCTAGTTCCAGTGAGGCCGATCGAGTTATCTGTACGCCGCTCTCGATACTACAACTCGCGATTCGAGCGACATCACCTTGTAGATCGCACCTTCCCATATTTCTGCCGCTTCTTTGACACTATCACGGCAGATCAGGTATTGCACTGTTTCCCACACTATATTGGCCATCCTTATACTGTTGTATTGTTGTATCTGTACCATATTCTCATTCTCATACTGCACTGACTTCTGAAACTGCACTAATTTTCGACACTGTACTACCATTCTGACATCGCACTGATATCTAACACTACACTGATTTTCTCATACTACACTGATATCTAACACTGCACTGATTTTCTTAGGTTGACTGGCACCCTTGGGCAGGCATTCCCCAAGTGTCGAGGGCGACCTATACTGCTGCTTGGCATGCTTCTACGATGAGGATCCTGTTCGAAGGCCCTTTTGGCCAGGCATATTACTTGGGAGAGAGATTCATCTGCCAAACGCGAGGCGTTGCTGACCCTGATATTCCACATCTTCCTCCTCCCGACATGAGAGTGGTGGATGATCTACAGGATAGTCCTGAGCTCGACCTCTTGATGATAGGTGAAGACGACGATCGTCTCCATGAGCCCGGCGACTTTACTACTTTCTTGCACACTCGGGTGATGGCGCCTCTTACTCCAAGCGTGGCTCAAGCTGTGCTAGAGGTTACTGCTGCTTCTACTGCTAGGGCTGGCGATGCGCCCGTTGGAGGTGCCCCTGCCGTTGCTTCCATTCTTGGATTGTCTATAATTCCCACCGAGATCACATACATGCGTCCAGATGGAGTGATCGAGCAGATCCCACTTGAGCCCATCGAGGAGAGGGACCGCAGACTTGTATTTGCCCCTGGCGTTGAGCAGGTACACTTTTCTTTTTATACTAGTCCATGCTGCACTTTAGCTTATTCTCAGCCATTACTGTTCATTGTTTAATTACTTCTATCTGTTTTTCTTAGTTTTTGTTCTTTTGCAGATTCCCTGGGTGTACGGTGACGAGCTTCTTCGGACGATCGACCGACTACTCATCATGGTACTGAAAGAGGCAGACTGCCTTAGTCACCCATGGGATAGAGGTACATTATGTGTGTAGCCTACAGTCGTTGCCATACTGTACACTTCTGATCACTCTTACTGATATTTGTCCTCTTTTCAGCTTGAGCCGGCGCCAGCAGTGCCTACAAGACCTTCCGTAGCCAATAGGTGGAGACGGGACCCAGTGAGAGGCCGAGGAGGCGCCGATCGGCGGAGAGGTCGAGTGAGGTAGCGCTCGCCTTCCGATGAGTCTTTTGACGGATCCACAACCCCTGAGGATCTGCGGTCGAGTAGCCCTTGCGATGACAGCGATGCACCTCCTCCATAGCCGAGGAGGAAGAGACCGAGGATGGGCTACTGATGACGATGATGATTTTGCTTTTATTTTGCTTTCGTTTTTGTTTTGTTATGTAATTCTAGCTTCGAATAGACCTTTTGTTTTTCAAAAACTTTCTTTTGTTTTGGTTGTGTAAAACGATGATCGGGGTTGGGCTCGCCAGTTATGAAAGGCAAGTTTTGTTGAATGATCTCTTTGTACAATATGATGAACTGCATTACCCTTGCATTTGTAACCTTCGGAACTATGAATGCTTTGCTCTTGAATTGATTCATGAATCAGATAATGACTTACAACCAATCAAAACATAAAATATAACCCGATACTAGAAAAATGAAATGAAAACAACTCGAAAAAGCTATCAAATACTTGACACAAACAAAACAAAACTCAAAAGTACAGTCGAAGTCCAACCGAACAAAGGTTAGCTTTTGCTGCAACAGATCTGCACTAGGCCAGCACCAAGACCCGACCGGGCTTCACTGATGCACAGCCGGCTATCATTGATGCACGGCCGGCCATCAGTGTGATGTCGGTCAGTGCTGTCCAGCTGTCATGCTCAGCTCCTTCTCAAACTCTATAAATAATGCTCCCATGCTGTTTTTCTGGCAAAATCACAAGTCCTTGATATTTTGCTCTCAAAATGGAGATATTATTTGTTAGTAGGCTTCGAGATTGGATAGTCGCTTTGGATGGCTCGGAAAAGGTGAATTTCCGTGGCTTTAGCCTAAATGCCCTTTTTCCTTTGAGCCGCACTCCTCTTTGCTTTCCATTCCTCCATGCCGCAATTCGGTGTTGCAACCCAATCACACATGTCTTTAGCTTCGGGAGACAAGAAATATGCCCGACAATTGAAGAATTTCAGGCATTAATAGAATCCCGGCACGATGAGGAAATCATACCTCAGCCCCGTTTTGGCCACGTCCAAGCTTTGAGACAGATGTGTGGGTTCACTTTACATAAGGTTCGATCTTTAGTCCATAATGGAGAGCTGGATATTCTCAGTTTAATTCATCGATTTTTTGACATTGGTGACCGATGCGACCTTCTCTGGCGGGGCTTTCGGCAACATGCCCTTTGCTTGTGTATGTTGGTTCATTTCCTTTTTGCCCATAGTTTTGGTGGATCCAGCATTCGATTGGTCGAAGTGGCCCAAGGTTTGAAAGAAGGCAAGAGTTACATTGGCTTGGTGCTGGCCGAGACTTTAATGGGCTTAGACACCTTCCATCGGTGAGAGGCTACCAAATTCGCAGGGAGTCCACTACTTTTGTAGGTAATGTTCCCATCCTTTCTTATATGTGTTTCTCACATCACTTGACAATCATGCTCTGTTTTTCTCTCAAAGCCCTTTTCTCACTTTTCTCTCAGCGTACATCTCTCTATTTTTTAATCTCTCTTCTCTTTCATCCCTCTCCAGGTGTGGCTTATGGATAAGCTGAAGGTAGTGGATTCTTGCTCTGAGTACTCAGCTCGAGGTTATTTTTTTCGCCAATAGCTTGTGCATTGCCCGAATGAAGGGTGGTGATGCCACTGGATGTGCAACAGGTCTGCTGCTAACATTGCTTGGCATTGCTCCTAGCTTAACTTGACCAAAATGAGCTACGGCATGACTTGGCAACCTGGCATTCAGCTAATTGACCTTAAACACTGTGTACTCTACTTCCCGTTCAGGTTTAGACGTCAGTTTGGTCATGACCAAACCTAACCAGAAGAGGGGGTAGAGTACCCGATTTTGTTCCCCGTCCGAGGTTCACATTTGGCTAGGTACCTCACTGCTTAGAGGACAAGAGAGCTTCTAGTCCCTGCCCCTAGTTTCAGCTGCACCCTTTCTGGCGAGTGCCTGGCTTGGCTCGAGGATGAGCACAAACTAGGCCAACTTTGGCACCAGAAGCTTCTACAAGCACGAGCAGGGGACGCAGGAGCACCTGACTCATCTATGCCCCTAATTTATTGCTTTGATCTTTACTTTTCAAGTTTTATGAATGTAATAAAAGCAACTTTGATTTGCATCGAGAGTTGGAGAACTTTGTATTGAAATCAATGAAATTAAAGTTGTGAGCAATGAAAATTTTCCTTTTGGTCTAAATATGGTCTAAGTTGTAAAAGTTAAAATTTGAACAAAATCAACTTTTATCAAAACTTTTCAAAATCATTTTCGATAAGGATCACCACTTGACATACACGGAATCAATCCTCGAGATGTACAACCCCAAATCCAAAGATCACAAATTGCCCCTTGACTGAATAACCACTCAGCACTGTAACCAGCTCTTCTCTCAGGGTAAAGATCTCAATCGAACTTTTAGATAAAGAACAGACAAAGATGACCTGATTAGACGCATGGATAGGATAGTTGAGTTGGAGGTGTTTACGGCCGAACTTCAGGATCAAGTTGCCTACGTATCCCGAAGATGGGAATCAGGCCTTACGTAGTTCGGTTCAGGTTCACTCGAGTATTAACGCTCTCCTTTTGCGCTCTAACTTTTGCTAAGGCCGCCATTTAGGGTTTTTAATCTTGCGAGCTCAGTTTTTCTTTATGTCTAATTTTTTGTGTTCTAACTTTTGTCCAGGTTGCCCTTCCGGGTTTTCGGCCTAGCGAGTCTTTCAGGGATAGTATTTCTTCAACTTGTCCATGTTGATCGGTTGGGAAAATTCTAGGCCATCCAGGTCCATAAGAATAATAACTCCACCCGACCCGATAGTTTTGATGATGTAAGGACCAGTCCAATTGGGTCTGAACTTGGCCCTAGGGTCATGGATGGGAGCTCGGTTGTCTTCAGCACCAAATCCCCTTCTTTGAGATTCCGGGACTTAACTTTCTTGTTAAAAGCCCTGGCAATCCTGCGTTGATAACCCTGAACATGGTACAATGCTTTCAACATTTCCTCATCAAACAACATTAGTTCTTCAAACTTGCTATGTTGCCAGTCCGCCTCTGCTATTTGACACTCAACCATAACTCGCAATGACGGGACTTCTATTTCGATTGGCAGAACAACTTCCATCCCATAGACAAGAGAGTAAGGAGTTGCCCCTATAGACGTCCGGATTGAAGTTCTATAGCCCCAGAGTACAAATGGCAATTTGTCTGGCCAATCCCTGTAGGTCTCAACCATCTTCAGCAAAATATGCTTGATGTTCTTGTTGGCAGCCTCAACAGCTCCGTTGGTTTATGGCCGGTATATAGATGACTTATGGAAAGCCATTGTCACGACCTAAACCCGTCCCTATAGGTTTAGTGTCGTAACCGGCCAGTAATCTGCGATTACCGAAGGCCTGACTGAGCTAAATAAGCAAACGGGCCTAGCGGAAGCTAATATGCAAGAAAACAAAGCATCCAATGAGCTGTGAATTTACTTGAGACAAAAGACATTGTTGTATATCTGCACATATATACACGCAGAAATACGACATGCTATTACAAGTTTGTCTAAAAAGACAATCAAAAAGAAAAAGTTACTCCCATTGACAACAATTATAATGCCAGTGGCAACCGACCAAAAACACATGAGTGAATTACAAAAGGGTGAATACTGGCCACATTAAAACTTAGGTAGATGGAAACCTCGTGATGAGGCACGGTGGTTAGCTTGACAAAACCAGAGCAAGACCGACGTCACTACGCCCTTTCCTGAGCTGGATCACCTACATGGTATACCAAACTATGAGCTAGGGCCCAGTGAATAACAACTGAATAAAGAGATTTTGAATGATAATTATAACATAAAATAAAACACAAACTAAACATGTTCATACGATATTTGAGAAGCATTACATTTCGCGTAGTATACTCGTAAGCAATAAATACAGGCGGTCTAGAAGACCGAACATACGGTCATAGAGACCGAACAGACGGTCAGGAAGACTGAACAGGCAGTCATAAAGACCGAAGATCATATACGATAGCTATTGCCATATTAAACAGGAGTTCTATGAAACAAAACTGATAAAATTGTACTCATGTGAAGAGGTGCTAGGGTTGCCATAGTAAATAATGGAAACTATGAGAGAATTATCATTCATCCACATGAGAAATATATCGGAATAACGCATAAGTTGAAGCAGAGAAAAGATAATTTAAATCAAACATATATTTACAGCAGTGTTACTCACAGTGGGTCTCGTGATACAGGTGACTGGAACTTGGTGTTTGACCTTAATAAGTCAATTTGGTGAAATAGCCTCAATTTCCTTCTTTTTTCTTTCTCTTCTTTCCCTGCCACTAGAATTCTCTCTCACATACTATATGTCTCTCTCCCTCTTTAATTGAGTTCAACCCATATATATATATAAAGATATATATATACATGTAGCTATATCTATTTTACTTCATTAATTCAATTAAATTAGAGATACACCTATCAAATGTTAATTGAACCCTTCCATTCTAATTATGGTGAGTTGGGCTCTAATCACCTAGTCCACTAGTTAATCCATAACCTTAGGATTTAACGAATCAGACAGGTCTTTTCATAAAGAAGCATATCTGTTAGCAAACATGATGCACACAAATAGGTATATAGAGCACAGATAAAGACATAATCAAGATTAATCATAAAAGTAACAAGTAGGTAAGAGGCAGGTGTTACAGTCTCTCCCCCTTAGGACGTTTGGTCCTCCAAACTCAAGTACCTTCTTCAGTGGAGAGTGAAGGATCTAGTAGAAAGAGTTTAGGATATTTCTCGTATATCTCAACTTCTCGTTCCCAAGTTGCATACAGGCCACTATGGTTATGCCAATCCACTTTTACCAACGGAATTTCTTTATTTCTCAACTTTTTGATTCGACGACTAACAATCCGGAGAGGTCATTTTGCATACGTATAATTATTGCTTATAGGCATTTGAGTAGGTTCAACCGTTTGTTGAGGGTCTAGGAGAGATTCTCTTAACATAGAAATATGGAAAATGTTATGCATGTGTTCCATATTTGGTGGTAGAGCTATTTAGTACACCACTGGACTCAGTTTCTCAATAATTTCATAGGTCCAATGTACTAAGGTGCTAACTTACCCTTGACTTCGAAACGAGTATGTCCCTTTATTGGCGTAACTTTGAAAAATACATGGTTACCTACTTCATATTCTCTTTCCCGTCTACGCACGTCAGCATAGCTTTTTTTGCCGGCTTTGTGCAGTTTTTAATCGTTGTTGAATCAACTTCACTTTCTCTGTAGTCTCTTGCACAAGTTCGAGTCCCAGTAATGGTCTATCTCCGACTTCAGCCTAACAAATTGGTGACCTACACTCTCCCCCATGGATGAGAATCTTCCGAGCTAACATTACCCCGTTCATGTGCACTCCGCACTCTCCCCCATGGATGGCCTCCATTAGGCGCTTTGACTCCTCTGCGTCGACACACAACTTGTGCATTCCTAAATGACCTCTCTTGTACAGTATACCTCCGTAGATGATAAATTGAATGGCTATCCGCCGTATTGCCCTCTTATTTTTGGTATTTGCCCCTAGTGGATAAACCTCATTTTCCAAGAAGTTCCAGATATCATAGTAGCAAGGGTTTTGATCTTGTGCTTCATCTATTGCGGCGATAGTCTCATAGGCCGGCGTGTATCTCTACTCAATGATGATCGGATGCTTCCGGACTCCAAGGGGGATGTCTATCATAGAAGATAGAGTTGATAAAACATCAGCGAACCTGCTGTTCTCTCTCAGTAGATACGTGAAAATCAGCTTTTCAAACCTAGGAATCAGAACATCCAGGGTCTAATGATAGATCTTCATCTATTCTTTTTTGACCTTCCAGTCTCCATTGGCTTGAGACACAACTAGGTTCGAGTCCCCAATGACGTCCAACCTTTTTGCCCCTAGTTCCAGGATGGCTTCCAAACCAATGATACACGCCTCATATTCTGTTTCGTTATTAGATACCGTGAACCGGAGTTTGAAAGCTAAGGGTATATGGGAGTTGTCGGGTGCTATCAGCAACACACCTATCCCATAACCGTATTGGTTAGACACTCCGTCAAAGTACATTGTCCAAATCTCTTCTTTGACTTGCAGAATGGCTTCATCTGGGAATAGGTATTCTACTGCTTCATCCCCTTCCACTGGGTGATCTGCCAAGAACTCTACTACTGTTCTCCCCTTGACCGACTTGCGAGTGACATACTTCAGATCAAATTCGGAGAGAAGAAATAACCAACGGGCTAGCCTACCCGTAAGCGTTGGTTTATCAAAGAGATATTTGATGGGATCTAATCTCGAAACGAGAATTACGGAGTGAGCTAACAAGTAGTGCCTCAACTTCCTGGTAGCCCATACCAAGGCTAAGCAAGCTTTCTCCAACGGAGTGTAGCGGGTCTCATAATTCGGCATTTTCTTGCTCAAATAATAGATGGCTTTCTCCACCCTATCCTCGGATTCCTGAGTAAGCATGCATCCCATTGTGGTGTCCGTGACTGATAGATACAGAGTCAAGGGCTTCCCTGGCTTTGGCGACGACAACACAAGTGGATATTAAAAGTACTGCTTGATCTGCTCAAAAGCAAATTGACATCGATCGTCCCATCGGAACTTCTTTCCTTTCTTTAGGAGACCAAATAGTGGTTAACAAGTCAAGGTTAATTTTGAAATAAATCGTCTTATGAATTGCACTTTACCCAGAAAACCTCTCATCTCCTTTTCAGTCCTTGGTGGTGGCATTTCTAGGATGGCCTTGATTTTGGAAGGATCTACCTCAATGCCCCTCTGTGTGATCAAGAAACCCAGCATTTTCCTTGCTGTTATGCCGAAAGTACATTTCTGCAGATTCAACCTTAGTTTGTATTCTCTGATCCGTTGAAAGAATTTCTTCAAGGCGGTGTAGTGGCCCTCTCTTTCTTTAGACTTGACAATCATGTCGTCCATATACATCTCGACCTCTTTATGGATTATATCATGCAGAATTGTGGTTGCAGCCCTTTGATAGGTAGCCCCGACATTCTTCAGCCCAAACAACATCACCCTATAGCAATAGGTTCCCTGTGGCATAGTGAAGGAGTTTTCTCTTTGTCCTTGGGCGCCATTAGAATCTGGTTATACCTGGAAAATCATCCATAAAGGAAAGCAATGCATGACCCGCGGTGAAGTCCACTAATTTATCGATGTGTGGCAGAGGAAAGTCGTAATTCGGACTGGCTTTATTCAAATCTTGAAGTCCACACACACCCAAATTCTGCCGTCTTTCTTTGGCACTAGGACGATGTTGGCCAACCAAGTAGGATACTCAGATACTAGCAAAAACCCTATGTTTATCTGCTTGGTGACCTCTTCCTTAATGTTCAAAGCCCAATTCGGGCGCATTCTCTGTAACTTCTGTTTCACGGGTCGGGCCTTGAGGTTGAGAGAGATTCGATGCTGTACAATCTCAGGATCGATTCCAAGCATGTCTTCGTAGGACCACGCGAAAACATCTTTGAAATCTTTTAATAAAGCGACTAAGCATTCGTGCTCCTCCGAAGACAACGTGGACCCAATCTGGACTAGACGCGATCCTTCTCAGTACGCACATTAAAAGCAATGATTTCATTAGCAAGGGGTTTTGCAAACCTCTCCTCCTCTCGATTAATCAAAATTTCCAAAACTAGAGGAATTCCTTCCTGATCGTTTTCATTAAAATTTTGAAAGTCCTAATCAACGCAATAAACAAGCGGTATAGAGAAATACTCAGAATCTGCAGTGGCATTCTCATTCAAAAGGTCTAACTCATCTATCTCTTCAGTTACAACCGATTTAAAAGCAAACGAAAAGGACGACCTGGACAAGACCTTGGCATCCGGGTTATCACTCCCAAGAATACCGGACCCAAACTCAGAAGCACCGGAATCTGATTATGACTCCACAGACTCTGTGGAATCTGATTCTGGCTCACTACCCGACTCAGAACTACTAGACAGGTAACCCTCCTCTAGCTGCCAAACGAGGGATGGTGCGTTAGATGCATCCAAAATGCTGCTAGATGGGTTCACACCCGGTTGGTCCCTGATTATGGAAACGATCAGGTTATCCCCCAAGCTGTCTGAGTCGATCGGAGGATCCGAAATGAGACATGCCAATGTTGCCCCTACTTCGAGTTTGCTGTTGTCTGGGTCACTTTCTATGCTCCACTCAGCTTCAGCAGTAATTGGCTCTGCCCTTTCCTCTGTATCACTGTCTTGCAACTACAAGTCAAAGAAAATTTCGAAGCCAGGAACCCGCTACTTCTCAGAGTTGAACCAGGGTTCGGGAAAATTGCAAAATGGGAAGTCTTCCCCCTCCTGAACAAAATGACCATTCAGGGTTCCCCGGATTAGTCTGTGCACAAGCTCATAATGCTTCCCGGTCTATTTAGCTCTGGTTTTGCTGGCCATCTCTTTTGTTTTCTTAACCCATTCCTCTTTGGTGGGCGTATAGCCAAGACCAAAGGCATGCGGGTTATGTGGCACATCGGCCAGTGCTGTGACGCCCTTCCGGCCACTTCTTTCCAACCCCATTCCTGGTACATGTTGGAGCTTGTTCATGATATAGATTGATTGGGCACTGACATACAAGCCCTCATCTGCTGCTAAGATGGTTTGCACTGCTCGGGCCTCAACTAGGGTAAATCCTAAAAGGAAAACATCCTCCTCGCCATGAACAATTTCCAACACAGGTGTATTACCTCTAGCGAAGGATGTATGGATGAATTCCCAAACACAATAGCCACCCCCTTTCCATGAGGGTATTTCAGCATTTGATGGAGGGTAGAGGAGACGACTCTTACTTGGTGTAGCCACGGCCTTCTTAGCAATAGATTAAAAGTGGCCGGCACATCCAAGACATGGAACTCAATATCCTGTTGAGCTGGGCCCACTTGAACTCTGATCTGTACTGTGCCCATCACCTCCCTGCTGGTGTTGTCATACGCCCGAATCACCTGGGCTGTAGGCACGAAGTCTGCTAGTTTCAAACCTATGGCATAGGCTGTGCGTGATGGATAGACGTTGATTGTTGACCCGGTGTCGACCAATACCACTGGCATCCACTTTTCTCTGCACTCAACTGATTTGTGCAGAGGTTTGTTGTATGCTGAGCCTTCTGGCGGCAATTCCTTGTCTAAGAAGACTAAAGTTGGCGCAGTACCTCCCAAGAAGACTAATCCAATGAGTTGTTCAATAGTAGTGTCAATGGACAATTTGGCTTTATCTATTGATGATAGCACAACCTGTCGATGCACTCAAGAAGCCATAAGCTGACCCCAAATTAAAATAATGGCCTGAATTTTCTTTAACTACTTCAGCACTACTTTTTCTTCCAATTGCTTTTCCTTCTGCTTCTTTACCTCTTTATCTTTCCCAGAGGCTTCAACCTAGTCTAAATGTGGAGGCAAGAAATTCCGCCCATTCCTCGTCATGTGATCAATCTCTTCAGAGTACCAGGTGTTGTCTGGTAGATCTTCACCCCAAAACTCTGAAAATTGTAGAGAGAGTGGGAGTTTTTAGTGAGAGAAGCTCTCAAACTTGTTCAAGAAGTTCTCACCCTTTAGAAATGAGATATTTGGCTCTATATATAGCAAAAGGCAAGAGTTTGGTCGAAATATCTAAATATGGGACAGCTGGAGGTTGTGTGGAACAGCTGGAGATGAAATATCTTCAAAAAATCTGATTTTGGGTCACTCTTGGCTGATCGGCCATCTTTTGTGCCGATCTGCCACTTATCTACTACTTTTTTGGCCGATCGGCCAACAAAATCTGCTTTTCAGGCCCAACTTCAAATGGGCATAACTCCTTCATATGAACTCCTTTTTAGGTCATTATTTTGTCCAAATTGAAGCCCCGGAAGTAAGATTTTCAATGGTGGCAGCCTTGCATCAAAATTCCAACTGTGAAAAAAGTTATGCATGTTTTGGTGAATCCGCTCAGTTTCGGTCCAACCGAAATGATGCCCAACTTCAACCAACCATATCTCTCCTATCCGGACTTGGTTTGAGGAGATTCTTGAATAAAAATGAAGCCCCAGAAGTATTCTTTCCAACGGTGGTGGCCTCATAGCTTAAATCCAAGTATACGAAAGGATAGGCCCGATTTAGCGAGGACCGCTCGACTCTCTCTTAACGGTTCATGCCCATCTTCTTCCTCAACTAGGCTTCTTCCCTCTTCTCCTCTTTTCTTCAACTCCAAACCCCTAAACAAGGTGCTTTGAAAGATTTTTCAAAGATTTCATCTCTCTTTCATTCATTTCCACTTTGTCCTCGCTCGGTTTACCGAAAAGCGCAACATTTGACAAAATGCGAGCCTCGGAGCATCGTAGAAACTTTATTTCAAAAATATTTTGAAAGAGAGGGTTTTAAGGTCTAAAAACCATTCAAAATAGCTTTGGTCCAAAATGGGGTGTGAGGTTGGGATTTGACTCTCCTCTTGCCGAAGAAATTGAACTTTTGCTCTGCACATCTTTCACCATCAAGTAAACTATCAGTAACGCCCAACTCTTAAGGGCGGTCAAATATGGGGTGTCTACAGGTCGGTTGACCGGCAATTCATAGCCATGGTCGGCCATCACTGATGCACAGTCGGTCCTTGATGGCTTCCCTTGTTTTTTGGTTCAAACTCAGCTCAGGGTGGGAAAAGGTCCAAAAATGAAACTCACAGGTTTAAACAAGGTAAATGTTGAAGATTTGAGGTTATTTCAAGGGCTTGATTAAATCTAAATCGCTGCGAATTCACAATTCAACTTTCATCATCGAGTGTATTGAACCAAGCGCCTAAGTCTTGCGGGCGGTCAAATATGGGGTGTCTACAACAATAATGGTGGAAGTGAAAGGATAGGAGTTGTGATGATAATGGAGATGTGGTGTAGTGGAGGTGGTGATGGCAGTGCTTTAGTGATGTCGATGGTTGTGGTGGTATAATGATGGTGGTAGCTATAGAAGTTGTGGAGATTGAAAATTGTGGTGGTTGGTAGTGAAATAATGGTAGCAATGATGAAAATGGTGGTGGTGGTAATAGTAGTAGTGGCGTAATGGTGGTGGTGGTGGTAGTGACGAGGTTGGGGTTGGGGTTTTGTGATGTCTTTGGTTTTAGGGCGTGAATAGTATTGTGTAGTAAGGTAGTATGCTTTTCTATCGATGTTGGTTTACTGTATTGAGTCATTGAGATTCCTTTTCTACTCCTACTTAACCTCTCGTAACTTTTTTGGGTTGTAAACTTTGAGTTTTGGGCATTAGAACTTGCCTTGGTTTGCAAAACACTTTCTGAGTTCTGGCAAAACCGCTCGTGCGAAATTGAAAACCGCCCGAGCAGATCCTCACAGGGTTTTCCAATTTCTTTTGAGTTTTCTAGGCAGAAAATAGCTCAAGCGGATTTTGGGTGATTTTTCTAGATAGCTCTCTCGAGTAATCTGCCCTTAAGGCAAAAATTTTTGCTCGTACGGATTGGGAATTCAGCTCGTGCTGAATTGAAACCACTCGAGCAGATTTCGACTCGAAATTCATGCTCTTTTTCTCAAAACTGATGCCAAAAGTGTTTTTTTGCATAGATGTTCTTCTCTCTAAATATATACATATATATATATATAGATATTCATTTATTCTCTCGTTTCGCTCTAAAAACACACCCAAATCCAACTTTTCTTTAAGATTTAGCTCAAATCTTCAAGAGTTTGAGGGGGGCTTTTTACACCAAATCGAAGAGGGCGACGAGGGCTACGATTATAACTGATTGGATCGTGTTTTTGTCGACTTTGATTTATAGGGTTTTCTTTCTCTTCATCTCCCAAGCTTGAGGTAGGGATAATCTTTGAGTTATATATATATATATTTTTGCAAGTTTATACATGTTTTAAGTATTTCATCATGTTGTGAGCTATGATTTTGGGTTGTTGAACCCTAAATGATGTTAGAAGTTGATTTTGTCTATTTTTCTCAAAATTTTTGAGAATATGAGCATGTTCTAGGTTGTAGGTGTTGTTTTGGGAAAAACCTTTTCAAAAATGGAACAAAAACCTTATTTTTGGTGAAAACCCTAGAATTTGGGAATTTTGGGAAAAAGTTATGATATTATGAAATTGATACTTGATAATTTGCTACTTGAGTAAGTGACGGAGGAAATTCTATAGTTGTATCAAATGAAGAGATTTCATGAGAAAATGAGAATTGTAAAATTGGAAAGCTTGAGCAATGGCTTGTTGTTGTTATTTTGGGAAGACCAAATGCTAAAAATGATGATGAATTTATAGAAAATGCATGAAAGTTGATATTGTATTGTTTATTCTCTTGTAAGTGTATCATGAGGTTATAATGACAAGAGATGTGGAATTTGATTACAATAGACGATTGTGTGAAGGAATTGAGAAGTTTCAAGGCATTGATGTAGAAATATATTGCATTGGCACTTAATTTAATTATCACCACCTTTCAAATTGTCATTGTTGAGATTTTCAAATGGAACTTTACTATTGCATTGGACATTTGCATCGCCATTCCAATTTATCATTAATGTAATTGATTTTGAATATTACATTGGAAAAAGTATTACTTTGAGAAAGGGAATTGTTTTGTGAAATAAGATCATATTGATATGTTTTGGGGGTAAATACGTTGGTAAGTCCGGATAGGGAGTGTAATCGGTATTGGTTAAGTTGGCTTGAGTGTCCATGGTGTGAGACCAAAAACATGCATGGAGGAGGTACTACGTGCCTTTCGGTTAGCTACCGGTAAAGTGGGGATTGGTAGTGCTTGTTATACTTACTTGCAGACACCAACCTAGGGATTATCTGAGTCGTATTTACTGCCCCTTTAAACTACCTTGAAATTATTGAATTATTAAATTCTCAAGATTGCATTGTGCACAAAAGTTTTAAAAGGTAGAGATGTATGTTTTTGAACATGGCATGGCATATGCATTCATCCCATGAAATTGTATAAATGTATATACTTTATAAAGATTTTTCTTACTAGGCTTTGTGCTCACCCTTATGGGATTTTGTGCAGAAAAGGATGTGGTGATCCCATCGAGTTAGAGGCATGGAATATGTTTTGAGAGCACAAGACTCTTTTCTTTTGTTGTAATTATTTTGACAAGCCAAGGGCTTTACATGTATGGGTTCAGAAAACCATTTTTGTGTAACCAGACTTAAGCCTTTGAATTTGTAGCCTTTGAGGGCATTTATTTGTACTTGACTTATTATGCCACAAGATATAGATTCATATACTAGGAATGTTGAATATATACTCGCATGTGGAATATCTTTTGTAAATCTCTTGATAGTTAATGAATACATATGTTGGGGATTTGAGAATGACGTCAATATTGAGATTTGGCTTCCGTTTACATTAAACAATGAAAGTTGGTGAATCTTTATTGTGTAAAATTTCAGGGCATGACAGGTTCAAGTTCAGGTTCAGAAGGGGTATGGTAGTAATGGTAATGGCAACAGTAATGAGATTATGGCCTTATTTGGGAAGTTGGCTATTTGGTTTTTTTTTTTGTCTATTTTAACATGACTAAAAAGGTTATGCTTGATAAGTTGGTTGGCTTTTTTTTAGTTGATTTTACGGTTATGAAAGAAAAAGTAAAATGATTATGGATGGGAAGTGGCATTTTGTCTTATTGACTATTTTAACATATTTTTCCTGTAGTGGCCCGGGGTTAGATAACCCGACCCTGTTTTTATTTTTGGTTAGGACACAGGGCTGTTTTGGTTGACTTTGGTCTTATCTGGGTGGTTTGGGACCTTGGTGTACTTCGGATTGGCTGTGGAGCAATAGCCCAGGTCTTTCTATCTTGCTTGGTCATGCCTGCGACCATGGTGGTCGCACCCGCGATGGCGTGAGGATAGGTCACACCTCCAAGGGGCTGCGTCCAGGCTGTGACCATTTTGGCCTTCAGGTCTGTTGGTTGGGGAAGGAGGTGCTTGGGCCGTAATGAATTGCATGGCCCGCGGTGGGGCTCACGACTCTCTTAGTCGCGCCCATGACCTGTCTTGTCGTCTGTCAAGGCAATGAAGAGGTCCAAACTAGTTTATTTGGATGTTTTCTCCCCTCCGACTAGTTCCTAATAAAGTTGAAATTAAGGTCCGTTACTCTCCGGTTAGGCTAAAAAAGCGCGACGCCTTCACAAACAGTTCCTTTTCCTTTCGGTTGTCGCCCTGTAAAGTGTGATCTTGGAGTCGTTCCCCTCCAAGTGAGCCCGATAAAGCGTTATGTGTTAATGTGGGTTATATCATTTGACATCCATGCTGTAGGCCGATGGAAATGGAAGTATGTGTTTTGTTAAGTTATTTATATTTATAAATATATGTTTTTTTGGTATCCAATTATGGGTTTTTCATACCCTTTGGCCTATAGCCAGGGAAGATAGTGGTTGTGTTATCATATAAATGCGTATAATGGGTTTGATATATGGGATTTGATTATGACTCATTTATGTGAACGTGTCTTCTAAACAAATGTGGAGATGAAATTCTTTATGTTAGTGTGGAGGTCTAGAGAATAAAGGTGGTGTTGTAAAGGAAATGTTTTTGGAAATAAACTAAATAATTAGAAGGGAAACAAGTGGTTTTACACATATGGTGTTTAAATGGATGTTTTGGAGAAAACACACTTATATAAGTGTATTTTGAATGTTAAACTATCACACTATTTATATTGTACATCATGGTGCATTCATGATCATAACTATTTATATGTTGTTATTGTATAGGATCGTGTTGGGATTTCTACTGGATTTTATACTCATTCCACATTGCTCATCATTTTTTTTCAGGTGCAAGTTGAGAGATAATTCAAGATCGGCAATCTTCTTTAATTGTTGGTCACAGAGCTTATATTGGTTGGCGAAATGCCATTGTTGTAAAAAGGTTAAACCCTTATTCAATTTCTTTTATAAAATGATGTAGGCCTATAGGCACTTTTTTTAGATGTAATTCATATTGCATTCAATTTGTATACGGATGATATGACTTTTAATCATTTGGGGATGTGATGTGTATTTACTTTTGTCATGTTATTAATGAAATTGGAGTATATTAATGAATGTGGTAATGTTATCTGAATAATAAAAATGTGGGGCGTTATATTGTCTTTTAATAGGCTGTTTTACCCTCTTCCCAAACACCCCCTACAATAGTGCATGTTGATAATTATGTATAAATAGTTTTTAATCCAATCAGCATTAAGTAAAAATTCTTTTACTTAAACTTTTAATCTATATTTTAAGAATCACTTAAATTTTTAAGTGATATGAATTACAGTTATGAAATAAATTTAATTGATTTTTAATTAACACATTCAATAAAAGTGTTGGATTGAGTTATCAAACACCACTTTAATCTTATTTCAGAAAAAGTCTCATCACTTTGTTTGGCTGTAAAAAAGCAAGTTTATTAACTAAAATATTATTTTGCTAAAAAACCATAGTTTAGTTGGCAAACTCATTTTTTGTGAAAAAAATCCACTCTAACTACTTTAAAAAAAATATTTAAATAAGTCAAAAGTTAAGAATTTGTCACACAAACTATTTTTTCTAATATTAACTTTTTTATAAGCTTATTTTTAATAAACTAGTTTTTAGCTAACTCTAAAAAAAAAAGATTACATTAGTTTAATGGATCTCATATCTTATTTTTGTTACCAATACAAGTAACATATAACATGCTAAACAAAATATGATTATTATGACATTATTGTTTGTACACAACTCACTACTACTGTTCTTCCTTTAAAGTGTTTTCACTATGATCGTGTTTTGTATAATTTATGCTTAAATCTTTGTTTTTATTATTTTAGAAATTTGTGAGTGTCGTAGGTGTAAATTTTGGTTATATATATTACAAAACAAAAATAATTTTAAAAAATTAATTATGGAAAAATTAAGAAAAAAGACTTATAACTTTTATTTTTAAACTTCGAATCCACTTCTAAACCATGTCTGAATTGTTGGAATGACTCCTTTTGGGGTAGCTTCCTTCCTGTCCGTAGGACTGGAGGGTACAATTCAATCCGTTATGGGCTTGTTTTGAGTTTATTTCATCAATTTGAGTTGTTTAATTTTTAGATTTGTTCACGTAGATCATTCATAAAAAAAATTGGACTAATCGAATATTAGTATTCATATATTTGAGTCATATTTATCTTTAAAAAAATAATGACAAATACAATTTCAAAAGTAAATTGTCTTTTTTTTTTTTTTTTTTATGACAAATGTGATCCAAATATGTAACTATCGATATTTGATCAATCTAATTTTTTTACATAAATAATCTACCAAAAATGTACTAAAAATTAAACGATTCAAATCAATGAACCCACCATAGATGATACCAATATATACATATATACACACACATTGCGTTAAACAATTTTACAATTAATTAGGAGGCTTTAGAGTGAGTAATGAATCTTTCAGGTCTTATCATATGATAGAGAAGAGTCTTTAAGAAAAAGAACATGAGCGATTTTTGACAAATGATCTAACAGGACCAGAAGAATTGTGTAAAATAAGCGAATTTATCCAGTTGAGATATTCTTGATTGAGAAAGAATGATTCCCTCCAGAGAGCTTAACTACGTCAAGCCTGTACAAGTGGCATGGGATTTGGGATTCTGTTGTGCTCAAAAGCACAGTAGGCTGCTGTGCTCCCTTGTGGAGCATCGTCTCGAGCCTTTTTCAATAATCTGAACTGTTCATATTATAAGGTTTGTCAAGTAGATCATCCATGCAAAAAATCGAATCGATTGGATATCTATAGCCCTCTAACAAAAGTACATTTATTTTTATAAAAATTAACGGTTAACATACTTTTATAAATTTTAAAAAATAATTAGGACCTAATCATGGGGTTATAAATATTCAATTAACTTGATTTTTTATATAAATAATATTCTTGACGAATCCTACAATATGAACGGTTCATATTATCGAAAAATACTCGGGACGACCTTCCATAAAGGGACATAGCAGGTTGTTATGCCTTGAAGGCACAGTAGCACCCCTAGATCCTTGGGCATGTAGCCAACATTGGATGCTAGGCAAAAGTGTCTACGCCACCATGGTTGCTTTTGATTTCTTCTCTATTCTGGTCCTCAATCGATGTTATGTATGATTTTTGCGTTCTCTCTCTCCTTCTTCCATTCTCCATTATGATTTTTATTTTAGCACACCCCTAACTCTTCCCTTCAAAACGCAATATCTTTAATTCCACCTCTAAACACCTTGTTCTCTCCTCTTTGCAAATTCCCTCCCCTAACTAAACACTCTTCCCCACCTCAAACTTCTCTTTACTCCATTAATAAACTCCCTAACCCCCAATCTTTTTTTTTTTATCACCCTTTTTCAATTTTGGTTAAAAAGTTCTATTTCATCTCCGACATTCAATTTTCTTATAGGTCGAGAGCAGGTGCAACACTACGTTGATATAAGGGTATTCACTTGAATACTCTTTTTTTTTTTTTTTACTTACTACACATTTATATGTTGATTTGCCATTAGTAGAACCTTGAAATAATTTATTTGAACAATTTGGATTAATTTGATTGTTATTTGTCACTCATAAAAACTTTTCTATATACTTTTAACTACTTTGACTCTCACCCATAACATTTATTTAAACACTTTCATTGTTAATCTGAGCTCAATCCACTAAATTTTGAACATATAGATTAGGAGAGAGACCTAAGAAAGATTTGTATTTGCTCTTGTTCGAACTTGTTAAGTTCGCCTATGGTCAAATCAAAGTGCGCTAGTCTAGTGACAACCCAAATTGGTGTTTGGAGTGGTTGTTTTGGTTTATGCCCCAAACTAGTTGATTCAAAGTGGTGATAGGTGCATTTCAAGCATGTATAAATTTTATCATCTTTATTAAATTTTTATTTTCATTAAAACATAAAGAATAGTTAAAAAAAAATTACTAAAGACTAAAATTGATTAAAATTGATTCTTTCAAACAATAATAAATGTCTAATGTGATTAAAAATAATAAAAATAATAATAATAATTGAAACCTGTCACTATCTTTGATTTGAATTATAGTAGTGTGGTTTATGAATTATAGTGATGTAATAAACATATTTGATTTTATTCCTAAAAGATAAAATATTAAATTTGTGCAAAAAACAAATGTATGCTATTCTCCATGAAACTGATTATACTTTAATCAAGTAATTAAATATTTAGATAAATTATTTGATTTATTCCTAAAAGATAAAATGTTAAATTTGTGCAAAAAACAAATGTACGCTATTCTCCATGAAACTGATTATACTTTAATCAAGTAATTAAATATTTAGATAAATTAGCAAGGAAATGTATATTACACCAACCTTATAAATGAAGGAAACCACATTGACTATGAACTGTGTAATACACCAAACGTAAATGTCACGTTAACAATAAGTGATTGTACATTATAAAGTATGACATAAAAAAATATTATATTTTTAATTAAGTTTTGTATCATGGTGAAAATTCCATACATATTCCAAAGGGTTAAACATCATGATCAGTCAATAATTAATTCACTATAACAAAATGCACTTTTGGCGATCAAAATTGGCGACTAAAAAAAAAGTTTAGTCGCCAAAAGTAAAATATTTAGTTACTAATTTTTTTTAGTCGGGGTATATTGATTATTGGCGACTAAAAAAAAATTTAGTCGCTAAAAATGCCAGAATTGGCGACAAAAAAAAAACTTAGTCGCTGTATATTGACTTTTGACTACTAAAATATTTAGTCGCCGAATGGAAAATAAAAAAAATAATTTTTCTCATTGGTGACCAAACTTTTGGTTGCTAAAAACTTACTTTCAGCAACAAAAAAAAATTTAGTCGCCGTATGTTGATTTTTGGCTACTAAAAAATTTAGTCGCCGAATGGAAAATAAAAAAATTATTTTTTCTCTTTATTTAGTCGCTAAAAACTTACTTTCAGCGACAAACAATTATTTTAGTCGCCTTTAGCTGACTTTTTCCGGCTAAAATGTTTAGTCACCAATTGTAATTAAAATTTTGAAAGAAAGATTTTGAATTTTTTGTGGGCTCCTTACTTAATTAACGACAAAGCTATATTTTAGTCGGAGAAAATAAGTTAACAAGGATGTAAAACGAATGGCTAAGATCACTTGAAAAACCAACGGATGGAGATCAATACCTCACCAATAAAATATTAGGGTAGGTGAAGAGAAGAAGAGAAGATGAAGGGTTGAGGAGTCCCGCTGCGTCGTCATCCCACCGCCGCTCCTCCTCACGTTCGCCGACAATCGGAGCACCTCCTCCTCCTCCGCCATCGCTATCGTGACTGCTGCGATCACCACTGCCGCCGCTACCACCTCCGTCGTTGCCCTCTTTTCACGCCGCCGCCTCCCCCTTCTCCGCCGATCTTCGCAGATCCATCGCCACCGCTGCGAGATCCAAAGGCTTCCTTGCTGAGAAGAGACTCCATTGATGCTCTGTCTCGCATATGCTTTCTCTCTCTCTCTCTCTCTCTCTCTCTCTTTCTATATATATATATATGTTTCATGGAAATGGAGTCAATATAGTGGCATCTAATAGTCTAGCTGCTTTGTAGGCTATGGAAAAGAATGGAATGGAAGGAATTGTGAGGGCTGAGAGGTTTGTTTGACATTATACATGTGGTATCTGTCAATTCCTTTTATAAGTGGTGTCATTGTACCTTAAAGCACAGGATTCTGCTACACCACCATACTACACATATTAATATTGAATTACCAATTCTCCCCTGCCTCCTCCCCTGAGGTACTGCTGGTGGCGGCAGTTCAGAACCCAGAGCAAACATTTTCGGAATACTTATTTTGGCATTGGGAATATTGACACCATGCAGCTTAATTGCATTTGCTTTGCTAATTTGTTGATCCACCAGCAAATTTTTACAAATTCTACCATCCCATTCTTGATTAATAAAAAATAAAAACCATTTAGCGTAGGCATGAGAAAATATGTTCATCCTGCTAGAATTATTGTAAATGAAGACGTAGCAATGTAAGAATATCCATAAAGTGGCCCATATTTATTTATATTTATTATATATATTTAATTAGTTTAATGGTATTTATTTATATTTATTATATATATTTAATTAGTTTAATGGTTAATGGGTAACTAACGTCTGTTCACTATCCCATATGATGGTTTCATGGGACGTTACAATTTCCCTGATGGTGGGAAGTTATAAGGAGTTACACTTGGATATGGGTCCAAGCCTATCTATATATATGCCTGTGATAGCCATCAAACACAGGTGTGGTTTTGTGAATAGAATAGGCTTGAAATTCTCTTTCTTCCACTTTTCCCATATGGTTTAGTAAAAGTGTTCAGTGAGTGGGTTTTGTTTATACTTTCAAGATTTGATCATTCAAGGATAAAGATTCAAAGGTTGTAGACACCCCATTTTTGACCGTCCTCAAGACTTGGACGTCATCGTTTGAACACTCGATGATCATCCATGCTTGTGTTCGTTTTGAGTTCTCGGAGGTCTCGGCTACGCGCCTTGCCTCAAGATCTCTCAACTTGTCTGTTTTGTGCTTGGTTGTGGACCAAACACTTGTGTTTTTGCTTCTAAGGGAAGATGGTGGCTTGTTTGCCATCCCGTCAACCCACCGGCAGGGAATGATGCCATCGGCCCCTTTTTCTTGCCATCGGCCAAGAGTGTTTGCCGGTCAGCACTATATTTGGTCGGCCGGCACTTATGCTGGTCGATTGGCCATTTTTGGTGGCCGAACCCTGTTCATCTGCTTTATGCAGATATTTTGTGCCAGCTGGTGCAGCTGGCATCCACAATTCACCCCCTCCATACACGTGTATGGAGGGATTTGCCCTTTGCTTAGCTTCTCTTGGAAGCTTTAGAATTTGAACTTCTATAAAGAGGGATCCCCTCCTCCCTCCTCCAGGGTTCAAAAAAATTAGGTTGGGAGAGTTAGATATAGTTTTGTATCTATACTCCCTTGTTTGATCCTATTTTGTGCTCAAAAGTGTTGTTTTGTCTTACTATTGTACACAAACACACACTAGAACACCATCCTCTTGGAGCTAAGGTCCCTTAAGGTTGATTTCAGAGTTATTGGACTGGTTTTGGTCAGAGGAACCTGCTGGAGCCTTGTTCTTGAAGAAGTTCTACAAGGGTGAGCAAACTTGCTTTAGATACCCCTTTCTTGCTTAAGCTTTTAACCCTTCTTGATTATGGTTTTGAGCTTAGTTTATAACTGATAAAAGTTCTATTTTTACTTACTTTAAAACTTTGTTTAAGGTCATTTTGAGGTTTGGGGTTGTTTCCCCCCTCTTAGGCCTTGTTAGGCCTTGTTTTAGGCCATCCCTTTTGGCCATTGTTCTTAGCTTTGCATGACCTCTCTACCACTGAAATCCAGATGATTTTCAGTGGTAGAGAGGTGGTTTTGGCATCTTAAATAGGAGAGGGTCATCCCCTCTCCATGTTGTCTTTAATGCTTACATAAATGGCTTATGTTTGTAGCATGTGTGCTTAGTTTGTTTTAGCTTCATTTCAGTATATATTAGGCTTTGTTTTGCCATTATATAGCACTATTTTGGCTTGGTTCAGACATACCATGCATGCTTTGTATACTTGTCTTGTAATCCCATGATTTGCCTTAACATGCACCATGTTGTAACATGTCTTTTTAGCATGATTTTGGTTCAACTCCATGAAGTTTTTAGCCATGTTATGACATGCTTAAGCTCTAATTTTGGTCCTCTTGGTCATGCTTGCATTGTTTTGTATAGCTACCATGTATTCTAGCTTGTTAGCTTTAAGTGTCTAAGTCATTAGCATGCTCTATTTGGGGTCATTTCAGTGGTTTAGCATCACTTGTTATGCTATTTCAGTCCATGTAGTATGCTCATATGCTTGCACTTGTAACTCCTTTAATGTCTTAAAGAGTTAATGTCTTATGCCTCATGAATGTGTCATCGTGTATGTCACCATGCTTAGGCATTTGGGATGTCATCTAAGTGGGTGTTTTGGGCTCATTTTGGCATGCCATATCTCTGTTTTCATTGACTTAAAACTTGCCATGTTTGGTTGTCTTAGGTGTAGTGTAACACCTCTTTGGTAGCCTTGCATGTCTCATGTTTTCGCTCCTTTGTTTTAGCTTGTTTTGGCTTCGGTCATTGCATGTTTTAGGCTTATTTTGCCATGCTTTAGGACTGTTTTGGGCTATGCTTGCCATATGCTCCTTGTTTTGTGTAGTTTTGGTTCGAGTCCCTTCACTAGTCTTAGGCTTTAAGCCTTGTGCACGCTATGATTATGATTTGTTTATGTGATTTGGCATCACTCCTAGCATCATTCCAGAGCATGTAATGTTGTCACATTTGCATGCTTTTCATTCCTTTTAAGTATTCTTAGAAGTTGCCCTTCGATGCTTAAGTGTTAGGCCAATTACCATGCATGTTTGTATGCAATTTTGTCCCTTATCCCTTAGCATATTGGCCGCTGATTTGGACCTATTTGAGAGCTGTCCACTTTGGTTTAAGTCCATTATTCGCATGTTGTTGCATGCTTGCCTTGTATGTTGTCACATGCTCGTTGCATATTTAGTAAATTGCATATTGTAGCATGTTAGTTCAATTGTGCCTTGTTGTGCACTTGGTCCATGACATGTTGTTGCATGCTTAAGTTGTAATGCATTTGGCGTGCATTCTCTTTTTTTAAGTTGCTTAACATGTTGTTACATGTTTGCCTCATATGTTGTTATATGCTTGAATGTTGTTACATGCTTTGCATACTTGCATGCTTAAGTCGCATTTTGCATGCTTGTTAGCTTGCATTTTGTCATGTGCTTAATATGTTGTCACATATTCTTGCATGTTTGGATGCATGTTAGGTAACATTGCATTGCATTTGTCGTGCTCATGTTACATTGACTTAGCTTGCATGCTTAGGTTGATTAGATTGGATTGCATTGCACATGTCGCATTATATTGGTTACATGCTTTGCATTGTATTTAGTACACTTGCATAGCATTGTGTTTGGTTTGGGGTGTCAAACCAAACACAAGGATCGAGGGACGTTTCGTACTTGAAGTGACGGAATGTGCCTCAAACCTTGGTCACTGACGCTCTTGATCTAACATGATAGAGCGTGAGGCATTCATGTGTTTTGTGCATACATTGTATATTAATTTGCACACTTGGCTCCTTTGTTCATCATGCATTGAAATGCGTGATTGATGGCCGGAGGGTCGAGAACCATACTTCCTTGAGTTCATGACATGATAGGAAGGGTGATTGTGCACACATTGCTTTGAAAATGCATTGCCATGCTCTGTTTGTCCTCTGCTGCAGCAAAACAGCATTCTGCAGGAAGAGATGGCCGGTCGGCCATATTCAATGCCGGCCGGCTATGCATTGTTGGCCGAGAGCCTAATTTTTGGTCGATGACCAGATTCCTTGGCCGATGGCCTTATCTCTTGGCCGATGGACTCTCAGCATATCCCCAAGGTAGTTCAGAAGTGTCACGGAGGTTGGAATAATTTTCAGAGGTACAGAGCAGTGCAAATAGAGGCAACATAAACATGGCAATGGATTTCCGAGCAAAGCCGTCCGAGCATGCATTCATCCCTTGTCTCGAGGCCATTTTAGTGTTTTAATAACTTAGAATAGTTATTTATTTCGATTTGGTTGTGTAATTAATTAATTAGCTTGTTGGTTGATTAATTAGTTAATTTGTATTATTCTTTCGGACCCTCCGTTGAGAGGGCGAATTTTGTAATAAGCGTGCGTGTGTGCGATGCATGTCTTCTAACCCCCATTTCTTTCTCCCTTTTACTTACCTGCTTTCGATGGTTAGTTTTTGGTCATATTTCATTTAGCATACCTTATGCTCGCATGTTTGCATCCATCCATCTGTATTGCATGCACCGGGCTCGGCGCATCATACTAACTGCATTGTATTTCAATTCTAAGTTGAATACATGTATCAAATTGTCGCATCTCACATGCCATTTTAGATTAGCTGAGCCTATTCTAGTCGCATTTTGCCTACGATGTATTAGCCATCTTAACATGAACTTGGATCATACATTTGATTACTAACATGTTCTTTGTTTTGGCTTGGAGTACACTGTTAGTGTTTATACTTTAGCATCTTGCATGAGTGTGAGTGTTAACATGATAGCATGCTTGCCATTAGGCTAATTGCTTATGTGATATAACTGCCTGAACGCCTGTGGGTGAAGGTTGGATTGCTTGAATTGGGATAATTCATTGAAATCTGTGTTTTAGCCTACTTGCGAGTAGCAAACTTCAAACCATTTTCAAACAAATGGATATGCGATGCTTTGTTCCAAATTAGGCGATCTAGTCTATACTTATGTGTTGTGCGCATCACATAGTAATTCTAGCTAATTAACCGGAATAAGAACGCATGTGTTTTCAAAAACAAGATATCATGTTTAGTATAGGCCAATCTTTGATCGGGCGAGTAGGGGTGCTCATAGATGACCTTTCCCAATCGTACCCAAGTTCCCGAGCCGAGGCAACTTTGGTGATGACGGACATGTGGCCTTAGGCACGAGTCAGGGTTTCCTAAATTCCCCCAAAATAAAATATTTAGGTGGCGACTCTGTATCTGGCAAAGCAGTCCAAGTTTGGCACTTCTTTCTTACAAATCAATTTTCCAAAACGATTTGCCGGATTTGGACTCTTTGGTGATTTATCGGTCTCGCATTGCACTTTGCGGGATTAGATTCAGAACCGTGACATTTGAGTCCAAACTGTAGCATGAAGCCCAAGGGCGCGTCTACAGTTTCTGGCGACTCTGCTGGGGAGTTAGAGAACTTTACTCGAACTCATGATATCCTGTTTTGATTTCACTTATGTGTTTCTTTGCATTGCATTTGCATTTGTGCGCCTAGGACACCGTGTTTGCCGTATACTATTCCTGAACGATTTGCCGGAGGCTCACTTCGAGAAGCGTGCCATAAGGCTGATCGGTTGCGGGCTCTGCCACGACAGGAACACAAACCCCGCTTTTTACCTGGGCACCCTTTTTGACCATTCGACCTAGTGCATATCGGAAACTGTAGTGACCATTCCAAACTAGGACAGATTGCTTACCTGATTGTAGGTTGTTTGAAACCGCTGCATGTGTAGTGAAACCCTAGCTCCTAACAAAATAGGACAGGGAAACCCTACCCCAACATAGGGATGTTTTGGCTCTCACTTGCTTGCTATGTGCTTTTAGAGTTGGCCTCTACAGGAATACATGTATCAGTTTGCAAGTCTGGGTATCAAGCCTGTGGGCATCAGTGTTTTGAGAATCAGTTATATCTGCGGGTATCAGATTCAGTTTTGGGACAGTAATTTGGGAACAGTGATCAGAGGTCGAATACAGTTATTCAGCTGTGCTTATGTCTGTTCGGGTGAAATTGAGCTGAGATGCCGCCTGTTTTCTCTTTCAGAGTGGGGGGTTCAGAGATTTAGTTCAGAATAGCCAGTGTTCTCCTTCGTTGAAGCAAGGCAGACATCTGATCCGTCAGTCACCAGGTCACATCACATCCGTTCAGTTCAGCGGATTTGTGATGGCACAAAATTCAGAGGAAATTGTGGTTATGGCAGCCACATTAAACCAAGGAATCATCTTGCAGGGTGAGATCGACGTTGAAGTGCCACACCCACCCAGGTCACCTGCCGCGCGCCCGATCTGGGAACTCCAGTTATTTCAAACCCGTGAGCCCACCACCTTTGAGCTGATGGGAATGATTGACGGCCTTCAAAGATCTGTGGTTGATCTAGCCTATGGAATGTCGGCTCCGCCACCAACCACATCGTATGCCGGGAACTTCATGTCAAAGGAGCCCTCGCTACTAGGGCGAATTGTAATTGAGCTCAGCCAACTTGAAGCTGTCTCAAGCTCCAGCAATGACATGTCGACGACAACGGGGCTTCGCATTGAAGTAGCAACCCAAACCGTTCACCAAGCTGAGGCTAGTGGAAAGAACAAGGTGAAGGTGGACACAGATCCCTATGAACAACTCTAGCAAGCTATTGAGGCTCTGAAAGCGGGGGGGGGGGGTTGAATAAGCAACAAGTACTCACAGTTGTGGCTAAGACTGTGGATGACATTTTCCCTGCTCAGACCGAGAGCAGTTCAAGCCAAAGGGAAAATCGGGATAGGGATCGTCGTACCAGAACAGTTCCTTCCCATCCTAACCTTGCACCTGGAAAAGATCAGAGAGCCAAGGCAGCACCTGCTGATCCTTTTGCTAGTGCATCCAGCAAAGGTCCACAGCCTTCGAAGTATCTGTCCCGAGGTCGCAGGGTCTTTCATGAACTTTACATGCCTTTGTCCAAGGCTCTTCGAATCCTCACTGAAAAAGGTCATCTCAAACCTCTTGAGCCTCGGCCTCTCCCGAGTAATCTCCCTCTCTCACATGATGCTACCCAGTACTGTGCGTACCATCAACAAGCTGGTCACACCATCGACAACTGCTTCCGACTTCGCCACGAAGTACAGGATCTGTTTGACGACGGGGTCGTCCCCCCACCGAGTTCAGCAAAGTCTGTCATCACCGGGTTGGGGGACTTCGAGGATAATACGAGTATGTGATCAGGAGTTGGTCCACCTGCAGGCAGCGCTCAGTTTATTTCAGATGTGGCGTTTGGCACGCACTATTTTGGGCATTTGCGAATGCTATTTTTTGTACTTTCTGACTTGGGTGTTGAGTCAGTTCTGTGGTTTTGTTTCGAGTTTGTCTCGTTGTTTTGAGTCAGTTTTTTTGATTAAGGTCTATCTTGTTGTATTGAGTCAGTCCTGTTGTACAGAAGTTGGGTGATTCCGAGGGTGTCACCTCGGACATCATTATTTTGTTTTGTGATTGCCCTTTTGCTTTCTTTTGAGTCTGTCTCTGCTGTGGAGCCAGTTGCAACCAGGAAATTTGAACGAAACGGTTGTGGCTGTCATGTTTTTGTGCTTATTGTTACTTGGAGCCTATTGTGCCAGCAAATTTGAATGAAACGGCAGTACATTTCACCTGCCCTTTTGTGCCTTGAAATCATTGCATTGACCTAAGTTTTTTAAAACTTTTCAAACACTGTGATGAAAACGAAGAGGAAGGAATTCCTCGGGATTTGCAAAAATTTGATCAACTAAGAGAAAGAAAGGCGTGCTAAGCCTTTAATGATTGAGATCATGCTTGTTAATGTGAGTACTGAGAAGGATCTTGGCTTGATCCAGATTGGTTCTACACTGTCTTCAGCGTGAGCGATTTGTCGCTTTCTTAAAAGATTTCAAAAAAATGTTTTGCGCCGTCTTGCGAAGACCTGTGTGGAATCACTCTTGAGGTTGTGCAGCTTAGGATCGCTCTCAGCCTCGAGACTCGACCCCCTTACTTTCAAACTATTGAACTTGGATTCAGAATGTTCAACCGTCAACTACAATGTAAGGCTTGTGTGGCCAGATTTGAAGCAGCCCTTGAACTAGGCGCAAAAATGTCAGATGCGCTCGAAGAGTCAAAGATGAGTCTTTTCTGCAAACCAGGGAAGACTGGCAAGAATGCCAAATCCCAGAAGGGAAGAAAGAAGAAAGTTTTGTTGAAGAACAACCGAGTTTCTATCCACAACACTAGGGGCAAATTCAGCCCCCATTGGATGGACTTCTACATCATCAGCAGACAGCAGCCATTCTCCTGGATTCGGATGGCTTCGAGACCCTAAAACCATTTGGCATAGACAAAGCTACACTTTTACCCTTGAGAGGCTCGCTGGGCCGAAAACCCGGAAGGGCGACCCAGGCAAAAGTTAGAGCAAATGAAAAGAAAAGCAAAAAGAACAAAAAAGAAATGAAGAAAAAAAGAAAAAAGAAAAAATGCAAAGATGAAAAGAAAAGAAAAGAAAAAAGAAGAAAAGAAATGAAAAGAAGAAAAGAATTGAAAAGAAAAGAAAAACAAAACTCGCAAGGTTGAAAACCCAGAAGGGCGGCCTTGGCAAAAGTTAGAGCACAAAAAGAGAGGTTAATACCCGAGTGTACTTTAACCGGAACTACGTAAGGCTTGATTCCCATGTTTGGGATACGTAGGCAACTTCATTCTGAAGTCCAGCCATAAACACTTCCAAATCAATTGTGTCCATGTAATGGTTCTGATCATATTTGTCATTTCTGTATCCGAGAGTTCGGTTGTGATCATCGCAGTGAGAACTGGTTACAGTGTGCTGCGGTGCATTTCAAACAAGGGGCAACTTCCCGTTGCCATACAGTGCGTTGTGGTGCCATTCAAACAAAGGGCAATTTTCCATTATCGTACAGTGCCGTTCAGACAAGAGGCAATTTTCCATTGTTATGGATCTGAGGTTGTACATCTCAAGAGTGGGTTCCATGCTCGTTGAGTTGTGGCCATTTGCAAAAATAGTTTTTGAGAACTTTTAATGAGGTTGACTAATATTCTCTCGAAAATCATTCCATCTTTTCCAAAACTGGACCATTTCTTGGACCAAAAAAGGAAAATTTTCTGTGCTCATAACCTAACTTGCATGATTTCAAATCAAAAAGTTGAACAAGTATGTTAATCTAACTCCCATATTGGTCAAAATTGTTTTAGTAGAAAGCCAAAACAAAAAATGGTCAAAATGATGAACTAGGGGCACAACTGAGTCAAGTGTTCTGTCTTTTCCCCATTGTCAACATACTTGCCAGAAAGGGCACCACGCTTGCCAAGAAGGGCACTCTATTCGCCAGGAAGGGCACGACTGAGGTTAACAACAAAGGGCTGAAAGCTCTTATACCTTTCAAGCAGCGAGGTATCAAGCCAAGTGCGAAGCACGGATTGGAATGGATCAAGATATTCCACTCCCTCATCTGGACACATTTGATCGCGTCCAAACTCCCTAGTAGAGCATCGTCAACCGATGTTAGCTGTAGATTGGCCACACACCCAATTGTAGCGCAACCCCTTTGTGGGAAAGTTCACTGTTGTGAGCAGAAGAAGAAGAATCTAGTAGAATGCTAGGGGCACGAGCCCACAACCTCCTGTTTATCCATCAACCACCCAAGGGAGGGATAAAAAGAAGAGAGATTGAAGAATAGAGAGATGTGTGTGGAGAGAAAAAGTGAAAAAAGGGTTTTTTCAGAAAAACAGAGCCTGAGGGCCGAGTGATGTGAGAATCACAAATAAGAAAGGGTGGGAAACAATACCCGGAGAAACAGGGTCCTCGCGAACTAAAAGGTCTCTCGCCTTTGTAATACGTCTGAGTGTTGTGTTTGTTTTGTTGTTTGTCTCGATTCTTGTTTTGAGTCGTTTCAGATGTCAATAGATGTGTTTAGGTTGTTTTACCTTTGTTTTCCTTTGTTGAGTCGTGGTGCGCTGTGTTCAGTCGTAGGCTCAATACCCAGTTAAAAACTTATTCTCACTCTTAATTTCAAAATAAATCGTTTTGTGCTCAGAGTACTGTGCCATTCTCCACATTTGTGCAAAACAGAATTCATTCTTTCATAAAACCGCAGGGTTTAACCCAGGTCATCTCAGAGGAGTAAAACCAGGACCTATCTGAAGCTATTTAGGTTCCAAGCTGCGAAGCCAAAGAAAAGAAAGAAAATTTGGAGCATCTGAGTGTGTTTCACCTTCAGCAAATTCTGAGACTGCATTCCAGGTGCATCTTGTCAGGCCTAGCCTTTCTCTGGAGTATGAGTGTATCTCGACCCTAATGAGTGTATCTCGACCCTAAGCTTAAGCCTGCTTCAAGTCAGAATGGCAATTAAAGCAGCAGCAGATGTTATCTCTTGCCAATATGAACAGGGTGTCCCCTTTTGAGCTGAGCGTGTTGCCAAGCCCTCTGAGAGGTAAATTGGAGGCACCAAAGTATATGTTTGATGCCCCTCTATTGCATAGAATGTGCATTTTCATCTACACTTCTGCTGCATGCGTGCCGCGCATCGTTATAATTCACGCATAGAATATGCTTTCAATGTTGCATATAATATGCCTGTCTATTGCGTAAAATGTGCTTGCTTTCAATTTTGCATAGAATATGCTTTGCTTGTCTCATGCATAAAAAAATGTGTTTGCTTATCGAGTTAGTACTCATTTGTCTATCGAGTTGTTGCTCATTCGTTTATCGAGTTGTTGCTAATTTGTTTATCAAGTTGTCGCAATTTTGTTTATCGAGTTGTTGCTCTTTGCTTATTGAGTTGTAAACTTGTCAAGGTCTTATTGTTGCTTATTGAGTTAGTTTGTTTTGTTTGTTACGTTGGTTCACTACCTGACTTGGTAATACATGCATGTTCAATTTCCATTCGATCCCATTGTTATGTGATATGATGCGATGCGATGTGCTGCATAAAATGTACAAATGTAACACTTTTTGAACAAAACAGCTATTTCATTTCATCATGTCTTTTGCAAAAAGTACATAGTTTTGAAAAATAAAACCTGCCTCAGGCAGTGCAATATGCTCAAAATACCAGTAAAAAGGGAAATAAAGCACAAAAAGGGGAGAAAAACAACAAAATGTCTTAACAGAGCAAAGAAGAAGAAAAAAAAAAAGTAGCAGAATGTCTGGATCAATATCGGTGGCCTCAAGTGCGGGAGTCAGTCCTGGTCCTCTTCTTGGACGAGGGTCCAGGGGCACCACTGTCATCTCTATAGTCAGAATCTGAGCTGTCTCCGGCCTCGCCCTGCGACGACGCCGCCTCCTCATCAGAATCATTGGGAGAGGGCTCTCGGGAACTGCTCTCAGCATGAGTGCGCCTATGTCTGCCTCGACTATGGATAGTCATCCTCCGCCTAACTCCCCCTCCTCCTCGAGCAGGAACAGATGGTCCAGCTGGGGCACCTCCCGCGGCCGGAATCTGGAATGGGGCTTGAAAAGGACAAGTGGCAAATGCATCAGCTACAGATAAGGCAGAGTATGAATACCAAATACAGTGTATGAGTACAGTGTATGAATGCCGTGAGCAACGCTGTGAGCAGTATGTGGGTTACAGTGTATCAGTACCATAAGTGCTGTGTATCAAGTGCCGTGTTGATAGTGTGATGCATCAGATTATGTATGAAGCCGGTTGGGCAGAGTTTGAGACTACAGTTGAAAGAACTTACCGGGATATTGTAGATGGTCAACAAGTCGATGCACCGCTGCAACATCCCTACCGCTGAGGCTGTCAACTCCAGGGACTGGCGAGTGTACTCGACGGAAGCCTGCAAAAGTGTTGAAGTCATTAGTATTCTGCGTGATATCAAATGAATTGAAATGACTATACAGAATGCAAAGTCTAGTAGTGCATATCGGGGTCGAGCCATAGACTCCGACGAGCTAATGATCAGCCGGAGGAGGAGCGAAGGGAATCTGATAAGTCTCCCCACCTTGTCCTCGGCATGTGATCGTCGTAGGCAGCTTTGGCCATCCAGCTCCCTGTCCCCTCCGGGACCCACTCCTGCCTCGGGTCGGAGGTGCCCTCGGTGCCCCTGCTCCTGCTGCTGGTGCCGCTGGTCTCTCTCGCTCAGCTCGACGAGCACCAATCAAAGGCCGCATGATATAAACCTGAATGTACTCGGCATAGTCACCCTCATCCCTGAAAGGCTCAGAGTCCCAGCCAATCGTATAGTCTATCATCTCCACCAAGGTGTACCTCTCAGTGTGCCTTGTGTGGGTAGGAGGAGGTGCTGGAACTGTCTGCTCGGGCACGCCCAAGGTCTGCCGCAGGAAACGCTCCCTAAAGTACCAAGTGCGGCAAACCGGTCCCTCTAACAAGACCCTGAACCAGGCGGTCTCTCGAGCACCGGCATACCGCTCCCGAACTGCGTCAGGCAACGGGGCCCACGGCTGCCAGGTGATTTGCAAATAAAACACAGTTTGTTATCTACTGATATTGAGAGTACAATATAAAGCGAAGCTTAAATGAACTGTAATGTTTGACATACCTCGGCTGCGGTGATGGTATCAAAGTAGTGGCGGAAGAACATGAAGGACTCTCGTGGCCTCCGCTCGCATCTCACGTCAAAGCGATGAGAAAATGGAACACCGAGAGGGATCTCCTTATCTGGCACTGGGGCAAGCCTAGGGAAGTAGGCATACACCCACAACTGTATAATGTAACAGAGCAGATATGAGTATGCTTATCAGATAAAGCAAGTATCAAGATAAAGTAGAGTGCAGTATGTGCAGGATATTGTGCGGTGCATATAGTGTGCAACCGGTGTAAAGCAGATTGCATATGTGCAGTGTGTGTGGCATACAGATAATGTACAGCAGAATTGAAAGGACAGAAAAGAGAACGTGTACCTTCCAGGCTCGCCAGTAGCCTCCAAGCAACTGCCCGCTGCAGCGGGAGGATGAGCTCATATATCCATAAAAAGTGGCCAAGACTGCGCCACCCCAGTCGTAGTGGCGGATCCGTGTCACGTCCACTAATGCGCTCAACAGTTAGAGGGCGACAGTGTTCGCCCGGTTGGCAAAAAGCGTGGTCCCCAGCAGGAACATGATGAAGCCATGGGCATACTGCTCCTCCTCCTCCCGAGTAATAGGCGCCTGGATCCGGAAGTGATCCACGAACCATGAGTACCTCACAAATCCTGCCCGAGCAAGAGGTGGCTGAGTGCCGAGCAAGTATAGTTGAGCAGCGTCCCACTCGTCCATATCTGTGTCAAAGGGGATCGGATCACCTCCCACTCCGATGCCTGTGAGCATGGAGAAGTCAAAGGAAGTCATCGTCATCTCCCCGGTGGCAAAAAGGTGGAAGGAGTCGGTGGTGTCCCACCACCTCTCCACCAAAGTAGCAAGAAGGGGCCTGCTCGCAGTGAGGCGCGAGAGTCCTATGCAGAAGGTCCCAAAACCGGCCTGGTCGACAATATGACGAACCGCGTCGGGCAGCTCCATATACCAACCTCGGGCGGCAGTGTTCCCATACCCCCAGAAGGCATGGGAATCTCCCTGTGATCAAAACAAATAGTTGCGAAGCAGTGTTACAAGCACAGTGTTGAATGTGCTCAGAATTGATGAAAATGCAGTGTGTGTGCATGTGTCAGAGTCTACACAGACATTGGGTGTGGGCGTCCTCACAGTGAACTACAGCATATGATGTATCAGTGTGTTTGAATTGTTCAGTTGAGAACGCAGTGTGTGTGCATGTGTCAGAGTCTACATAGATATTTGGTGTGGGTGTCCTCACAGTGAACTACAGTATATGATGTATCAGTGTGTTTGAATTGTTCAATTGAGAATGCAGTGTGTGTGCATGTGTCAGAGTCTACATAGATATTGGGCGTGGGCGTGCTCACAGTGAACTACATCATATGATGTATCAGTGTATTTGAATTGTTCAGTTGAGAATGCAGCGTGTGTACACGTGTTCAGATTCAAACAGATATCGGGTGTGGGTGTGCTCACAGTGAACTACAGCATGTGATGTATCAGTGTGTTTGAGTTAAGCAGTTAAAAAACAGAATCGACTATTGCAGTTATGTGTTCTACATTGCAGAAAATGAAACAGACAGAGAGTGTACCTCAAAAGCGCCGTAAGACAGATGTGACTCTGGCTCGCGCAACAAAAGCTCCAGTGGCGCGCCCCGCGCATAGCTTCTGAAGTGGCGAATGCCATCGGGAGGCAACACATGTATCGCCGGCCTGTAAGTCGCCGGATCGAACGGCCGGATGCGAAGAGGTAGGAGCTCAACCTCGGGATCCACATCCATCTCCGGGGGAGTCCCACTACGTGGAATGTCGTCCGCCATCTCAAAAGGAGCGTGAAAATGGCCGAGAATGTGAAAAACGGGCAAAAATGCGAAAGGTCAACCCAAAAGTCAACCCCGAGAGGATGAAAAATGGGAGGAAAGGTCGGGGTGCGGGAAAGGCACGAAAATCGAGGTATGACTCGGGGAAAACAAACCCCAAACGGTGGAAACCAAGAAGAAGGCACTGAAACCAAGATTTGTTCAGTTCAAAGTGTGCGAAACGGGGAGAGTTTCGCGAATCGAACGATGGAAAAGTGTCGAAAACAAAAGAAAAACACGGATCGAAGGAAGGAAAATCACCTAGGGAGAGAGATGAGGGATTTTCGAGCTAGGGTAAAGTGGAAATATAAGGTTTGGAACCTTATATTTAAAGACCCGTGGCCAAAGGACAAAACTGCCTCGACATTGCCATTTTTGGCCGGTCGGCCAAATTGTTAGCCGATCGGCTAAATAGTTGGCCGATGAGCTTATTTCGTGGCCGATTGATGGCCGGTGGCCTCCCCTTATGGTCGGTGAACCTCCCACACCCTTGGTTGGGTCAGTTATGTGGTTTGGGACCTTCATTACTCAAGACAGTGCAAGAAAGTATATCTTCGAAGCTCAACCGACCTTCGTGTTGACCTCGAATCGTGCCTTCCAAATGCAATGTTCGGTACGCGCAAGGTGTATCCTTTTTCGTATCCTTTTGTATCTTGCGAGATTCAATAACTGCTTTAGATGCGTTGCATTACAATGTTTTGTCTCGCTTATGATAATCATACGTAGCTTGCATTGTTATGCACATACTACATGCGTTGTAGCGCACACCATTCTTGCATTGTTATGCACTGTTCACTTGCATTGTTATGCACGTCTATATGCGTTGTAGCACACACAACGTGCATTGTCATGCATTTCAGTTCGTTTGCATTGTCATGCGTTTCAACAACGTGCATTGTCATGCATCTTTCATTTGCATTGTCATGCACTTTCAACAACGTGCATTGTCATGCATTTCAATTCGTTTGCATTGTCATGCATTTCAACAACGTGCATTGTCATGCATCTTTCATTTGCATTGTCATGCACTTTCAACAACGTGCATTATCATGCATTTCAGTTCATTTGCATTGTCATGCACTTTCAACAATGTGCATTGTCATGTATTTCAGTTCATTTGCATTGTCATGCATTTCAACAAACTTGCATTGTCATGCATCTTTCATTTGCATTGTCATGCATTTCAGCAACGTGCATTGTCATGCATCTTTCATTTGCATTGTCATGTATTTCAACAATGTGCATTGTCATGCATTTCAGTTCATTTGCATTGTCATGCATTTCAACAAAGTGCATTGTCATGCATCTTTCGTTTGCATTGTCATGCATTTCAACAACTCGCATTGTCATGCATCTTTCATTTGCATTATCATGCATTTCAATCTCTCGCATTGTTGCATATTTCATTTGCATTGTCTTGCATTCCCTATAACTAGCATTGTTTTGTTCGATTATGTGCATTGTCTTGCACCCCACTAACCTGCATTGTTTTGCAAACTCATCTAACTTGCATTGTTTTGCAAACTTCTCTAAATCGCGTTGTTTCGTATACCCTTAACTTGCATTGTTACGTTCGTTATTTACATTGTTATGTACGTCTTTAACTCACGCTATTTCGCATGTTCTACCTGCATTACTATGCACACTTTACTCGCGTTGTCACGCAGTTTTAAATTGCATTGTTATGCATGTTTCTAACAAAATTGTACCTGTTAAGTCTCTTTCTTTTGCAGGCACGATATTGTATGTACAGTTCATTTGAAGATGGTGAAACCAGGCATGGTATTGTATGTACAGTTCATTCAAGAGAAGCTCCGGTTCAGTTTGACTCTAACCCTTTCTCCACTCGCGTGCCGCGTTTGGACGTAACCTTTCTCCACTCGCGTGCCGCGTTTGGACGTATCCCTTCTCCATTCGCGTGTCGTGTTTGGACGTGACCCTTCTCTACTCGCGTGTCGCGTTTGGACGTAAACCCTTCTCCACTCACGTGCCGCGTTTGGACGTAAACCCTTCTCCACTCACATGCCGCGTTTGGACGTATCCCTTCTCCACTCGCCTGCTGCGTTTGGACGTAACCCTTCTCCACTCGCGTGCCGCGTTTGGACGTAAACCCTTCTCCACTCGCGTGCCGCGTTTGGATGTAACCTTTCTCCACTCGCGTGCCGTGTTTGGACGTATCCATTCTCCACTCGCGTGCTGCGTTTGGATGTAACCCTTCTCCACTCGCGTGCCGCGTTTGGACGTAAACCCTTTCTCCACTCGCGTGCCGCGTTTATAAGTAACCCTTCTCTTCTCCACTCGCGTGCCGCATTTGGACGTAACCTTTCTCCACTCGCGTGCCGCGTTTGGACGTATCCCCTTTCTCCACTCGTGTGCCGCGTTTGGATGCAACCCTTCTCCACTCGCGTGCCGCGTTTGGACGTATTCCTTCTCCACTCACGTGCCGCGTTTGGACGTATTCGCAATGTTATGTGCATCGTGCTTTATTGCTTTCTTTTCTCTCATGCGTGTGCCACGCCGAGAGATGCTCTCTTTCCTCTCATGCGTGTGCCACGCTGAGAGATGTTTCCTTTCCTCTCATGCGTGTGCCACACTGAGAGATACTCCTTTGCCTCTCTTGCGTATGATACGTTGAGAGATGTTGTGTTTGAGACTCCGAGTGTCCTCGGTAGTCGCCTTTAATCTTCTCCGCGTAAGGCACAATGAGAATTGCATAATTTTCTTACACCCTTTCTGTTGGAATGTGTAGGACCGTTATCTCTTATTTGCTTGCTTAAATTGTTGCATTTGTTTTGCATGAATGCTTCATTACAGCTCTCTTTGCATGATCATAAGTTATGAACGGCATCGTGCATGTCACTTGCATCTTGCCCCTGCCTTTAGGCACATATCTTGTTATCTTGCACGCTTGTCTAAGTCTTCGGCCTTGTCAAAAATGGGTCGTCTCTGGGCTTTGACATTCACTCCCGTCACTTTGTGACTTTTGAGTTCTGTCAAAGAGGGGCAACTGTAGACACCCCATTTTTGACCGTCCTCAAGACTTGGACGTCATCGTTTGAACACTCGATGATCATCCATGCTCGTGTTCGTTTTGAGTTCTCGGAGGTCTCGGCTACGTGCCTTGCCTCAAGATCTCTCAACTTGTCTGTTTTCTGCTTGGTTGTGGACCAAACACTTGTATTTTTGCTTCTAAGGGAAGAAGGTGGCTTGTTTGCCATCCCCTCAACCCATCGGCCAGGGAATGATGCCATCGACCCCTTTTTCTTGCCATCGGCCAAGGGTGTTGGCCGGTCGGCACTATATTTGGTCGGCTGGCACTTATGCTGGTTGATCGGCCATTTTTGGTGGCCGAACCCTATTCATCTGCTTTATGCAGATATTTTGTGCCAGCTGGCATCCACAATTCACCCCCTCCATACACGTGTATGGAGGGATTTGCCCTTTGCTTAGCTTCTCTTGGAAGCTTTAGAATTTGAACTTCTATAAAGAGGGAGCCCCTCCTCCCTCCTCCAGGGTTCAAAAAAATTAGGTTGGGAGAGTTAGATATAGTTTTGTATCTATACTCCCTTGTTTGATCCTATTTTGTGCTCAAAAGTGTTGTTTTGTCTTACTATTGTACACAAATACACACTAGAACACCATCCTCTTGGAGCTAAGGTCCCTTAAGGTTGATTTCAGAGTTATTGGACTGGTTTTGGTCAGAGGAACCTGCTGGAGCCTTGTTCTTGAAGAAGTTCTACAAGGGTGAGCAAACTTGCTTTAGATACCCCTTTCTTGCTTAAGCTTTTAACCCTTCTTGCTTATGGTTTTGAGCTTAGTTTATAACTGATAAAAATTCTGTTTTTACTTACTTTAAAACTTTGTTTAAGGTCATTTTGAGGTTTGGGGTTGTTTCCTCCCTCTTAGGCCTTGTTAGGCCTTGTTTTAGGCCATCCCTTTTGGCCATTGTTCTTAGCTTTGCATGACCTCTCTACCACTGAAATCCAGAGGATTTTCAGTGGTGGAGAGGTGGTTTTGGCATCTTAAATAGGAGAGGGTCATCCCCTCTCCATGTTGTCTTTAATGCTTACATAAATGGCTTATGTTTGTAGCATGTGTGCTTAGCTTGTTTTAACTTCATTTCAGTATATATTAGGCTTTGTTTTGCCATGATATAGCACTGTTTTGGCTTGGTTCAGACATACCATGCATGCTTTGTATACTTGTCCTGTAATCCCATGATTTGCCTTAACATGCACCATGTTGTAACATGTCTTTTTAGCATGATTTTGGTTCAACTCCATGAAGTTTTTAGCCATGTTTTGACATGCTTAAGCTCTAATTTTGGTCCTCTTGGTCATGCTTGCATTATTTTGTATAGCTACCATGTATTCTAGCTTGTTAGCTTTAAGTGTCCAAGTCATTAGCATGCTCTATTTGGGGTCATTTCAGTGGTTTAGCATCACTTGTTATGCTATTTCAGTCCATATAGTATGCTCATATGCTTGCACTTGTAACTCCTTTAATGTCTTAAAGAGTTAGTGTCTTATGCCTCATGAATGTGTCATCGTGTATGTCACCATGCTTAGGCATTTGGGATGTCATCTAAGTGGGTGTTTTGGGCTCATTTTGGCATGCCATATCTCTGTTTTCATTGACTTAAAACTTGCCATGTTTGGTTGTCTTAGGTGTAGTGTAACACCTCTTTGGTAGTCTTGCATGTCTCATGTTTTCGCTCCTTTGTTTTAGCTTGTTTTGGCTTCGGTCATTGCATGTTTTAGGCTTATTTTGCCATGCTTTAGGACTGTTTTGGGCTATGCTTGCCATATGCTCTTTGTTTTGTGTAGTTTTGGTTCGAGTCCCTTCACTAGTCTTAGGCTTTAAGCCTTGTGCACGCTATGATTATGATTTGTTTATGTGATTTGGCATCACTCCTAGCATCATTCCAGAGCATGTAATGTTGTCACATTTGCATGCTTTTCATTCCTTTTAAGTATTCTTAAAAGTTGCCCTTCAATGCTTAAGTGTTAGGCCAATTACCATGCATGTTTGTATGCGATTTTGTCCCTTATCCCTTAGCATATTGGCCGCTGATTTGGACCTATTTGAGAGCTGTCCACTTTGGTTTAAGTCCATTATTCGCATGTTGTTGCATGCTTGCCTTGTATGTTGTCACATGCTTGTTGCATATTTGGTAAATTGCATGTTGTAGCATGCTAGTTCAATTGTGCCTTGTTGTGCACTTGGTTCATGACATGTTGTTGCATGCTTAAGTTGTAATGCATTTGGCGTGCATTCTCTTTTTTTAAGTTGCTTAACATGTTGTTACATGTTTGCCTCACATGTTGTTATATGCTTGAATGTTGTTACATGCTTTGCATACTTGCATGCTTAAGTCGCATTTTGCATGCTTGTTAGCTTGCATTTTGTCATGTGCTTGATATGTTGTCACATATTCTTGCATGTTTGGATGCATGTTAGGTAACATTGCATTGCATTTGTCGTGCTCATGTTACATTGACTTAGCTTGCATGCTTAGGTTGATTACATTGGATTGCATTGCACATGTCGCACTACATTGGATGCATGCTTTGCATTGTATTTGGTACACTTGCATAGCATTGTGTTTGGTTTGGGGTGTCAAACCAAACACAAGGATCGAGGGACGTTTCGTACTTGAAGTGACGGAATGTGCCTCAAACCTTGGTCGCCAACGCTCTTGATCTAACATGATAGAGCATGAGGCATTCATGTGTTTTGTGCATACATTGTATATTAATTTGCACACTTGGTTCCTTTGTCCATCATGCATTGAAATGCGTGATTGATGGCCCGAGGGTCGAGAACCATACTTCCTTGAGTTCATGACATGATAGGAAGGGTGGTTGTGCACACATTGCTTTGAAAATGCATTGCCATGCTCTGTTTGTCCTCTGCTGCAACAAAACAGCATTCTGCAGGAAGAGATGGCCGGTCGGCCATATTCAGTGTCGGCCGGCTATGCATTGTTGGCCGAGAGCCTAATTTTTGGTCGATGACCAGTTTTCCTTGGCCGATGGCCCTATCTCTTGGCCGATGGACTCTAGCATATCCCCAAGGTAGTTCAGAAGTGTCACAGAGGTTGGAATAATTTTCAGAGGTATAGAGCAGTGCAAACAGAGGCAACATGAAGCATGGCGATGGATTTTAGAGCAAAGCCATCCGAGCATGCATTCATCCCTCGTCTCGAGGCCATTTCAGTGTTTTAATGACTTAGAATAGTTATTTATTTCGATTTTGTTGTGTAATTAATTAATTAGCTTATTGGTTGATTAATTAGTTAATTTGTATTATTCTTTCGGACTCTCCGTCGAGAGGGCGAATTTTGTAATAAGCGTGCGTGTGTGCGATGCATGTCTTCCAATCCCCATTTCTTTCTCCCTTTTACTTACTTGCTTTCGATGGTTAGTTTTAGGTCATATTTCATTTAGCATACCTTATGCTCGCATGTTTGTATCCATCCATCTGTATTGCATGCACCGGGCTCGGCGCATCATACTAACTGCATTGTATTTCAATTCTAAGTTGAATACATGTATCGAATTGTCGCATCTCACATGCCATTTTAGATTAGTCGAGCCTATTCTAGTCGCATTTTGCCTCCGATGCATTAGCCATCTTAACATGAACTTGGATCATACATTTGATTACTAACATGTTCTTTGTTTTGGCTCGAAGTACACTGTGAGTGTTTATGCTTTAGCATCTTGCATGAGTGTGAGTGTTAACATGACAGCATGCTTGCCATGAGGCTAATTGCTTATGTGATATAACTGCCTGAACGCCTGTGGGTGAATGTTGGATTGCTTGAATTGGGATAATTCATTGAAATCCGTGTTTTAGCCTACTTGCGAGTAGCAAACTTCAAACCATTTTCAAACAAACGGATATGCGATGCTTTGCTCCAAATTAGGCGATCTAGTTTATACTTGTGTGTTGTGCGCATCACATAGTAATTCTAGCTAATTAACCGGAATAAGAACGCATGTGTTTTCAAAAACAAGATATCATGTTTAGTACAGGCCGATCTTTGATCAGGCGAGCAGGGGTGCTCATAAATGACCTTCCCCAATCGTACCCAAGTTCCCGAGCCGAGGTAACTTTGGTGATGACGGACACGTGGCCTTAGGCACGAGTCAGGGTTTCCTAAATTCCCCCAAAATAAAATATTTAGGTAGCGACTCTGTATCTGGCAAAGCAATCCACGTTTGGCACTTCTTTCTTACAAATCAGTTTTCCAAAACAATTTACCGGATTTGGACTCTTTGGTGATTTATTGGTCTCGCATTGCACTTTGCGGGATTAGATTCAGAACCGTGACATTTGAGTCCGAACTATAGCATGAAGCCCAAGGGCGCGTCTACAGGCTTGAACATTATAGCAGGAGGTATTCTTCTTTCTGGATTTAAATGATTTTAAATCTCACAATTGGTATCAAAGCCTCCTTCTGTTTGTTGTTTAGCATTACTGTACTTTATGGAGGCCAAATCTTGTTAGATCATATTTTATTCTGTTTTCGTTTATGCTATCCATATAATATAATGGCCTGATCACTAGCACACAACTATGGCATAAGGAATCAGAGAACCAAAATTATTTTCAATTATTATTCTTAATTTTGAGAATTCATGAAACTTATGGTTTTACTGTTGATTAAATACTATGCATTCTGATAACTTTATATGCATTAGACAATTAGTCCTGTATATGTGGTTATGAGTAGATCAATATTTAGCCTTAACTTTTGAAACCTACACCAGTTTAATTTATTGTTAAATATTATAGTAGGAATGACATGTTATGAAAGATATTTTATTATAGTTGCATGTGAAAGTAATGAGCAAATTTAATTGAATTTCATACAGTGAATTATAACATGTTCTTTTATAGTTTTTATAATTTTTGAGATTCATTGGCATGTTATCTAAAATAGTGTAATATTATATTACATGCATTAAGGTAACTATTTATGCATTGAAAATTCATGTGAAATAAGAGCATGTATACACTATGTGTTGGGCTTATGGAATTTATTTTGGTCCAATTTTTAAGCAAAATCTAGTATAAGGTTGAATTACATGTGTTTGGTCTTGGGATTTTTCATGTGATATTACTATGATTGCATGTATTATACATTATGTGCATTAAAAGATTATGTATTTGTTGTGACTATAAGGATTTGCTATCATTAATAAATTATGCCATATTTAAAAATGTTATTTTGTTTTAAGAGTAGCCACAGCATCTTAAGACATAAAGATGTGGTCCTTAGTATTTTGATCACATAAAGTTAAAATTAATTTGGCATTTTTATATTGCAATTATGTTTTACAAATAATTTCTTGGTCCCACAGGAAAGTAATTATTTATGAAATTTAATTGGAATAAGATAATGGATTGAGTATTAAAGGGATTAAACACTCTAAACCCACATGTATGAGTTTTCTTTTCCTTAAATATTTCGGAACCCATTAGCCTTATTATAAAGTAATAACAAATCTAATACAGTTTAGTGACCTCTACCCACAGGAATGTTTAGATTTGTTACTGAATTTGACATTGGTTGATTCAGACTATAGTTATTGTTTCAAAGCATTAATGATGTTTTTGGTAATTGGAGTGATTTCTACCTCTGTACTGTCTAATGAGTCTTCTCGTATTCCATTCTTGAACGGTGATAATTTTTCGAACTGGAAGGACAAAATCCTTCTAACATTAGGGTGCATGGACCTCGATCTGGCACTCTGTGTGGATGAACCTCCTGAACCCACGGACGAGAGTTCCGCTGCAAAAAGAGTGCTTATGATAAGTGGGAGCGATCCAATCGCTTAAGCCTAATGCTCATAAAGTCACATATCAGCCAGAGCATTAGGGGCTCAATCCCACCATCTGATAAGGTCAAGAACTACATGAGGGCTATTGAAGAGCAATTTGTTACTTCTGACAAAGCATTGGCAAGCACCCTAATGAACAAACTATCAGGAATGAAGCATAACAATTCTAGGAGTGTGCGTGAGCACATTATGGAAATGAAGGACATTGCAGCTTGTCTTAAATCCTTAGAGATTGAGAAGAAAGGTAATCTCATGTCTCTTGTGTGTTATAAATCTAATTTTGTTAATACTTATCAATATGATTGGTAGATTGATTCGGGTTCTACAATTCACATTGCTAATACCATGCAAGGCTTCCTTAGCCTAAGGAAACCGACGGGAAATGAACAAGGCATCCATTCAGGCAATGAGATGCGTTCGCACGTCGAAGCTGTTGGAACTTTCAGACTTGTTTTAAAAAATGGCTTTGTTTTGGATCTTGAAAACGCATTTTACATTCCATATTTTTCAAAAAACTTAATTTCTGTTTCTAGACTAGTACCGTTTGGATTTGAATTTCAGTTTGTTGGTGCAAATTTTAGTTTATTTAAAGACACTATTTTTGTAGGATTTGGTACTTTAATTAATGGTTTATACAAATTAAATCTGGATCCTGTTTTTTAACAAAATCTTTTAACCTTGCATGGTGATATTGGCATTAAGCGTAATATTGTTGATGAGTCCTCCTGTATTCTTTGGCATAGGAGATTGGGACATATCTCCATTGAGAGAATAAAGAGGTTGGTTAATGATGAAGTCCTTCCGACTTTTGATTTTACCAAATTTGGTATTTGTGTGGACTGCATAAAGGGAAAGCAGACCAACAAGACCAGTAAAGGTGCCAAAAGAAGTGAGAAAATTCTTGGAATTATACACACTGATATTTGTGGATCATTTACTCCACCTTGTCTAAATGGTCAGAGATATTTTATCTCATTTATTGATGACTTCACACGATACATGTATCTCTACCATTGTTTGATAAGGCCGAGGCACTTGATGCCTTTAAAGTTTATAAAGCAGAGGTACAAACAGAAAAGAAAATTAAAATTGTGAGGTCAGACAGGGGTGGAGAATATTATGGGAGGTACACAGAATTGGGACAATTACCAGGTTCATTTGCTAAGTTCCTTAAGGAAGAAGGCATTATTGCACAATATTCAATGCCTGGCACACCACAACAAAATGGTGTTGCTGAAAGAAGGAACCGAACACTTATGGACATGGTAAGGAGCATGCTTAGTTATTCTAATGTGTCTATAAATTTGTGGAGTGAAGCTTTGAAAACTAGTGTGTATATCTTAAACAGGGTTCCATCCAAGGTTGTTCCCAAAACACCATTTGAGTTATGGAAATGATGGAAGCCAAGTTTAAAACACTTACACGTTTGGGGTTGTCCAGTTGAAGTGAGAGTGTATAACCCACATTTAAAGAAATTGGACCCCAGAACAGTTAGTGGTTTTTTCATAGGCTATGCGGAAAACTCCAAGGGTTACAGATTTTATTGTCCTTCAAATTCACTTAGAATTGTTGAAGCCAGAAATGCTAAGTTTATTGAGGAAGTTGACCTTAGTGGGAGTTACCCTCAAAAGATAGAGTGGAAGGAATCACAGGATCCAGATACAACACCCGTGAATATAGGTGAATTGGTTGTCTTTCAGGATAATCAACCTAATATCCAGGAAAATCAACAAATTCAAGAACTGCCACCACAAGAGGAACAAGTCAACATAGAGCCTGCAGCTCAAGTCCCAATTGAGGCTACAGAATTAAGAAGATCCTCACAAGCTAGAAAGTTAGCAATTTCTGGTGATTATTTTGTATACTTAATGGAGTCTGATTTTGACATCGGACCTAAAGATGATCCTATTTCGTTTTCCAATGCCATGAATAGGGATGATTCTAAATTATGGTATGATGCCATGAAGGAAGAGTTGGAATCTATGGCTAACAATCAAGTTTGGGAAATTGTCGAGTTGCCTGAAGGAGTTAAAGCTGTTGGCTATAAATGGGTCTATAAGACCAAGAAAGACTCAAATGGTAATGTCAAACGATATAAAGCCAGACTCGTAGCTAAAGGTTTCACTCAAAGAGAAGGCATCGATTATCATAATACCTTTTCTCCGGTTTCAAAAAAGGATTCATTTATAATTATCATGGCATTAGTGGCTTATTTTGATTTAGAGCTACATCAAATGGATGTGAAAACGACATTTTTAAATGGGGATCTTGAGGAAGAAGTATACATGAAGTAACCTGAAGGTTTTTGTTCTGATAAAGATAGTCACTTAGTTTGCAAGCTCAAGAAATCCATATTTGGACTAAAACAAGCTTCCCAACAGTGGTATTTAAAGTTCCACAATGTTATTACTTCATATGGTTTTACAGAGAATGTTGTGGATAACTGTATATACCTTAAGGTTTGTGGAAGCAAATACATTTTTCTAGTTCTATATGTGGATGACATTTTACTTGCATCTAATGATTTGGGATTGTTGCATGATACTAAACAATTTCTTTCTCAAAATTTTAAAATGAAGGATATGGGTGAAGCTTCTTATGTCATTGGCATAGAGATTCATAGAGATAGGTCCAAAAGGACATTAGGACTGTCTCAAAAAGCCTACATTGAAAGAGTTTTGGAGAAATTCAAGATGAGTGATTGCACTCCTAATGCAGCGCTCATTTTAAAGGGTGACAAATTTAGTTTAAGTCAATGTCCAAAGAATGATTTGGAAAAGGAACAAATGATTAGAATTCCCTATGCGTCTGCCATAGGCAGTTTAATGCATGCTCTGGTTTGTACACGACCTAACATTGCATTTGTAGTTGGGATGCTTGGAAGATACCAAAGCAATCCAGGAATGGAACACTGGAAGGCTGCAAAGAAAATCATGAGGTACTTAAAGGGAACCAAGGACTACATGCTTACTTACAAGCATGTTGACTGTCTTGAGGTGGTTGGATATTCAGACTCGGATTTTGCGGGTTGTCAAGATTCCAGAAAATCCACTTTAGGATATGTCTATCTGCTAGCAGGCGGTGCTATTTCATGGAAAAGCGCCAAAGAGACGATAATTGCATCGTCAATAATGGAAGCAGAATTTATAGCATGCTTTGAAGCAACATCACAGGCTATTTGGTTAAGGAATTTTATCACAGGGCTTCGAATTGTGGATTCAATTTCTAGGCCATTAAAGGTTTACTGTGATAATTCGGCTACGGTTTTCTTCTCTAACAACAACAAAAATGGTAGCCGAAACAAGCATATTGACATAAAGTACCTTGCTATTCGAGACCATGTTAAGAAGCAAGAAGTTAGCATTGAGCATATTAGTACCGATATGATGGTTGCAGATCCCATGACCAAAGGTCTTTCTATAAAGGTGTTTTCAAAACACGTTGAGGGCATGAGATTGATTGGTTAGCTCAATAATTTTTCTAGTTGTCATGACATTTTGATTATTATTAGTGAAAAGCATCATTTTGTGCACCTAAAGTATTTGTGATGCTATGCAGTCCATTGTGACTATTGATCCATAGGGATCATTGGACCCAGAATGACTTATTAGAAGTTATTCATAAAGCATGACACCACATAAAGTTGAGAGTGTGATACAATGTAATACATGCAAGGAAATACTCTATTGATAGAGTATAACCGCCATGATTCGTGTGTTATAACTCTAAGGTTTGGGTATTTTTATGGCCATAATCAGTTTGTTAGTTACCCGACAGTCAACAACGTGTGTTATATGTACCAAGTGGGAGAATGTAAGAATATCCATAAAGTGGCCCATATTTATTTGTATTTATTATATATATTGAATTAGTTTAATGGTATTTATTTATATTTATTATATATATTTAATTAGTTTAATGGTTAATGGGTAACTAATGTCTGTTCACTATCCCATATGATGGTTTCATGGGACATTACAATTTCCCTGATGGTGGGAAGTTATAAGGAGTTACACTTGGATATGGGTCCAGGCCTATCTATATATATGCCTGTGATAGCCATCAAACACAGGTGTGGTTTTGTGAATAGAATAGGCTTGAAACTCTCTTCCTTCCACTTTTCCCATATGGTTCAGTAAAAGTGTTCAGTGAGTGGGTTTTGTTTATACATTCAAGATTTGATCATTCAAGGATAAAGATTCAAAGGCTTGAACATTATAGCAAGAGGTATTCTTCTTTCTGGATTTAAATTATTTTAAATCTCACAGGCAATGCATCAAGTGATGGTAATAGATGCATATGCATCTTGGAAAAGATAGAGCTAGCACTTGTGAATGAATACATGGTTTGGTTACCACTGCAGAATTTGCAAATAATTGTATTGGTTACATGAATGAATGTTCTCATTTTTCTGTGAAATTAGATGCACAAATGTAGTTAATGGTTTTTTATTTTTTAAAATTTTTTTTTTGTGATCTAATCATTTAAAAGAATTCAATGCACAAATAGTTACTCTTGTCATTTATGCTGTAGGCTTAATTTTGATGTTGCCTTTCCTAATCCTGAATCTCCTTTCGGCAGGTTGATAGGATCTTTCGTGAAATCAAAATAGTATATTGGAGAATTCACTTCTAATAACCTTAACTCTGAAAAAGCTTCCGCTGGTGCTGCAAAGATTTACGGCATTGACTAGGCTTCTGGTAATTATGAGCTTAATGTTACTCGTTGGAATCTATAGTAATACCTTTATACTGCATTTGAGTCTTCTTTTTCTTTTCTTCTTCTTTTGTTTGTTGGCATATGAAACATCTTTGTGTTGATGCTTCTTTTCTAAGACATAAAGTTGCAAGTGTAATTTAGTTTGTTAGATGTTTACATGTATATATGTCCACATGTTTATGTGCTTAATTGGTATTCTCACTCTCGCATTGAGTTAATAGACATAGATATTTTGAACAGATTGAACTGCCAAATCCAACTTTCTGCTGCATGTGATGATGTTTGAGCTATAAGTAAAATTCCTATTTTTAGGGATTGCTATATACTGAGGTGGTTATGAGAAAAGATAGAAATGAAAATACATTCAGTGCAAGTTACAAATGGTACCAATAAAAGAGAAGATAAGAGAAAATAGATTGAGGTATGAGGAACATGCCGAACAATTCAAGGCTATGAGGAACCCTTGAAATAGATTAATATGCATGGCAAATAATACTTAAAGAACTATTTACTTGTGATTACCTTGTAGAATAAAATTAAAAGAGTTTTGATTATGTCAATTTGTAGTGGGCAATACCATCAAGATAATCAAACAAATAGTTATCTATTCGATGTAATAAAATTTGTATTTGGACGATCAAAAAAATTCATCAAACTTTAGACCTTATTGTCTTTTTAGTTGAAATTTTTAAGAGTAACAATTTTAATAAAGGGAAAAATATCATCTGCAGCTTCATGCCTTACAAAATAGGGAAAAAATCATGTGCAACTTTAGTAATGAGTATATGTTCATGTTGAAGACATCATAAATAAGTGCAGCTATTTGGTCAATTATTTGCTCATGTCTTGTATCATTCTTCTCATAAATTTTGCCAAATATAGTGCAAAAGTCTCATCTAACACTTGAAAGACAATACAAGGAGATTGATGCTCCATTATTAAAACAAAAATGATATTAAAGGCAAAATTGGTGAAATAATGTTATTTTTATAATATTCACTAAAGTGATAGACATTTTAAAGTTTATTAAATAATATAAATAAGATATATCATTATGGCTCGCACGAATAGTTTCGCCATGACAATAGGACTTGTGAGAACTGACGGAACGTAATTCAGACCCGTAGGTTGAGAGTTAGAGCCAAATACGCCCTAAACTTAGTCGAAAAAGGCCGTTTCGAGGGCAAAAGTTCAAAACAGCCCTCGAACCACCGTGTGGCTCACACGGACAGTTCCCCCATGACAAATAGACTTGTGACAACTGACGGAATGTAATCCGGACCCGTAGGTTGGGAGTTAGAGCCGAATACGCCGTACACTTAGTCAAAAAAGGGCGTTTCGAGGGCGAAAATTCGAAGCAGCACCCGATCCATCGTGTGACTCTCATGGATAGCTTCTCCATGACAAATAAGACTTGTGACAACTGAAGAAACGTAATTCGGACCCGTAGGTAGAGAGTTAGAGCCGAATACGCCTTAAACTTACTCGAAAAAGAGCTTTTCGGGGCGAAAATTCAAAATAGCCTCCAAACGACCGTGTGACTCTCACAAAAAGCTTCCTCATGACAAATAGGACTTGTGAGAACTAACAGAACGTAATTTGGACCCGTAGGTTAGGAGTTAGAGCCGAATACGCCCTAAACTTAGTAGAAAAATGGAATTTCGGAGGTGAAAATTCAAAACAGCCCCCAAACCACCGTATGGCTCACACGAACAGTTCCCCCATGACAAATAGGTCTTATGACAATTGACAAAATGTAATCCGGACCCGTAGGTTGGGAGTTAGAGCTGAATACGCCTTACACTTAGTCCAAAAAGGCGTTTCAAGGGCGACAATTCAAAGTAGCCCCCGATCCACCGTGTGACTCTCATGGATAGCTTCTCTATGACAAATAAGACTTGTGACAACTAACGGAATGTAATTTGGATCCATAGGTAGAGAGTTAGAGCCGAATACGCCTTAAACTTACTCGAAAAAGAGCTTTTTGGGGGCAAAAATTCAAAATAGCCTCTGAACGAACGTGTGACTCTCATGGATAGCTTCCCCATAACAAATAGGACTTGTGAGAACTAACGGAACGTAATTCAAACCCGTAGGTTGGGAGTTAGAGCTGAATACGTCTTAAACTTACTCGAAAAAGGGCTTTCCAGGGGCGAAAATTCATAACAGCCCCTGAATACGCCTTACACTTAGTCAAAAAACTCGCAACACTTAGTTTAAAAAGCAACAAATTTATTAAAATAACATCTACAAATTCTAATAATTGCCTTTATATATTTATAGGACGGATAAATTACATATTACATTGTTTGTGCAGTTGGTTGGAATAAATATTGCATGATACATATATATATATACTTTCTTTTATTTCCAAGAAGACATTTCTCGATTGTTCTACCTTAAATGCATGTTAGAACATGTTCCATATGGCTGACTGAATTGATATTTTGTAACAAATTCTAATGTTTCGTCTTTTATTTTTCTTTGTAGATGGCTTTGTTGCGTGGACTTGTGGATAATCCATATTGATGTATGGAGAAGAATTTTCACTTTTGTGTAGAACTAATATAATACTTTTGTCGTCCTCAGCTTTTGTGTAGTTCATTATTACTGATACATAAAACTTTTGGAAATCAACAGATAATGACTATCGTAGTACATAGATCACCTTCTGTCGTGGTACATATATACCACTTGTCGCCGTACATATAGGACATTTTGTCATGGTCCATAGAAAACTTTTGTCGTGGTACATATACCACCTTTTGTTGTGGTACAGATTATGATGGTAATTTGTACCATGCCAAATGGTAATTTCGCTTGGTAGTAAATGTATTTTTTGTATACGGAAGGTTTTGATTTTTGTATGATATATTTTGTATGGAATTATTATTTTAGTTTGGACAATAGTTGATTTGTATGGATTTTGATATTTAATGTTATTTATTTTTGGTATATGGATGCAGATTGTGGAATGATTGATAGTATGTATCATTTTGTTTGTATACGTATTACAGGTTGCATTGTATATAGACAGGTTGTGGAGAAATTATAATTTTGCGATAAAACATAATATCATGTTTTTGGCGACTAAACAATTAGTAGCTAAAAAGGAATTGGGAAAAGACATTTGGAGACAAGTTTTGTAGCCAAAAAAAAAAAAGAAGACATTTGGCGACTAAAAGTTTAGTAGCAAAAAAAAAAAAAAAAAGACATTTGACGACTAAAAGTTTAGTAGCTAAAAGAAAATCAAACATTTAGCGACTAAAATATTTCGTAGCTAAAAACAAAAAACTACAGGATAAAAACACTTTTGCCGACTAAAATTTTAGTAACAAAAAATGTAGAACTTTAGGCGACCAAATATTTAGTAGCCAAAAGAGGACCTCTTTGCTGACTAAAAATTTAGTAGCCAAAGATGTGGGACTTTCGGCGACTAAATTTTTAGTAGCAAAAAAAAAAAACTCTTTGCTGGCTAAAATTTTAGTAGCTAAAAAAGTGAGACTTTAGGCGACTAAAAGTTTGGTCGCCGAAAAGGATCTAATTTAATTTAATGTCCAATCTTTTGGCGACTAAAATTTTAGTCGGGAATTGTATACATTTGACGACTAAAATAATTTTAGTCGCTAATTACCTTTACCGAAATTTTTTTGACGACTACTTTTGCGACCAAATAATTTAGTCGCTAAAATCATTCGGCGACTAAAAATTAACTTTTAGCGACTAAAAATTTAATCGCCAAAAGTAAAAATTCTTGTAGTGATTGTATGAATGGCTTACTAAACTAAAGAATATTTGTCCAAATAAGACTAACAAAAGTGACTAGACGAGTATGTTGAATGTATTTTTTATGTGTCACGCTAATAACAGCTCATTAGGCTGTTAATAAGAGAATGAAAATGTCAAAAAAATTATAAGCTTTACACTTTTCAAATATATATTTATATTGATATTTATATTTATACATTTATTAATATTATTAATGGTCCAAAAAATTATCATATGCACATTTAGTTATGATTTTTGTGTCTTTAGTTATAATCTATTCTGGTGTTAGTTATGAAAGATTATGATATTGGTTATGACATTATTTTAATTATAATCAAAGAGTTGTTTGGTTATACTTCCTGTGATGTTTAGTTATAATTTAAATTTTTTAATTATGACTCATAAAATTTAATTATAATATTCGTGGTGATCAAAGTCACAAATGTTGTAACTTACATAATGCACACACCTATAACATTACCCTTTATATATGTATATATATTGCAAAATAGTGGCATTAGAAAACAAAAAATTAGATGTAATTAATTTTTGCATCAAAATTTTTAAATATTTTTTACCAATTAAAACATCTCACAAACTATTTTATTTGCTAAAAAAATTAAAAATTTTAACATAAAAATATATTATTTTTCATACTATCAAATAAATAATTTGGAGCGAGGTACTACAATTTTTCAATAATCAAACAAGTGGTGCAAAAACTTCACACGTAAGTGAGTTGAAAATCCAGCCTCCATCTTTTGTATTTTCCACACCTACTTCGTACAGAGTACGGACGTTGTCTCATTTCTACATTTATTGTCGATAAATAAAAAATTAAAAAAATTATTTTTACATTTATTTTTGAAAAAATTACAAATCAGTGGCACATTCTTAAAATAATTACATATTTATGAAAAAAAATTATACATTTAATTATTCAGATTTGTAAAGTTTATTATTGATTTGAAATTTTTTGGAAACTTATACTATGAATGTGTTATTTCTCCTTTATTTTTTAGTTATGCTACCATTTCAAAAACTATATCTCGAATTTTATCCAAAAAAATTAATCTACAACTCAAATTGATTTTAGATTTAGGGTTATTTTGGAAACTAACTATTTGAATTTTTTTTTATTTCTTACAAAAAGATATACAAAAAAGTAAAAAGAAAAATGAAAATTTACCCATAAATCCTATATGGAGGAATGTTAATCTATTTAGTCTTGCAAGTTTTCTAATGGACTGATTGGTCCTGGGTGTTTTTGGGAATGTGTATGTCTTTACTAAAATGCCCTTTTGTATGATTCATTTTTCGGAACAAATTGCTACGCGAAAGGATGTTGGTGTGTTAGGCGTGAAAGATATCAATTTGGGTGAGATTTGGTCGAGTGTATCACGGGAGACATTATTTTTGATAGGTTGGATGTTGTAGTGTTGATTTTGTCATTTTGTGGAGTGTAGTAAGGGGGGATGTTGTAGTGTGTTTTTTTCTGGTGTGTTTTCTTATAGTCGGTGGTGTTGCATGTTATTTGGGTATGCCAGAATGACACAAAGTTTGTTCATTTCTATTTTTTTTTTTTTGGTATTCCTGGTTGTGATGTGATTTTTTTTATGTGGATGGTGGTGAGTATTGTTATTGTTGGGTTTCATTTGCATGCCATTCGTGTATGTTAGTAATGTTGATTTGGGAATTTTTTGTTTATGTTTGCCGTTGTAGACGTGTATATGTGAATTGGGGTGGTTTTGTTTCACTATTGGGATTATTTATGTATTTATTCATCAAGTTAAATGTGTTGGTGTACATCAAGTTAAATGTGATGGTGTGTGGTTTACAACAATATACATTACCGTAATGCGTTATGTACTCAATGTGTGATAGCTATGTGTTTGTGTGATGCTCAGGTATGGATGTTGCAGTTTTGTTATCGTGTACGTACGGGCAAACTAATGCCATTGTTCAGTTGTATCATGCCTCCACATTCGACGAGATAGCTGATGTTATTTGTGGTTGATGAGTTAGTTCCGGGTCTGGTCTACATATTTTTCGACATACTTGGTTATAATAAGTTCAAGGTGGATTGCGACGATAATATTCAAAACATGATATGACTTGCTAAGTCATTCGGACTTGATCATATCAATGTCCTCATTCAATTACGTAGTGGGTTTGCTGATAACCGTGGTGCGGTGGGTTGCGCGGAACATGAAGGGATCACTCCAATTGTTTGGTCGATGTTCAATATGGACGACCAGACAGATTTGTTGCCAACGTATTGCCCTCACAAAGCAAAGCATTATTTGTCGGCCGAGTGGGCATATGGGATTACGCATGTAGGTCAATGTTTTTGGGGGGGTGCAAATGAGTTTCGGATTGCACTTACTAAGTTTGCTGTTGAATGTGGTTTTTAGTACCAGTATGTGAAAAATAATTTTGTGTAGATTACAGATGTTTGCGAATTTGCACTGTCAACCAGATGCTCATGGTCGGTACATGCGAGGGTGTTACCATCTAACGGGGTTTTATGTGTCAAAAAGTTCGATAATGTGCACACTTGTGGTGCTGCTGTACAGACATATAGGAACCTGCGTACCGGTTCTGAATTGGTGTCTGATGTGATTGCAGACCGGGTTTGTGCCCAATCATTGACACGTCCAACGGATGTGGTGTTCGATGTGAAGAATAATTATGGGTTGGAGATTAGTTATCGAGTTGCATGGTTGGGGGTATAGTTTATGGAGATCATGCCATGTCATTCAACCAGCTCAAGTGGTACAGTGATGCGGTGATAGAGAAAAATCGAACAATTACATTAACCTCGAATTCGATAACAATTCCAGAAGGTTCGTTAGATATTTTATTTCATTTTGTGCATGTATAGATGGATTCAATCAATGTCGGCCTTTGCTTTTCTGGATGAAACGTTCTTGAAGGAGCGATTTAAGGGGAATTTGCTCGCTGCCACTACTAAAGACGGCAACTAAGGTCAGAGTATCACTATGTTATACAACATGACGTGTGGTCTTTTTTAATTGGTGAAAATATATGAAATCTATTTAGATGGCTGATGCCTTTTGTTTTCCACCGAAATCGTTCGGCATGTGTTGTTTTCAGGTTTATTTTCGGTGGCTTTCGCAATTGTTGATTCAGAAAACATGGCCAATTGGGAGTGGTTTTTGCGACAGCTATCACACATTGTTGACAACGGTCGCACGCTGACGTTCGTGTCTGATCGTAATGCTAGATTGCTCCAATCGATGCCTACAATTTTTCCTTCGGCACACCATGCTTTCTGTTTGTTACATCTTCAAATGAACTTGCGGGACTGAATGAAATATGTAAATGCAATGCACAAGATTGGACTGATGCACAAGTTGCGAGAATGCGCTTACGTGCCCACGGTAACATATTTCAATCAAAATTGGAGGTATTGAAACAGTCAAGCCTAGCAATTATCGAAGATTTCATAAAAGATTTGCATCATAAGCATTGGGCTGACGCTTATTTTAGGTTTGTTGTAGGATGCATGTACACATTCCTAACAATGTTTTCAGGTCACATACAGAACATCATTGTCACTGTAGCCACTTTTGATCACATAATGTTTTTGTGGTTTTTTGTTTGATATAACAACCTTGGTCGTGTGGGGTGCTGTTTTACAAATTCGCAAGGGCCAATGGTATGGTGAAATGTGGTCCAATGAGACGAAATCATTTAACAATTGGATATGTGAAGCAAGGCATCTTCCTATCACTTAATTGGTTGATACGATACGGGGGAAAATCATGGAAAAAAGACGAAGCGTAGAGTCAAATCCAGTAAGTGGTCTGGTGTTATATGTCCTAAAATGGAGAAGAAGTTGGAGTCGGACTTAAAAATGGGCAGGTCACAGATTGTTAGTCAAGCTAACGAAACTGTATATGAGGTTCACTCGCACCCGTCGGTGTTGGTTGACGTAAGCAGGCATACATGTTCATTTTTTCAGTGGCAGTTGAATGGGTTCCCACGTTCATATACAGTCGTTTCATTCCAAAATAGTGAGAGGAACATGTATGACTCGATCGATCTGTTCTACCGTGTAGACAAGTTTTGGGCATCGTATTTTGGAACTATATTTCCAATTTTGACAGCAGGCAAGCTGACTTTCAACCCCGATGATTACCTCATTGCACCACCAATAATGAAACGTCCTCCTTGGAAGGCCCAAGCAGAAGAGGATTCCGTATAAGGGCGAGGTAGTATAACGTATTCGATGTGGTCATTGTGGGAAGATAGGCAACCACAACAGGAAGACATGCAAGGAACCAATATAGTTGTCTCCCACTGTGATCGATTATCGTTACATTGGATGGTCATTTATTTTTTTCATTTTTCATTTTTAAGTTTGTTTTCGGTGCCCACTACATGGCCTTACTTTGTCCTTCGCATTTAACTAACATTGTTTCGCGTACGTTTTCATTGTCTGGAATATGTCGGCGATTTTCCCAATTTGACTTTGTATGCATGTTTCTCACATTATTTGTGGATGTTGGTTTAATTTCAGCTTACATATTACATTTGCTTGATTAGAATAACTTTTTCAATTGTTACCGTCACACATGGGTGATACGGTGTAACAGCCCCAACCAGTACTAATGTAGATGTCCATTCCCAACCACCACTCGCAACGAATTTGGGGTTTTCAAACTTCAATTTGCTCAAAAACAATTGGCTGTACACACCAATCACCATGTACGTCATGCTTAATAGTTATCAAAAAATCATATTGTTGTGTATGACGGGAATAGGCCCGTTGATGTAAGTTATTGTGGTAAACGTTTAAAAATTTTGTGTCATTTTTAAAAAGGTAGATTGCATTTTTAAGCCGAAACATTAAAAAAACAATTGCATGTTTCATGCGTGAATTATTGCTGCCATAAACATGATACATGTTACCTATCACAACTACACACTGCCACAACGATCGCCATGTACAGCGAGATCGAAATGAAATACTCTTACAGTTCGATGTCAATTGCTTACTACAAAATCTCTTGCCATTACACAACTAGAACATCGCAACTAAACACTATCATTAATAAACAAAACAACACCAAATACCCTATCAGACATTTGTACTTGCGCCCACAACATCTGAACAACGACAATGTACACCAACACATTCACCAATAATAGCCTTCCAATAGCCCATTCATCACAAAAAAGCAAAATAAACTTCCAGAGTATGAAATAAATCAAGTTTTATGTGTTGTTTGCTAATGCATGAATTATTGCTGCCGTTGACATGATACATGTTAACTATCACACATATTGTACGCCGCCATGACATATTCAATAAGCCACAAGGATTGTCCTGTACAGTGAGATCGAAATGAAATACTCTTACAGTTCGATGTCAATTGCTTACTACAAAATCTCATGCAATTACACAACTAAAAAATTGAAATTAAACAATGCCATCAATAAACAAAACAACACCACATACCGTATCAGACATTTACACAAGTGCACACAACATTCGAACAACGACAATGTCCACCAACACATTCAACAATAATCGGATTACAACAGGCCATTCATCACAAAAAAAAGTAAAATCAACTTCCATAATATGAAATAAACCAATTTTTATGTGCTGTATGCTAATGCGGTTGCGTGCTGCGGCAGAGAGTTTCGGACAGTAACACATTGGTTTGTCTATCCTTATTTACGTAAATCTTAAACGTAATAAATGAACTACTTCAACTAACCCAAAAAACCCATTACGCAGTTTGGTGACTGTACTGCAACAACATGGCAATGGAAATGGTAATCAAACAAAAACATGTGTAGTGTTTTCAAACCAATGTTCCAGACGTATAATTCGTGTATCATTACACAGCCTGGGTGGACAACCTCTTCTCGGGTCATTCATGAACGTCTTCACCAATGTAGCCTGGAATGTATTAGGGGTAAGGCCGTCCATTGTGCTGTCAATCTTTACCTTGTGCACATATTGGCACATGATAAAACGAACAAAGATGCCACAATTAACGTTGCATCAAAGCATTAAAACAAACAACATCAATATGGGTGGGTGTGTGACATATTGGCAGATGTGAATAAAAACCTTTTATGTTTTCGAAACACATACAAGCTTGCTGTTTGTTAAGGACATTCAATGATTGAATTGAGGGAACCCTTCATATCATCGCTTGCAACTTCATCGGCCAACGATCTTCCAGCAGTTGTTTTGCATAGTCAACCACCCATTTTTTCTGCAAAGAATGAGGACCATAACGTTATAATCGTTGTAAACAACAACTAATTTCAGTTACCATAAACAATATCCAATCCGAGATTACCATCTTCAATGCCTATGTGAAATGATCATCTTTGCTACCCTTCCGTCGCCTCAATGGATTGTAATGGTGCCATGTCCCACATTTTGAATCATGAACCATTATTGTCCAATGGTTTAAATAATATATTAGGTAGTGGATGTATCTGTTTCCTTAGAAGAAGTTAAATTGGGCTTTTAGATATTGGTCTCTGGATGTCATGCTTGGGTTACACATCATGTCATGTACACACGTGAGCAATGAGAATTTATCAACTATTAACACGTACACACACTAAGCACACAAGGACAACAGGGTTGTGTTACCGTACCGCACAAATGCTACTATAAAAATATGATCAGTCAATATATTCACTTTCAGTGGTGCCCTGGTTTGCAAATCCTTAAGTATATCATCATATGTATCAATAACTTGTTCGGATTAAAATTAGGTGAACGCCATGTTTCGTAATTAAATAGATTAGCAAATGGAATAAAACCAACTAGCTTAATCAAACTTAAATGTATGCCACTTACACTACCGTTGATTGTCGATTGTTGTACCAAAGCTTGGATGTTCGTGAAACGTACGTGCATACCACTCCCTTCGCCACCCCATATTACAGCTTTACAACAAACGTAAACCACATACAATATTTTATAAGTACTAACACATTTTTAAAAAAAGGTTAATTACAACTGAAGATGGTTACACACCCGTCACCCTCGAAACAGTACACATCCTCTAGCTGTTTTTGCTTCTCCGGGCTGAGCATTTTCCACACAAGGTGTCGATGGTTCATTCTAAAACTAGCCCAAGTCTTTTCTAAGTTTGCACCGTCATTAACATAAACCACCTCCCAATTCGCATCCATATTCCTTTTCACCAGATTCTTATGCTATTTAGTACGACCACCAACATCGAGATACTTGTAATCCGATAACCTCCACTCCCGTCTTCATTTTTCCTTCACGCGTCTTACTAATGAATTTATGTTGGGGCTCAGAATGTTTACGAAATGTAACTGCGGACATACCTTGTCTACACTATTTGTGTTGCCCAAGTTCCCTACCATGTTGGACTGTTGGGGGGGTGACATGTTTTTTGACGACACTGCACATATTGGACTACCAATACCTATATTCAGATTCGCTACATTGTGTTCGATCCCATCGGGGACAGACGGTGCTGTATGTCGTAGCGCTAATGGCTCACCGATATTGAGGCTGTGCTCATTCATTAGCCATTACGCAATGCTGGCAGCAGGCGTTGTGAATGTAGTACTTAGTGTTTTGGAAACATCCGAAATACCATTATGTTCCAAACCATTTTGCACACAATCTCTGTCTCTAACCCAGTCAGATACTATCCTCTGGTTGCTAGTACCATTTCTTACTGATTGACTGACTTCGTGCGCCTCATGGTCGTCTATTTGATCTTCTAGTCTGATGATTTTTTTCCTTCAACTCTGCCACAACCCAAGCTAGACGTTCTATTTCAGCATCTTTCACACGTATGACACTGTCAAAACCCATGAACAAGTTGGTGCATTGCACACCAACCATCTGTTCCATTGTACTGATCCACCCTTCTAACTCTTTCACGCATTCGGCCTTCTTCACTCTCTACTTCTCCATCTCCTTAATCTTAAGCAATGCATTTTTCAGATCCTCTTCTATAATTCCTTGTTTCTCACAACTAACGTCCTCTATTGGTGTGCTTGATAAATCAAAAAGGTCAGGGAATAGGTTTGGCCAGCCTTCGCCTACAAAAAGGATGTTATCATTATGCTTCGCAGAACCCCGCGCAGAGTCTGTATTGATGCTGGTGGTCCCCAACTCTGGTTCAATTTCAATGTCACCACCATTCGAGGAGTCTGCTTTCCAACATTCAAGACTTGGCTCTGTAATTTCCACATCTGCAACACCATCTTCATTGCCATCCCACACCGATTCTGGAGCCACATTTACCTCTTGTGCCATTCTAACATTAACACTACCACTTTGTCTCTGTTCCACTTCTATGACATTGGTGTTCAGCTGATATCGCTCAAGTATTGTCCCGGATAATTTCTCACAATTCACCTGCAAAAACCATTTTATGTCACACAATCATTCAATGCAAAAAAATAAAAATAAAAAAAATAAAAAAATAAGTACTAATAGCTTAAATGCAGATTGGTTCAAACCTCAAAAGCACCTTTGGCCATTAAATCCATCAATTTAATCCTGCTAATTAGATTGCCAATGTTCTAGTTACAAAAGCGTGGAAACATTTTTGGATGCTCGAACTCGATTAGGTTTGTGTGTTCATAAACAAAAAATTGCAACACAAACATAAATTACAACCACTAGATAAATTATCAAACAACAATTGTAATCCAAAATGATGGTGGTGAGTGTATGTCACGTGTGAAATAACAACTTACTAGCAATGCTACCACATATCCCGTCACTTTTTCCGACCTATGGTGAAAATCATTTAACGACCCAATCAACGTATCACAAATTGCCGCTGTCTAATCGTACAATCGTAGCGTCTCTAGTTTGTCAATGGCTCGGATGTAAGCCCACCTAATAGACTCTGCGGTAGTTGTAAAAAAACGTTTTGCGCAAATGTATAAACATAAAAGTTTCACAACGTCCTCCTCATCACGCTGCGTGTTCCCCCCTAGCGTTTCAAGCAGCAGATCCTTGATGGATTTGGAGGATACCCTTCCGGTGTGTGGGCAACACCGCTAGATGAAATCAGATGGGGACTTTAATCCATATGTCAAGTCCAATTTATCCTGACCACATTGGATCCCAAATATTAGTCTTATATCACTATTCCAGAGTGGTATGTCTTTTCCCCTATGTAAAACATCTCGTCCGATGGATTGTACGTTTGAATTATTTGACAAGCCGTTCCGTCACATTTCTTGAAAGCCTTTTCTGTCAGATTGTTAGTCCATATAACGTCAACCATTAGCCAAAATGGGGTTTTCTGCAAGTGGCGTATGTGCTTTCGCCCAACTCAATTTCACCAACTATTTTAATAACCTCAGCCATATTTGACCGGTACATTAGCTTCGCCGAGTCAACAACAGGTTTTTTCCCTACACTTTTCGCACCAGCACTGCCCGATTTATTGTTCTTGAATGGCAACTTGCTTTGTCTTCGAACCGCTAATCTTATCGATGATGATGTACCCTTCCCTGATTCCCGCGTCCTTCCTCCTGCATTCCATCATCATGGTGGTATCCACGAACTACCTGTCACATTCAGTCCCAAAAAGTTACTACAAATCAACCAATTCAAACCACACTTTAATACAAGCACTAACAATTAATAACCAGGGCCGCACAGATATTGTCACAAAATTCATTGATGTACTAAAACGACAACACAGCCATGAATGATAACACACAATTCCAAAAAAAAAAAAAGGGCCACTACAAACAACCAACTCATCCATGTTGTCTGATAACACACCACTACATTACTTCTTTTTTTTTGGTACAACAGAAATAAAATAAAAACTTAGCCCTCTCCCTTGAGAGGCCGATCAAATTTGCAATAAGATAGCTTTGAATTTCCATTTGTGGTTCATTGACCACCAAAATGTCTTCAGGTTGCTCCGCTCCAAATTTGGCCAAAGCATTTGCACACAAATTCCCTTATTCGTAGATGTGGTGGATAGCGCATTCACATCCTCTGAAAATAATTTTTGCATCCTCCAACAGTCCCTTATAAGGGAATTTTTCATCCGTGGCGTCCTCCATCAGTTGCACTACTTACTTTGCATCAGTCTCAATGATCACCTCATGCATACCCTTCTGGAGTATCACTGTCAATCCTTTATAGAGAGCCCACAATTCGGCCTTCAAGCTTGTTCCACTGTCCAGCGTTCCACAGTAGCCACACACCTAAGCACCTCTTTCATTTCTGAAGACTCCTCCAAAGCCTCCCCCACCTCCCAATTTCCTGTTGCCATCAACATTTAACTTGATTTTCCCTGCAGGTGCCAACCATATATACCACTATCTAACAAAACATCATCAATTTCGCACCCAATATAACATACCAAACTTAAACACACCATACCCATTCCAAACAACTCATCAAATACCCCTACTTGACTGCCAAATAATCACTTACAAACTAATAACACCATCGGCAAAGCAAACATACATGCAGTCTCAAACGAGCTATTTGCTTTTCATTTCAACTTATTAATCTTACACAACAACTATACAGTACTGTTTAACACACATTTGTCTAAATGTTATTGTTAACAAATTTTCTAAAATATGAATTGTCACAATTTAGTTCAATGCACTTAACATGTGGGACGTGGAAATGTCGCTACATCATTTACCTGATTGCACTATGCTTGCAATATCCGTATAGCAACCATTACCATCAATGCTTAAGTACTTGATGACACTTTCACAGAAACACACGTCCCCTTTACCTCATACTAATACACATTATCAGCACGTTCCAACCAATTGCCTAATATAAGCCAAATGTGATCCACTACACCAAATCATGCATTGCAAAACTAACACATATAGGCCTCGTTTGGGAAGTGGCTATTTTAGTAGGCTATTTGGCTTTTTGGCTATTTTAGTAGGCTGTTTTAGTTTTGTGTTTGGGAAGATGAGATGAATTTTTAGTTGAGTTGTTGTATTGGAAAGTGTGTTGAAATGATGTTTAAATTTAAAATGACAAATTTGTTCCTAAAAATATATTTTTTAAAATTGATATCAAGAGGTAAAATCGTAATTTACTTATTGATGGAACAAGTTCTGTAGCTGACAGTGTAGGCTGTGCAGCCTTTTTTTTTTTTTTTTTTGAAAAAGCTTCCAACAGTGTTGCTTTTGGGCTTTTTTCTCAAAATAGGCTATAATAGCCTCATTTCCGGCTTCCCAAACAGCGCCATAGTTATACAAACAATAACCACCGTACAATAATCGGTATGAACAACTCCACCATGCCTTGTATAAAATGCAACAGAACAACCTAACTGCTATATGGAAACCCCAAGCAGTCATTTTTATGTAGGTCAATTCCATATGTCCACACAACAACATGACACGGACAACCAACAAATGTTACAATTTAAAATCAAATTCAGGCCCCCCATTGCACCATTTTTAAACACAAAATTCACACAACAAACAAGACAACATCACACGACACCCCTTCCCATCCATATGGGTTTGAAAACACAAACCAATAGACAACGACAACATACGGCACGTTACTTCACAGAATCCAATACCCAATAACACTTAACCCTCTGTGACATAGAACGCAGTAGACCAATCAATTACGGTGTTAATACTGTGCTAGTAAATCATATTCAACTAACATAAAAAATTACAATACCCGCAACTGGGGCCTAATGTGTTGGCTGCTTCACACAATCATACTGATCACATATCCACTACATTAGTTACCACACATGGTTTACCCTATATATGGGAATCACATGTTTAACACATTACCATCACCTTCCAACGTCAAATTATACTGGAACAAATGTTACAATTTAAAATAAAATTTAGAACCCCCCATTGCACCATTTTTAAACACAAAATTCACACAACAAACAAAACAACATCACACGACACCCTTTCCTACACATGCTGGTTTGAAAACACAAACCAATAGACAACAACAACACATGGCACGTTAATTCACGGCAACCAATACGCAAACATACCAACCCAATAACACTTAACCCTCGGTGACACAGAATGCAACAGACCAATCAATTACGGTGTTAATACCGTGTTAGTAAATCATGTTCAACTAACATAAAAAATTACAATACCCCCAACTGGGGCCTAACGTGTTGTGCTGCTCCACACAATCATACTGATCACATACCCACTACATTAGTTACCACACATAGTTTACCCTATATGTGGGAATCGCATGTTTAACACATTACTATCACCTTCCAACGTCAAATTATGCCACCCAACCCGAACAGAGCACACACTGCCACATGCTTCACATGTCTACTACATTACCCAAACAATATTACACTACATTTCCCTAAAAGGATAGGAAAATACACACCACCCTCGCCCGAATAACACACACAAACCACTCATATTTTGAAGAAAACACAACAATTAGCCGATACGTACCAAACCCCTCATTGTACGCTTTGAAACCCTAACATTACTACTCTCAATCACTGTTGCATGTTAAAAAAAATCACTATCCTGACCGTTTCGTCGTCATCTGCCAAAAATAGGATACCAACACCGCCGAATAGAATGTCATCTGCAAATCACGACCCAAACCTTGTTCTAACGATGTAGGGTTTTCTCTCACGGCTCACTCAATTCGACGACTACTGCAAATGGCAACGAACAAAATTCAGTTACAATTACATATTACATAACCAAGAAATCAACATTCAAACATAGAATCTTTCCAACCAGATACTGTGGGATTCGATCGTAAATGAGGGAAACCAGTAAAAGTCTATAATGAGCTCGGTGCAAATGTGTAAATTCACATTCAAGCGAAATCCCACATTCACCCCTCATTCGTCTCCCAAGCGTGTTTCTACTATATCCATTATTGTAATTTTACTAATAACAGGACTTTTAGGTCTACAAGAAAACCCTAAGGACTAATCAGTTCACAAAATCTATATTTGGGATTTAATGGTGCTTCACTCAAAGAAAAATTGACTTTTGGTGGTAACTTTTTAATGTTTTAACTACTTTAATGAGTTGTCAAAACAACCCTTATATATTACATCAATTGAATCTCCACCCTACAAACACTTTACCCAAAAAAATCTTGGATAAAAAATCTAAATCCATAGCATTTTTATTTATTTTTTTGTTTCCTTTTACCATTCAAAGAAGAAGGTCTTTTCTTGTCTTATCCTGTCTTTGTCAATTTTTTTTTTTTTTTTAATTTTATTTCCTTGTGCACAAAACCTATTTGCACAAAGGATTATTACCTGACAGTGATGTTAAGGGAACAAAAATACAAATTCATAAAAAAATTCACAAATTTAATTATTAATTTTTATAAATTTTTTCATTAATTTGTAATTATTTTTTTAATGCCACGTGACATTTCCCCTTGCACAAATCCACATTCACCTTCTTCGCCTCTAGTTTCTCTTTCTCAACTGTTTCATAGACGTTTCTCTAAAAAAAAGTTTCTTAGCTCTTTCCATCGAATAGCATGTTCTTTAATTGTTTTCCACTTTGTTGGGTCCTAATATACCTCTTTGGACCTATTTGGACACATTTCTACTAATAATAAATCTATGGGTAAATTACAGTCACATTTCCTGAGGTTTCTGACAATTATACTAGGCCCTCCTACTTTTATGAAATTACACTGACTTCTCTTGTGATCAGTGGTGGAGTTAGAAAACTAAATCAGAAGGAGCACGTATTGATCACAACTTTAATTTTTTTCTATAACCAACATAAGAAGAGAATAATAATTTTTGAATTAATATTAAGTACAAAAGCTTAAATAAATTATTACAAAAGTATTTCACATAAAATTTTATAATTAACTACGAGTAAAATCGAAAAGAAAGTATTGCGTGTAACTAGTATATCATAGACAATGTAAAAAAATAATATATTTAAGTCATAAAATAAATTATATAATGGTAAGATAAATCAAATTTTTACAAAATTTGAGTAAAAATTTCATATAATAGTGATATCACGTCATTATAGACATATGATATCACCAATCAATAGTAAAGCAACATATGGATGATGAACTCCACATACAATATAACTAACACTCTAATAATTTTTACATCTATATAGTAAGATTACTTATATTTGCATATCAATAATGGTAGATATTACCTTTATATTGAGATTTTTTCACAAAATTTTCATACATAAAAATATAATTTGTTGTAGTCACATCATTTTCAATAAAACAATCACTATTGTTTTCATAAATTTCAAAATGCCCTTGACATTTTATTCTAAATACTCCCTCCGTCCTAAAATATTGGTCCCTTTGGGGAATCCAACTTTTTTTTTATGGTACAATTGTTACATTTCAAAATTTTTAAATTTCCAAAAATACCCTTGATCAATTTAAAATTAAGGTCAAAGAAGTAGTACTGCTAATAGCGTAAGAAAATCTGTCCAAAAATTTTGACGGCAATTTGTTGTGAATGAAACCAAATTTAAGCGGGTAGGATATCTAAATAAAATTTAAAAGTTTCCTTTTCAATTTAAAATTCTATGTTACTACAAAAACTACTTTATTCTTTCTCACAAAGACAAACTCTTCTGTTTTGCTCCATTAGCAAATCTGCTCCTTTTCTTTCCTATATCTCATCAACTCTTCCAGCTTATTGTCTCATGTTTTCATCTTTAAATGTTGATCCATTTTAATCTATCATGGATTTATAATTGAGACTTCCTCTGTTGCTAGTTCCCCTGTTTTTCTTTCTTGTGTTCATCATAGAACAAAGAAAAATCTAACAAATCATCTACGCCAATCAAATTTTGAAACTCTGCTAATACGAAGTAAGAATGGAAAATTGAAAAGGGGTTGTCAAACTGAGGTTGCTGCGAAGTTCTCTGTCTATGTAAAAATTGTTCGTCGTATTTGGCAGAGAGGAATAGCTTGTATGGAAAATGGGTTAATGGTCAATGTATCTAGCAAATTAACAAATTCCGGCCGCAAGCGAGTTCAACTCAACTTTGGAAAAGTCGCTGAAATTCCTCTTCGTCGTCGAACCAATATCCGCTCATTGTCAAAGGCATTGAATTTCCCAAAATCAACAGTTCATAGGACAATTAAAGAAGGAAAAATTAGGCCGCATTCAGATGCATTGAAGCCGTATCTATCTAAAGAGAATAAGAGAGCATGACTCCAATTTTGTCTTTCAATGCTTGAGCCTAATAGTCTTCAAGGCTAGCAATGTTCAAATCCATGTATGACTATGTACACATTGATGAGAAGTGGTTTTATATCTCCAAAGAAGCAGAGAGGTATTACCTTCTTCCTGAAGAAGAAGAACCACATCGTTGTTGTAAAAGTAAATGTTTCATTACAAAGGTAATGTTCCTTGCAGCAGTTGCTCGGCCATGGTTTGATGAAAATAAAAATGAAGAATTTTCAAGTAAAATTGGAATTTGGCCATTCACGTACAAGAGCTAGCTAAAAAGAACAGTAAAAATCGTGCAGCTGGTACACTTGAAACAAAGGTAATTTTATCGTTAACAAAAGATATTATTCGTGCATGTTTGATTGAGAAGGTTCTACCTGCAATTCGATCTAAATGGCCATGTTCCAGTGCAATGAATACTATATTCATTCAACAAGATAATGCAAGACCACATGTTGATCCATTTGATGTTGGATTTCTTGAAGCTGCAAGTAGAGAAGGTTTTGATATTCGTTTATCGTATCAACCCCCAAACAGTCTGGATATGAATGTTTTGGACCTCGGATATTTTAGAGCGATCCAATCTTTGCAATATCAAGAAGCACCCATAAATATTGATGAATTGGTTTATGCCGTAGAAAAATCTTCGAAGAATTATCACGAGAAACTCTTGATCATGTATTTGTAACCTTGCAAGCATGTATGTTAGAGGTGATGAAAATCAATGGTGGAAACAATTACAAATTGCCACATATGGCAAAGAGAAAACTAATGAGAGATGGTAGTCTGCCTCGCCAAATTCAATGTGAACCTCATGTTGTTGAAAATGCTTTGGCCCATCTCCATTTAAGTCCAGGTGAGTTTTTGGGTCTCTCTCTCTATTTTTTGTTTGTCTATATGTAGCATGAAGGATTAAGTTTTCTTTCACTCTCTCTCTCTCTCTCTCTCTCTCTCTTATTTCTTTTTTTTTTTTTTTTTTAGGGGTCTAACTCCACAAGGCTTCAGAATTTTTGGGTGAATTCCTTAGTTAAGAACTCTGTTGATAGAGAACAATTTTTGTTGGTGAATTTTGTCACTTAACTAAAAGCTTTTTTGATGGTGTTGCTGTTGAAAAAACATTTGTGAGTTTGCAATGCTAAATGTAAATTGAAGTGGTGGTGAGAATTGAAACTCAATGTATCAGGACTTTTTTTTGTTATTTTTGCTCCCTTTTGATGTATATATTCCTTTTGAAATGTAATGAAATACAATAGTACAGTAATTTCATTGTTGTTGTTTTTTTTTTTAAATATTAATTGTCATAATTATGTACTTTTTGTGTATATTAATAGTAATGAATTTAAAAGAAGGGTAAAATGGAAAATTCATGTCATTTTTGTGCTTGATTTTTTAAAAGGGACTAATATTTTGGGACTATAAAAAATGGAATAAGGGACTAATATTTTGGGACGGAGGGGTATTATTTTTGCTTAAAATTTTATTTATATACATATGTAAATAAATAAATAAATCCAGGGGGTACGTGACCCCCCGATCACCATGTGGCTCCGCTACTGCTTGTGACTAACGACGTTAATGAGAGGGTTAGTCACAGGGGATGTCAATGTAATTTCATAAAAAGGAGGGAGCCTAGTATAATTGTTAAGAATTTCAAGACCACAAATATTTTAACTTGCATATGGTACACATTAAATGGTGTGTATTCTAAAATAACCTATAGTTATGACAAAAATGATGATACAACAAATTAAAAATAATAATTAAGTACATCTAAGAGAAGTTACTTGGTGGTGAGTCTCCCTATCTAAATTAATAAAAATCAAATTGAGACATCACTTGTATTTATTAGAGTACTATTATTAAATAATTTATTTCACATGGTTTGACTATATATATATATATAGGGTAATGTCATGGTACACACCCTCATATATTTGTTTGAGTAATATTAAATAACTTATTTATAATTACTCACATGGGTTTGATTATCACATGCATAAATAATTTATTTATCAACTTGGGACACCACATGTAAGTAGTATTAAACAATTTATTTCTAGTTACTCATATGGTTTGATTATAAATTACTAAAAATCAAATTGAAACACTACATGTATTTATTTGAGTAGTATTAAATAACTTATTTCTAAATACTCATGTGGTTTAACTATAAATATATATATATATATATATATAAAATTTATTTCATTACATACATACAAATTCTTGTATTTCTTATTTGGTTTCAATAATTCATATTAATTTGTTTACCTAAAAACAAATTATCCCTTCAAATATTATACAAACCAACCTGAAATCCTCCTATAAACTAATCTAACAACTAATCACTGACTTTCACTAAAAAAAAAGTAAAAGAAAAGAGACTTACGTATAGTCCTAATAAGTGGACTTATTGTCCAATAGGTCCTATGATAATTAATGACATTTTTCATCAAACACTATTAAAAAACGTTATTAATTGTTAATTTTCAACTGCAGTTTGAAAATTTCGTCACAAAAAATGTCACAAATTATAAGTTTTAGCGATAGTTTAAAAAATCGTCACAAAAAAAGTTACTAATTTTCAACTTTTACTGACAGTTTAAAAAATTTGTCACAGAACAATATCACTAATTGTAAATTTTAGCGACAATTTATAAAAACCGTGACAAAAAAAGTCACTAATTGTCGATTTTTAGCAACATAGCAAAAAATCGTTACAAAAAATTAATTTTAATGACAATTTTATTAGGACTTATTTTCAATAGGATTTGATGAGAATTAAGTCCAACAATTCGGACTTATTGGTAGTTTACTCACACAAAAAAACCGTTAGTCAATGGTCAACTAACGGAATGGGCAATCTACAAATCAAAAAAAAAAACCTCAGGGGAGGTTAGTGTAATTTCAAAAAACGCAAGGAATGCCAGTGTAATTGTCAGAAATCTCAGAGGAGATGACTGTAATTTACCCTAAATCTATATTGTTATAATAAGGAAATATTATGACTGATACCCAAATTTGGTGAAGATTGGTGTACACACAAATTTTGTGTCTATAAAATAAAGACAAAAATAAATGTTTTAATTTTAAATAAATGAGTTTATTTTCTGATGAATTTTCTAATAAACAAATAATTCTCTAAATCTTTTCTTCAAAAAGTTGGCCCGAGAGATTAATAGTTTGTTTCTGAATTAAGTGGCGAAAATGTAACGCTTCGAAATAATAACTATTAGGTTTTTATTTTTGACAATCTCATTTGACAAAACTCTTTTTAGTTGTAATTTTATTCGATCTTTTATTTCAATGAGGCTATGAGTTTTAGATGCGAATCCAACCCGAATTGTGCCTATGCAGAGGAGTTTGTGAAGTTAAGTCTTTCATGTTTGCCCAGGCGGGGTCGAAGGGCAGCGCCCCCGAAGCAAAAAGCAAAATTGCAGTTGAAGTTGTTTGTCCACTCAAGCGGCCATTTTTCTCAAGCGGAGATCGCGACCTTTCAGAAGATTCACTCACCTACAAAAGTATTGAGAGTTGTTTTTTTCCGCTCGAGCAGCCATTCCTACGCTTGAGCGGCCATTCTTGCGCTCGAGCGAAGATCGCGGATCTTTTTTCTATAAATATGTGGTTCTATCAGATTTTAGGGTACGACTTTCAGATTTTCTTCTTAGATATTAAGGTTTTCTTCTGGAACTTCTTTGCTTGTTTTCCTTTGATATCTGTAAGAGTTTAATCATGAATTGAGTGATTATATCAACGGGTTTGTTTTGTTTCTTTTATTCAAAAAGAGAGAGTTGTTCTTCGGTGGATTCCGTGGAATTTGGGCCTGAAGCTTTGGTTGATTCTAGAGTAGCTCATCGTCGTGGATTTGGCATCGACGTTGTGGATTCAACGTTGGGCAAGACAATTCCGAAGTGAAGACCGGGCTGGAAGAGGCATATAGGGGTCGATTCGATTCGGGTATGGATTTGCTAGGTAATTGAAAGTACACTTATGTAATTCGTTTAAGTTTTCTTAGTGGATTGTTTTGTGGCTTTTGCCCGTGATTTTTTTTTTTATCACAATTGGAGGCGCTCCAATTGTGGTTTTTCCACGTTAAAATCATTGTGTTGATTTGTCTTGATTGTCTGATTGGGATTGTTATTTACTAGTTAAAATTGATACATAATCACAAATAAATATCTAGGAGATTTCTAGATTTTTTAATAACCATTATTTTCCATGACAATTATTAAATAACAATACATTTTCGAACATCATATCCTTTCATTTATAAGATTCTATTTTTTTACAAAAGTGTAACACATGCAGTAATACATCAATAAGTCCTAACCCTGAATCTATAACATGTGTCATAAGCAAAAGATATGAAATAAGAGTTAAACAGATAAAGGAATGCCCTAATAGCTACAACTTTCCAAGTCGATGCTTAGTTACAACAAAAGTGAGTTTGAAACTCAATATAGGTAAAGCCCTAGGTTTGTACAAAATAAATACAACAAAAACAAAACAGGAAGCACTCGGCTCTAAGTTCTCCCAAGCTATGGTCTTGGCGGAGGCATATCATCAGCACCTCAAAATGGTTTTCCATATAGGGTGAGCCAAAACTCAGTAAAGATACTCTAACACAATGTATGAATCTTAACAAAGTTATAAGGTGAATGCATATGCAATGCTCATACCAAAACATTTTATATCTCTTTTCAAAAACGATGTGATGCCAGGTTTATATCACAATTCATGAAATCATTTCCTTTACAATAGAAAACAGGATACTGGATACAACACTAGGAATCTCTAGGATGTGTCTGCAAGTAGGCTACAAACACTACCAATTGTCATTTTTACTGGTACTAACTAGAAGGCTTAACACCTATCCACGCGGGTTTCTGGAATTTCACTAAGGACACATAGGCCAACTTAATACCACAACTACACTTCCTACCAAGATTCACCAAGGTATTCGCCCATTTTTCTCAAAACAATAAACATCTTCAACGTGTTAAATATGTTACAAAGCTCAATGCAAATGGATTATAAATTAGTTTTAATTCACCTAATTCTCATTCAATTTCTACAACAATCATAGCTATCCTTCACCGATAGATCAAAACAGATATCTCTAAACAGATAAATAATTTTCAATAAAGATATACTTTCCAACATTTCAAAATAGGAGTGATAATTCATATCCAACTCCACTACCATCATTATCACCATTCCAATTTCATAAAACCAACATCAATTCCATTTTCTCTTTACAAAATCAAATATTCATAATTTAAGGCAAAATCCCATTTCTTTAAAAATCAACTCCAAGGATAAAAATACATCATTTTATCACAACTCAACCACATTTACAATTCTACAATCATTTCCAAGAAACCATTTTGAAAACTCCCTTTTTTGATTTCAAAGCCAAAACCTAGGTTTTATCCAAAAATCCCCAAATCACAATCTTGTTTAGAAAAGCAATAACTAAATTAAAAACCATACAAAAGTGTGGAGAAATTCCTACATCAAAGTAGAAGACACAAATAGAGGATGGGTAGAATTGGACGGTGACAAAAACACTAGATGCTCAAATCGAAACGAAGCTCTCGACATGCTCTATCTTTTACTCCAAAGGACAATGGTTGAGAAACCACTAGATCAAAGTGTATTTGAGGTTGAAAGATGGTTTCTACAAAAGAGAGAGATACGATCTGAGGTATTGAAATGTTTAGAGAGAGAGAGAGAGAAATAAAAAATTGACTCAAAAAGTGACTTTTCAGAACTATTATACACGCAGACTGCTTGAGCAACCAAAACACCGCTCGAGCGACCAGACACAAAAAAAGAGACCGCTCAAACGAAGAACACCACACTTCCAGTACTTTTGTAGGCCTACAAAGTACTGCGACTTCTAAAACACCGCTCGAGTGCAAGAAAGACCGCTCAAGCCAAAACCGCTCGAGCGCAAGAAACACCGCTCGAACGAAGAATGTCATACTCCTAGTAGTTTTGCAGACCTGCAAAAGTACTGGAAGTTCTCAAAGTTTGCTCGAGCGAACAAACCAAAATCTAGGCAGCAATAGTTTTGAAAAAGTAACTTCCAATCTGTTTCAAATGCAACCATGACACTCTAATAACCAAACTCAATAAGGAATGAGATGAAAGAAGACATAAACAACCATCAAGACAAGGAATCCCGAATCTAAAACAATGAACGGGTCTGATTTAAACCAGAATCGTTATAAAAAATCTCCTTCAACGAATAAGATGATGGTCAGATAAGTTGACTCAAGGGCTTGACTGTCACGACCCAAACCCACCCCTATAGGTTTAGCGTCATAACCAGCCAATAATCCTTGGATTACCAAAGGTCTCTGTCATGACCCAAACCCGCCCCTGTAGGTTTAGCACCGTAACCGGCCAGTAATCTATGGATTACCAAAGGCCTCTGAACAGATTAGTAAATAATAAGGGGCTGCAGAAGCAATAGCACAAAATAGACAAGGTCCAATGAGCTGTGATAACGTACATGGGACAGAACATTTCAAAACTTATTATATATATACAAACATGCCAGTCCAGATACACAATTTTTACAAGGTATTTACAGAATGTACTTCCCAAGACCTGACTTTACAAAGCGTACACAAGGACTAGCACGAGTACAAAAACAGCCATGGCATTAGGCTTCGTTCGGAACCTCCTCAGGAGGCACAATAGTTGGCTGACAAAACAAAACAGAAGGCCGTCAACTCTGGCCCTGGTCATGTGCCGGCTTACCTACATACATAATATAAACTGTGAGCGAAAGCCCAGTGAATAATAATAGAGTAAAGGGTTTCAATGAATGAGTTCGTACAGGTTCAGAAATCGTAGTTCAGTTTCATATCAAATCATAGTTTATCCAGAGCATATACAGACAGAAATCATAAATCATGATTAAATTTATATGATACATCCATTAGCCTTAACAGAACAGAACAGAACAGAACGTATACACGTAGGGTTACGAATAACCAGTTCCATAAAGGAACCTCTAGATCCGGGTAACAGAACAGAACAGAAGCTGAGCCCCCGTGACAGGGCCTCCGGTACGGGTAACAGAGTGCAGACAGATATAAGTTCCATAAAGGAACCTCCGATACCGGGTAACAGCTAACAGATATCACATGATGCTAAGGATGTCACGAATACATATCAGAAATTGAACAATCATTCATTGTACAGAACATGTCATTTCGGAAAACAGATCTTGTTTTATCGCACAGAAAATAGATACAGTTGAACATAACTTTACTAAATTATTACTCACAGTTGGCCTTGAACCAGATAAACGGAGCAGATTGATCACACGACACGCGGCACGTGACCTACATAACACATGACGGACACACACTTGAAACACACATTCTGATTGCACAAAACTTACGTCGTTAGTTCTTAGTGTGTTTCTAACCTTAAATCCTTACTATAGAGTCTTAAACATGGCCTAGGAATGCCTAGGATAGAATGAGGATGCAAAGATGCCTTGGAAAACATTTTTCAAAACTTGCTGAAAACAGGGGTCTCGCTCGAGCGTGGATTTCTCCGCTCGAGTGGACTATAAACTACAGTAAAAGTACTGGATGCACGAAATTCACGCTCGATGGGCGCTCGATACTCGCTCGAGCGTGAGACACAAGTCCTCGCTCGAGCGTGCATTCCCCCGGCTCAAGCAGACTATAAACATGTGAAAAGTACTGGATACATGCATTTCACGCTCGAGCGTTACTTTCCACGCTCGAGCGGGATGCATGTATTCAGGGTGTACGCTCGAGCGTAAAGTCCCACGCTCGAGCGTGGGTCCAAAATCTGGAATTTCCAAATTGAACCTCCAAGCTCAAAACCAACTTTTAAAGCATCAATTTCGATCCTCTTGGGCTAATTTTCTGGAAAACTCTTGTAAACTCGTAGTATAACATGTTTTGAAGATCAATTTGTAAAATCAAAACCCAAAGGTAGTTCAATTAAACATAATTTCAAGGAAAACTTCAAGAACGTAATTTAAATGTAACATGCATGAATTCTCATGACTTCTAATGCTCCAAAACATGATCCAAAACAAAATTAAGCTCAAGAATAGGATGAATTCATGGACTATAACAAAAATGTGGACATGCATGTGGAAATTCATGAAGAACAACTCCAAAATCCAAAAATATGTGCATGCATGCATGAATTCACTCTCAAATCCAACTCTTAGAACCAATTCTAGACTTTAAACTCTAATCTTCCATGAACCATGCAAGAATTAATCTTAAATTCACAGTTGAAAGGAAAATCTCCTACCTTAAACCTTGAATTCCAAGTCTAGGAGCTCAAAAATGCAATTCTTCTTGATTTCTTCTAAGTCTCCAAGTTAAATCCCTTGTTGAACTCAAATTCTCCTACTCTCCCTCTCCCTCTCAAATTGGTCTAAGAAATGGCTGAGGAGATGTTATGAAATGTGTATAATTTGAGTCCAAAGCAATGGTACCTAAGTGGCCCACTAATGGCATTTATGTAATAATTCAAACTAGTGTGATTTAATGTTATTTAATCTAATTTAAACATTCCAAATCAAATTTTAATTCAACCTACCATAAAATTCTATAAATCCTAACTAGCATATAGGTCAAGTCGATTTCTGGTTCAGATGCGATAAGGCTTTCAATTCGCAGTTCAAGGTCGAAACATGAACAGATCATTTTATGGTAAACAGATAGAAACACGTAAATAATGCAATAGACATGCAAATTAATTCCAAATCTTTCCTAATCTACTGTTAGACATAATTAACTGCGAATTAACGTTAATCAGAGGTTAGGGTTATTACATTCTTCCCCCCTTAAAAGAGTTTGGTCCTCCAAACTCGAATTACTTTCATTCGGAATCAACATTGGGTCCAATGGGAACAAATCCGGATATCTCTTCATCATGTCTTCCTCGGTTTCCCAAGTTGCATAGGTTCCTCCGTGGTTTTGCCAATGAACTTTTACCAATGGTATTTCTTTATGTCTCAGTCTTTTGATCCTCCGATTCACAATCTGGATAGGTCTTTCCTCGTAGGTGTAATCATCTTTCAAAAGCACATGTGTTGGCTCAATGACGTGGAGTGGATCTCTCAAATATTCTCGAAGCATCGATATATGAAATACATTGTGCATATGCTCCATTACCGGTGGTAAAGCTACCCGATATGATACTGGATTAATCTTTTCGAGGACTTCATAAGGTCCAACATATCTTGGCGCCAATTTTCCCTTAACACCAAACTAAGTTTGACCCTTTATCGGGGTCACCTTTATGAACACATGGTCCCCAACTTCAAATTCCTTATCTCTTCTTCGGACATCAACATAGCTTTTCTGCCGACTCTGTGCAGTTTTCAGGCGTTGCTGGATCAGTTTCACCTTCTCAGTTGTTTCTTGCACAAGTTCCGGTCCTAACAAAGGTCTATCACCTACTTCAACCCAACATATCGGAGAACGACATTTTCTTCCATACAAAGCTTCGTAAGGAGCCATTTCAATGCTTGAATGGTAATTGTTGTTGTATACAAATTCAGCTAATGGCAAATAGGTCTCCTAATTTCCTTGGAAGTCTAACACACACATTCTGAGCATATCCTCCAGAGTTTGGTTCATTCGTTTAGTTTGGCCATCTGTCTGTGGGTGATAGGCACTGCTCAGTCTCAATTCAGTCCCCAAAGCCCGTTGCAAACTCTGCCAAAATCTCAATACAAACTTTGAGTCCCTGTCAGACACAATAGATACTGGCACTCCATGTAATCTCACAATTTCAGTCATATAGATATTGGCCAATTTATCAGCGTTATAAATAGTTTTGTCAGGCAGAAAATGGCAGACTTAGTTAAACGGTCAACTATAACCCAGATAGAGTCCATACCTCAAGAAGAGCGAGGCAATCCCACAATGAAATCCATAGTAATGTGCTCCCATTTCCATTCCGGTATTGGGAGTGGTTGTAGCAACCCAGCTGGTCGTTAATGCTCAGCTTTAACCTGTTGGCAATGTAGACATCTAGCCACAAAGTCTGCAATAATCTTTTTCATTCCAGGCCACCAAAAATTCTGTTTCAAATTATGATACTTCTTCGTGTTTCCCGGATGCATAGCAAATTTACTACTGTGAGCTTCGGTCATAACACGTTTCCTCAAATCATAACAATCGGGCACACAAAGACGGTTCTGAAATTTCAGCACATCATTCTCAGATACAAATCCTGGCCGTGGCTTTGAATCAATTTCCTTCGTGATCTTTTTCAAGTATTCATCCTCGCACTGTTTCTGTTTGATCTCGTCAAGGATTGTAGGTTGAGCGGCAATAGCAGTGCCCATCTTGTTCTAGGTCAGTCAAGAAGTCTTTTCGGTTGGATAGCAAACATGACAAATTCGCACTGGATTTTCGGCTCAAGGCATCTGCTACGGTATTAGCCTTTCTTGGATGATACAAGATTTGCAAATCAGAATCCTTGATTAGTTCTAACCATCGCCTCTGTCTCATGTTCAATTCCTTTTGGGTGAAGAAATATTTCAAACTTTTATGGTCGATGTATACCTCACAAGTTACCCCATACAAGTAGTGACGCCAAATTTTCAAAGCAAACACCACAGCTGCTAACTTAAGATCATGCGTTGGATAATTCTTTTCATGAGGTCGAAGTTGTCTAGAAACATAGGCAATCACCTTTCCGCTTTGCATTAGTACACACCCCAAGCCTTTATAGGAAGCATCAATGTACACTTGAAACCCATCAGTACCATTGGGCAAAGTTAGAATTGGTGCAGTTACTAACCTGGTCTTCAACTCTTGGAAAGCTGCCTCTCTTTGTTCATTCCAGTCAAATGGCACATTTTTCTGAGTTAACTGAGTCAACGGCAGGGCAAGCTTGGAAAAGTCTTTCACAAACCTCCTGTAGTAACCTGCAAGTCCCAGAAAACTTCTAATCTCTGTCACATTTGTCGGTCTAGGCCAATCCACGACGACTTCAATTTTCTGAGGGTTGACAGAAACTCCATCCTTGTTGATTACATGTCCTAAAAATGCCACATTGTCAAGCTAGAATTCACACTTGGACAATTTAGCATACAATTTCTTTTCTCTCAGAATCTGCAAGGTGGTTCTCAGATGGTTCTCATGCTCTTCCCTGTCTTTAGAATAAATCAAAATGTCATCAATAAATACAACAATGAAGTCATCCAGATATGATTTAAACACCCTATTCATAAGGTCCATGAAAGCTACAGGTGCATTGGTCATTCCAAACGGCATTACTAAAAATTCATAATGTCCATATCTAGTTTGGAATGCAGTTTTCTCTATGTCCTTAGCTCTAACCTTTAATTGATAATACCCGGACCTGAGGTCAATTTTGGAAAACACTTGGGCACCCTGAAGTTGATCAAACAAGTCATCTATTCGGGGCAGAGGGTATTTATTCTTGATAGTCACTTTATTTAGTTCTCGGTAGTCTATACACAATCTCAAAGATCTATCCTTCTTTTTGACAAACAAAACTGGAGCACCCCAAGGTGAAGTACTCGGACGGATAAATTCCTTGTCTAACAGTTCCTGAAGTTGGGTTTTCAATTCTTTCAGTTCAGAAGTAGACATTCTATAGGGAGTCTTGGAAATAGGTTGTGTCCCTGGAAACACCTCAACAGTGAATTCAATTTCTCTATCAACTAAGTCCCCAGGTAAGTCAGTCGGAAACATATCGAGAAATTCACATGCAACAGGGATCGTTTCTACAGTAGTACTGTCAGATGGTGCAGTCAATATACAACACAGATAACCCCTACATCCCTTCCTAAGAAGTCTTATAGCTTTCATAGCCGAAATCAAATATGGGGGAGGAACTACCCCATTCCCAATAAAAGTAAATTCAGGCATACCCAGTGGTCTAAACACAACAGTTTTATTTGCACAGTCAATGGTAGCACAGTATTTAGTCAGCCAGTCCATCCCCAAAATACAATCAAAATGATTAATGTCCAAGGGTAATAAGTCCACATATAACATCATACCACCAATCATAACATCACATGCTAGATAAACATGAGCACACATCATAGAATCCCCAGACGGCGTAGACACAAATAACACATAAGTCATAAGTTCTAATGGTCTAGTCAATTTTTGAGAAAAAGCATGCGATACAAAGGAATGTGTAGAACCAGAATCTATCAGTACACATGCATTTTGAGAACATATAGGGAGTGTACCTGACACCACAGTGTAGGTGTTCGGTACGTCACCGGGCACTAAGACCTCGTTTGGGAACAGGCTAATTTAGTAACTTTTTGGCTATTTGGCTAAAAAGGTAGGTAAAAAAAACTTGTATGTTTGGGATGACTTTTTGGCTAATTATGAAAAGATGTGCAAAAAGTAGAGAGAAAAGAGAATCTTTGGCTTTTTGGTATGAGTGGTTGGCTTTTTAGCTAATTTAGTAACTTTTTGGCTAATTGGCTAATTTAGTCAATCCCCAAACGGGGCCTAAGGCAAACACTCGGCCTTGTCTCAGAGGTTCTTTCCCAGTATTGGCTTTGGCATTGGTTTTGGCCACAGAAGCGGATCCCGCTGAACTTGCTGCAGGACGGCTAGTAATCTCAGACCTGAGTGGGCAATCTTTTACTACATGACCTGGCTGGCCACACTGGAAACAAGCACCGGACACTCGGTAGCACACACCCCTATGCCTTTTACCACAATCAGAACAGACCGGAATAGACCCACTACTCTGACTCGAACTGTTCAAAGTCCCTGTGTTTTGCTTCTTACTGACAAAGGAACAACCTCTTTTAAAACCAAACCCGGATCTTTTTCCTCTCCACTCGGTTGCTGTAGTTGCTGGGGCTTTGCTTTGTTTCATGGCGGCTAGGGTCGCCTCTACCATTAAAGATCTGTCTAAAACTTCCACATAAGTAGGCAATTTCAGGACGCCTACTCGATCAAACACCTCCAAATCCAGTCTACCTTCAAACTTTCGTGCTTTCTTGTAGTCAGTATCCACCATATGTGGAGCAAACCGTGCTAGTTCAGTAAACTTGGCTTCATACTCTGCCATAGACATCTTTTCTTATTTGAGTTCCTGAAATTCAGACGCTTTCTGATCCCTGAAACATTGGAGAAAATACTTGTCGTAGAAGATAGCATTAAACTGTGCCCATGTCATATTCCCATTACCACTTTGGATCAGTAACCACCACCTACGGGCTTCATCTTTTAGAGTGTAGGTGGCCAGGAGGACTTTCTGAGTTTCGGAACAAGGAAATACTTCGTACAATTTTTCTATCTCAAGCAACCATGTCTCAGCTTTCAAAGGTTCAATTCCACCATAGAACGTTGGCGGTTTCATTTTCATGAATTTCTGTGTCAGATTAATGATGTCATTATTGTTAGCCTTGGCTTATGCCAGTAGAGGCGGAGGCGGAGGAGGCAAAGGTTGTTGTCTCTATTGTTGTGTCAAAGTTTCAGTCAATGTTGCCAACATCTGTTCCATTCGGCCCATGCAAGCCTCTGAAGATTCACTTTCACCACTTCCCCCTTGCATTCTCCATCATACTATACAGACATCAAATGATAATAAACACAGGCATAATCTTATTCGTTTCCTTCAATTCATTTTATTCAAATTACGTTCAGTTTTCATATTCAGTTGCATTACCACACACTCACACATGCAGATGGAATGCCCCTAACTCTTACTAGGACACCCTAAGCTCATACGGACCTGTGTGTGCGGTAGAACACGTGCTCTGATACCACTCTGTCACGACCCAAACCCGCCCCTGTAAGTTTAGCACCGTAACCGGCCAGTAATCCGTGGATTACCAAAGGCCTCTGAACAGATTAGCAAATAATAAGGGGCTGCGGAAGCAATTGCACAAAATAGACAATGTCCAATGAGCTGTGATAACGTACATGGGACAGAACATTTCAAAACTTATTCATATATATACAAACATGCCAGTCCAGATACACAATTTTTACAAGGTATTTACAGAATGTACTTCCCAAGACCTGACTTTACAAAGCGTACACAAGGACTAGCACGAGCACAAAAATAGCCATGGCATTAGGCTTCGTTCAGAACCTCCTCGAGAGACACAATAGTTGGCTAACAAAACAGAACAGAAGGCCGTCAACTCTGGTCCTGGTCATGTGCCGGCTCACCTACATACATAATATAAACCGTGAACGAAAGCCCAGTGAATAATAATAGAGTAAAGGGTTTCAATGAATGAGTTCGTACAGGTTCAGAAATCGTAGTTCAGTTTCATATCAAATCATAGTTTATCCAGAGCATATACAGACAGAAATCATAAATCATGATTAAATTTATATGATACATCCATTAGCCTTAACAGAACAGAACAGAACAGAACGTATACACGTAGGGTTACGAATAACTAGTTCCATAAAGGAACCTCTAGATCCGGGTAACAGAACAGAACAGAAGCTGAGCCCCCGTGACAGGGCCTCCGGTACGGGTAACAGAGTGCAGACAGATATAAGTTCCATAAAGGAACCTCCGATACCGGGTAACAGCTAACAGATATCACATGATGCTAAGGATGTCACGAATACATATCAGAAATTGAACAATCATTCATTGTACAGAACATGTCATTTCGGAAAACAGATCTTGTTTTATCGTACAGAAAATAGATACAGTTGAACATAACTTTACTAAATTATTACTCACAGTTGGCCTTGAACCAGATAGACGGAGCAGATTGATCACACGACACGCGGCACGTGACCTACATAACACATGATGGACACACACTTGAAACACACATTCTGATTGCACAAAACTTACGTCGTTAGTTCTTAGTGTGTTTCTAACCTTAAATCCTCACTATAGAGTCTTAAACATGGCCTAGGAATGCCTAGGATGGAATAAGGATGCAAAGATGCCTTGGAAAACATTTTTCAAAACTTGCTGAAAATAGGGGTCTCGATCAAGTGTGGATTTCTCCGCTCGAGGGGACTGTAAACTACAGTAAAAGTACTGGATACACGAAATTCACGCTCGATGGGCGCTCGATACCTGTTCGAGCGTGAGACACAAGTCCTCGCTCAAGCGTGCATTCCCCCGGCTTGAGCGAACTATAAACATGTGAAAAGTACTGGATACATGCATTTCACGCTCGAGCGTTACTTTCCACGCTCGAGCGGGATGCATGTATTCAGGGTGTACGCTCGAGCATAAAGTCCTACGCTCAAGCGTGGGTCCAAAATCTGGAATTTCCAGATTGCCTCCAAGCTCAAAACCAACTTTTAAAGCATCAATTTCGATCCTCTTGGGCTAATTTTCTGGAAAACTCTTGTAAACTCATAGTATAACATGTTTTGAAGATCAATTTGTAAAATCAAAGCCCAAAGGTAGTTCAATTAAACATAATTCAAGGAAAACTTCAAGAACATAATTTAAATGTAACATGCATGAATTCTCATGACTTCTAGTGCTCCAAAACATGATCCAAAACAAATTAAGCTCAAGAATAGGATGAATTCATGGACTATAACAAAAATGTGGACATGCATGTGGAAATTCATGAAGAACAACTCCAAAATCCAAAAATATGTGCATGCATGCATGAATTCACTCTCAAATCCAACTCTTAGAACCAATTCTAGACTTTAAACTCTAATCTTCCATGAACCATGCAAGAATTAATCTTAAATTCACAGTTGAAAGGAAAATCTCCTACCTTAAACCTTGAATTCCAAGTCTAGGAGCTCAAAAATGCAATTCTTCTTGATTTCTTCTAAGTCTCCAAGTTAAATCCCTTGTTGAACTCAAATTCTCCTACTCTCACTCTCTCTCTCGAATTGGTCTAAGAAATGGCTGAGGAGATGTTATGAAATGTGTATAATTTGAGTCCAAAGCAATGCATAAAGTGGCCCACTAATGGCATTTATGTAATAATTAAAACTAGTGTGATTTAATGTTATTTAATCTAATTTAAACATTCCAAATCAAATTTTAATTCAACCTACCATAAAATTCTATAAATCCTAACTAGCATAGAGGTCAAGTCGATTTCTAGTTCGGATGCCGATAACGCTTTCAATTCGCAGTTCAAGGTCGAAACATGAACAGATCATTTTATGGCAAACAGATAGAAATACATAAATAATGCAATACACATGCAAATTAATTCCAAATCTCTCCTAATCTACTGTTAGACATAATTAAGTGCGAATTAACGTTAATCAGAGGTTGGGGTTATTACAGTCTCTTAACGGAATAACGTATAATTAGGGGCTATGAAAGCAAATATACAAACAATACATAGTCCATAGAGCCGTACAAACATACATGGAACAGAAATTTAAAACCTTATATAGTATATATACATATACGCAACATCATAATGTAGTAATCTTCATCACATTTAATACAGTTGTAGCCCAAAAGGGAAATACCCCAACAAAAACACATAAATCAAAAGACTTGATCGTATTACTTATTAACACTAGGTCGTAACTTATGCTGTTTAGACTTGACTTGCGCACAAAAGGGAACCTCATTGGAGGCACAACGACTGGCTGACAAAACAGAGATACTAGATCCTCAACTTTGGGTCTGGTCGCGCGCCTGGTCACCTACATACATAATATAAATAGTGAGCGGAAGCCCAACGAATAATAACAGAGTAAAGATTTTAATGAATAATGCCCAAAACATATTTCAAATCTCATAGCAAATCAGAATCATAATCAAGTTTATAGCGGAAATTGAGTCATAGTCTTATTCATATTCAAATCATGCGTGGAACATCCTTTAGCATAAACATGTCTCTTTGGTCAAGCATATCAAGTTCCAAAAAGGAACCTCCGGTACCGGGTAACATATCTTATACATGAGCCACGGTATTGTTTCCCCCGGGCGAGGGCCTCATGACCATAAGCCACAGTATTATGTCCCCTGGGCGAGGGCTTCTGCTAAGGACACCACAATTACTTTTCAAGAAAATTGGACATTCATTCATTCATACAAAACATAGTATTTCGGAAAACTGATCATTTTGTATCATCAGAAAATAATTAAAGTCAAACATAACTTTACAGAATTATTACTCACAGTTAACTTAGGCAGTAAACAAATGGATCAACCGCTCACAGCGCGTGACCTACAGCAAACATAACAGATACATATAATGAAACACACACTTGGTTGATACTTAACTTCTTTCGTTTTATTCTTAGTGTGTGTTCTAAGTCTTAACCTCTTATTGAGTCTTAATCATGTCCTAGGAGTATCTAGGATGCAATGAGGATGCTAAAATGTACTTCAAAATACTTAACAAAAATTGCTAAAAACAAGAGTCTCACTCGAGCGTAGCTTTCTTCGCTCGAGCGGACATGCAAAAATGTAGTGGTCGCTCGAGCGCACATTCCTTCGCTCGAGCGGCCTGCAAAAGTACTGGTTGCTTAATTTTTCTGCTCGAGCGCAACTCTTGTCGCTCGAGCGATCTGCAAAACACTTAAACTTCTGGGAGCATGCATTTCACGCTCGAGCCAACCTTTGGTCGCTCAAGCGGGAGTGCAAAAATAAGGCGGTCACTCAAGCGTAGAAGCAGAATTCTGGAATTTCCAGATTCACTCCCAAGCTCAAAATTCAATTTCCAAACCGTCAAAACACATTCTTTTGGCCCAAAACTTAGTAAAACATTAGGAAACTCATAGTACATGATGAATTACAAACTATTTTGCAAAAGTAAGCCCAAAAGGTAAGCCAATTGTACTAAACAAAGCTTGAAACTTAAATAACATAACTTGTATGTAATGTCATGAATTTCAACTCCCCAAAACATGATCAAGTCAGTCATTAAGCTCAAAAACAAGTTGAATTCTTTTAACAAAACCAAGATATCAACATGCATGTAGGAATTCTTGTAAAAACAACTTCAAAACCTTATGATATGCACATGCATGCATGAGTCATGTTCAATTCTATCATCTAATCTCAATTCTGTTTGAATCATGCATAACAACTTCATTTCTTGTTGATTTCACATGTAATTGAGCCTAAGGTTACAAAATGTGAGTTGAAGTCTTACCTAAGGCTCAAATTCTTCAAGTTGGAGTTTAATTCCTTTGAATTCACTTCAATCTCCTCCAAATTCTAAAAATCACTCTACAATTGAGCTCAATTTCTTTCTCTCCCACTCTCACACGTTTTTGATGATCAAGCAAGAGGAAGTGGAAGTGCAAAAGTGTGTAGGAGGTAATGAGGTGGCCTTATATAAGATTGATTAATAAATTCATTAATTTAGGCTTAATTGAGCATTAATTATTTTAATTATTTTGTTCTGAATTGAATTTTAATTTAACCTGCTATAAAATTCTAAAAATTCTAATTAACACATAAATCAAGCCAATTTTTGAATCGGATGTCAATAAGGCTTTCAATTCGCAAACCGAAACGGAAATATGAACAGATCTTTCTACGTTAAACAGATATAAACACAAATAAGACAATGCATAATGCAAAATTTCACTTTAATTTCTTATTAGGCATAATTTAGCATGAATTAATGTTAATCATGGGTCGGGATTGTTATATTAACGGTTTGTTTTCGAATCAAATAGTGGAATCTTCTCCAAGTAGCATGAAAAAAACAACGAATTTGTAAGACCATGACTTCAAAGCTTGGTATTCTCAAATCAGATTTATAGAATTTTCTCCAATTTAATAAAAGAGGACAATAAATTTATAGGGTTTCATGATGAACTTTGACTTGAATCTCTAAATTTTAAGTATGATATAGATTGATAATAATTTGTCAAGAATAATTGTCTTGAAATCAAAGGCTTAGGTAAGAAAAGTTCTTCGGCGTTTTAGAACTTTAATCCGATAGGGCTTTCTCTCTACTTGATTTATGTATAGAGAATTGAATGTAAAAACATTTAGAGATCATCTATTTGTGGGTGGACGAAAGTATTGTTAGCCTTCAACTTTTATTTATTTATTTATTTATAATTATCTCTTATTTATTTATAGATAAATACAAAAATATCAATTTAATAGTGTATTATAATATTATTAGTTTGATCATCTCAACGTGACAATTGACTTAATTGGATTAGCCAAATGCTTATTTATTAAAAACTACATCACTTTAACATGTAGAATTATTTAATTTGACCACCATGTAATTTTGACTTGAGACCAATTAGACATATATTAATATTTAGTTTGTCAATAGTTGTGTTTTATTTTTTTAGCTCTTTGTAGTATATAACAATTTGCAATTGATTGAAATTTTGCATGTTTTTATCTGTTAGACTTATTATTGTATTTATTGACATGGAAAACTTGTAAAGTTAAATACAAACTATAAAGATAAAAGGAAAATTTAAAAAATGGGTGTTGGTTATGATTGGTTACCACCTATTGTGGTGTTGGTTATAATTTAATTATGATCTATTATTATTATTATTTTGATTATAATTGAAGAGATGTTTAGTTATGTATAAAGTGATGTTTGATTATGCCTGGTGTTTCGTTATGATTCATTATGATCTCTTTAGTTATATGATTAAAAGTAATTTGATTTTTTTTTTTATAAATTGACATGGAAAAGTTGTAAAGTTAAATACAAACTATAAAGATAAAAGGAAAAATTAAAAAATGGGTGTTGGTTATGATTGGTTACCACCTATTGTGGTGTTGGTTATAATTTAATTATGATCTATTATTATTATTATTTTGATTATAATTGAAGAGATGTTTAGTTATGTATAAAGTGATGTTTGATTATGCCTGAAGTGGTGTTTCGTTATGATTCATTATGATCTCTTTAGTTATATGATTAAAAGTAATTTGATTTTTTTTTTTATAACGGTGAAAGTAATTTGATTATAACACAAAATTATATCAACATTACAAAATATTGTAATTTGTATATAGTAGACTCTTTCTTTTTTTTTTTTCTTTTTTTTAGAGTGAATATAGTAGACTCTTTTTTAAAAACATGTCTTTTAAAATGGGAGATCAGGAGACTTATATGGTAATACCTCACACTAAATTCTTAAAGCCATAAGGACATGCACTCAAATTTACTCTTGTATTTATTATGTGCTAAAATTTTTTAAAATCTCATAACATGAGTTTTACAAATCTATTTTTAATAAAATTGATATATGTAGATTCTTATTTATTTTTATTTTTTTTGAGATCTTTTAAACAACATCAGTATTAAGTAATAAATAAATAAAATAAAATAATTCATCAATCAATCAAAATAGTAAGAGCTCGAAACCACCTTCGACAATTTCAGATGTATAAATCTTGAAAAACTACACTAAAAAAATCGTCCAAAACGGACTACTGAACGTAAAGCAATGCATGTTAAAGTTTTAACGCCATAAATATTTAAGTTTCATTGTACTACCTGTCCAAATTATGAAGATAAACAAATTAAAATAATTTGAACAAGTAATTAAAATTACAACAGATTAATTAAAATAATTTGGACAAATAGGTGAAAACAATAGGGAGATAGGTTTAAATAATTTGGACAGATATGTTCAAAAAAAATTACAGAAATAGCTAAAAATATTGGCATGCATAGGTTAAAATAAATTGGACAGATAGGTTCAAATATGGGCACAAATAGGTTCAAAAATTTGCACAGATAGGTAAAAATATTGGCACACTTAGCTTAAATTAATTTTTATAGATATGTTAAAATAATTTGGATAGATAAGTTCTAAATATTGGACAAATATGTTAAAATAATTTAGAATATAGGTTCAAATATGGAGACAGATAGGTTAAAAAAATTTACATAGTTAAAAATATTGGCATACATAGGTTAAAAAAATTTGGGCAAATAGGTTAAAATAATTTGGGTAGATAGGTTAAAAATATAAGGACAAATAAATTCAAAAAAATTGCAAATATTGGCATACATGAGTTAAAATAATTTGTACTTAAAATACTTTAGGCAGCTAAGTTTTAAAATTATTGGAACAAATATGTTAAAATAATTTGGTTAGATAAGTTCAAAATAGGTTTAAAAATTTACATATATAAGTACAAATATTAACATTCATAGGTTAAAATAATTTAGACAAATAGATATCTAAAGGTGTAAAAAAAGTTCATTTACGGTGCCAAAACTTTAATAGGTCATATATTTATGTTCAGTAATCCGTTTTGAACGATATTTTATTTTATTTTTTATTCCACGTTTTTTTTTTTTTTTTTTTTTTTTCAAGATCTATCCATCCAAAATTGCCAAAGATAGTTTTAAGCATTTTCTTTCTCAAACAATGTTGTTTTGGTGTTTTGATTAACTGAAAAATCAATCCATAATAATTATTATTTTTTAAAGATTCATATTCAATATTGATTTTATTTGAAAATTTTCAAAAATCCAAATCCACATATATCAATTTTGTTAAAAACGAATTTATAGAACTCAAGTTATGAGATTTTAACCAACAAAGACCAACCAGGCATCATGCCTGTGTCCTTATAACCAACAAAGACCAAAGTTTAGACCTAACACCTAGCGCATCCCTCAACTTGGATTTACAGATAATTTTTTTTTGATAAATATGAAAAATTAAATAGGGGGATTTATGTCTAGGTTATAATAAGTGGATTTATTGTTCAATAGGTCCTATGATAATTAATGATATTTTTACCAAACACTATTAAAAAATGTCACTAATTATTAATTTTCAGTAATAGTTTGAAAATTTTATCACAAAAAATATTATTAATTATAAGTTTTAGCGATAGTTAAAAAAATGGTCACAAAAAGCACTAATTTTCAACTCTCAATGACAGTTTGAAAAATTCATCACAAAAAAATATCTCTAATTGTAAGTTTTAGCGATAATTTATAGCGACATATGCAAAAAAGTCATTAATTGTCAATTTTTAGCGACAGATGTAAAAAATCGTTATAAAAAATTAATTTTGTAACAATTTTATTAAGATTTATTTTTAATAGGACTTGATAAGAAGTAAATTTAATTATTAGCACCTATTGATAGGTTATCCAATTAAATATCTTAAAAAAACCATTTCCCAGGTGTTAGACACTAGAAAGGGAGAAATAAGTGTCTTTTAGCAAACCCGAAATATAATGGTCAAATAAAGTGAACAATAATTCTAATGCAATGAAGATAGTTAGATAAAGGGTAAATTACAAACACATCCCTTAAGGTTTAGTTAAATTATAAATTATTTTCTGTAGTTTTAGAAATTATATTATGTCTCTAAGGTTTCTAATTTCATAATAAATAGGTCATTTTATTAATAAATTATCAAGTTAATTAACAGTTTTTAATAATGTTAAAATTTTATTTCAATTAATAATTCAGATAATTTTATTATTGTATAGGTGAACAATTAGAAATTTTACTTTTTCAATTAATTCTGTTAAATAAAAAATTCTGACAATGAGGTATTTGTAATTTTTCAAACCATAAGGGGCAATTCGTATTTTAAGCAAACATCAAGGGATATATTTGTAATTTACCCAATATTTTCAAGTACTTAGGAGAATCAATTAAAACGTAACAAATTAAAATTATGTTAAACAAATCGTCAAACACTTGATATGCAAGAGATGAACAAATAATTAAACATGTGGTGCTCAATGATTAATATGTAGTAGTGGTAAGCAATTTCAAATAAAATTCAGCAAATAAGCAAGCAATAATGAGTGAGAGAGAGAGAGAGAAATCAAACACAACGATTTTTATGTGGTTCAGTCTCTGCCTATGTCCACGCCTCAAGAGCACTCCTAAAAGATTTTCACAATCCACTAGACTTCTCCTTCTAGGTGGAGAAACCTTTTACAAATAGCTGGAGTTTACAACTCTACAAGGATGAAGACAATCCTACTTCCTTTCTACAATGGTTACAACCCAACCCTTTATATAAGGTGAGTAAATGAAGATTTGAGTACCAAAAAAAAAAAAAGAAGCTCCTTAACGATAGGAATGGCAACGGGGCGGGGCCGGGCCGGGCCGGGGATCACCCTCCCCGTCCCCGATCCCTGATGGTGGAAACTCCCCCCGTCCCCGGTCCCGACCCCGACGGGGAGCTCATAACTGCCCCCACCCCCGCCCCTTAACAGGGATCGGGTTTCCCCGACCCCGAAAAGTCCCCGACCAAAAGAAGAAAAAAAAAATCAGATGCAACAACATCAGATTCAACATCAGATTCAAAGTTTGAGCTCAAATCAGTTCCAAAAAAAATCAATTCCTTAACGGGGATCTGATGAGCTCAAATGTAATAAAAAAATAAATAAATAAATAAATCAGATCTAACAGATCTGTTCTTCATCATCATCATCATCAACAACAACATAAAATAAATAAATAAACCAGATCTAACAGATCTGTTGCTACATTCATGCTCAAATATAATATATATATATATATATAACAAATCGAAAGAGAGAGAGAGAGAGAATATTCCAGATCTAGGGTGAGGTGTCACTGCCGGATCTGCGATGCTTGGTCCGTGATGGTGGCAAATCGGCGAAGCTTGGTCGGTGATGGTGGCGGATCGGCGAAGCTGGTCAGTGATGGTGGCGGTGGGAGAGAGGTTGATCGGCGGTGGGAGAGACGGTGGAGTTGTGGGAGGATGGAGATCGGCGGTGGGAAGAGGGAGATCGGCGGTGGGAGATGGAAAGAGGGAGACCGAGAGAGATGAGAGGCTGTGATGATGAGTGTATGTGTGTAAGGTTCAGCCGTGCGTGCCTCTGTGTGTGTGAGTAAAATTGATTTATATATATATATATATATATAAGGGGCAAAATGGTAATTTTGCTTCGAGGAAAATTCGGGTTGGGGACGGGGACGGGACGGCGGGGCTTGAACACTGATCACCGTCCCCAGCCCAAAACTGCTCGGTTTTAATTTTGAATACCATCCCTCGTCCCCACGGGGTATTTTTCGGGAAAAAAACCATTCTCATCGGGGTCGGGGGATCGGGTCCCCGTCGGGCCGGGTTTAAATTGCCATCCCTACTTAACGAGGAGATATTACAAACAAAAACTCACACAAGGAATTTATCAAAACATGAAACAAATAAGCTTAAAATTAAATGAGCTAGAGATGGAACATATTTCACATAGAAAGCTTCTGATACAAGAGATGCCATGTATATATAGCCACTGAGAGATAGAGAAAGTCCAACTAGCCATTTTGAAGTAGCCATTTCAAAAGTGTTGTTGCCGATTTGAATTTTAGGAACTAGCCATTGTCGACGTTGAATTTTGGCACAACAACGTTATATTCATTTGTAAGTATTATATTTCATTTACTTAAGTTTACAACGTAAATAAAAAAGTATCCCCCATTTGAATTTAAAGAAAAATACTAGAAAATCAAAATCCAAATAAATTAATAAATGGTTTCCTTAATTTTAGTACAAAAATAATTTTTTGACTGCAATCACAACATCGGATGATAAAGCTACATTTGAAGACGATAAATCGATGAACTGGAATAGCGTCTTGGAATCAATGTAACCAATGTAAAATGAATGTAAAATCAATGCAAGTGTAATGCACAATCTTCATTGAGCCCTTGGATACTTTCTTTTTTGCTTCATTTGCCTTTATTCTTTTAGCTTTGTGACATTCACCTGGATTCGTCTTTATAAGCAATCAGTCCCGTTACAGAGCCCGAATTGCTTGAGCTCGAATTTGCCCGAATCCAAAAACGACGTCGTTTTGGAATTTTTTTTTTTTTTTTTTTTTTCTTTCCCTCTTTCCTTCGTAGTAACTCACTGAAGAAGAAAGAATGAAGAAGAAAGAAGGAAGAGGGGAGCAGAGAAGAAAGAAGAAAGAGAAAGAAATCAACCAACATCATCAACAATCCAAGAGGCATCAAACCCAGATTTTGATTCATCATCATCAGATTTTGATTCAAACCCAGATGTGTACATATCATCATCTTCATCAGATCTATACATATCATCATCAAAATAAAAAAAAAAATTACATTCAAACCCAGATTTTGATTATCATCATCAACACGCCTTTGTACCCGTCGGTGATAGCAGCTCCGGCGTCGGAGATCTACACAGATCTCTTCCCCCTCCCTCTTCTCTCTTCCCCTCTCTCTCTGCCTTTCTCTTCCTCCATCTGCTCTCTCCCTCTTCTCTCTTCTCTTTCTGTTCTCTTCTCCTCTCCTTTCTCTCTCTCGCCTCTGTGTCTCTGTTCAAAAACAGGAAAATGAAGAAAAAGAAAACAAACGCAAGAGAAGGAAGAAAAAGAAAAAAAAAATGAAACCCAAAACGACGTCGTTTTGGGTTTCGAGCCAACCATTTCGGGCCCTCAAACAATTTTCATAAGCAATATAGTTGAGAACAAGCCACTAGTACTATAAAAATATGTTTGTTATCATCAAAACTTATCCACATATTTAGTGCTAACAAACTCTACTAAGAGTCTTCCTAATATGCAAATTAGGAATAGTTTTTTAGCTCATCCCACACTATAACAAACTCTACTAAGAGTCTTCCTAATATGCAAATTAGCAATAGTTTCTTAACTCATGTCATACTAAGACTGTGTTTAGAGCATGAATTTCAGTATAAATTTAAAAAGAAAAATGAAAAATGTAGATGAAATACGAATAAAATATAATTATATTTCACTTACATTTCACACACACTTTCCTTTTTCAAATCTATACCTAAATTGCACAGATTGAATTAGGAGCAGGTGGATTTTACGTTTTATGTTTTGTTTTGGATATCAAAAATCAAAACTAGCTAAAAAAATGGTTAATTTTTTGGTTCTTTAAAATTTATTTATTTTTCTATTTTTTAGATGAAAAATAATTGTTAAATATTTAAATTTAATTTTTTTAAGGACATTCAAGCCATAAATTCAATTTTGAATCTTTTCAAGCTATCTAATCTTTTGGAGCCACAAAGATAATAACAATTTGAAAGACTATATTATCCTTACCTATTTGTCTATATGTCTACTATTCTGCATATTTGTTCACGCCGCCTATCTGTCTATATATTTGTCCATCTAATATACTTATATATCCATATCACCACCAATATCAGCCACCGTCGACGACTTTTATAGGCGACCGACGGTAATGGGTAAAAATAGGAACAAAAAATTATCCTTCAAAATAATAATTTGTCATTCTCACAAAATAATTTCATTAATCATGTCCTTACAACTAAAATAAAGCAATCGTAATTGATTTTCAACAATTTTCAACAAGAATTGATTCTCAACAATTTTTCTTTTTTTCTTTTTATATATCTTCAAGGTCTAATTGATTTCTAAGAATAGTTTGGGAGTAAAATAATTTTTTGTTTCAAGTCAACAAATTCCATTTGATTATAGGCCACAGCTGACGGTAGGGATAAGATTGACCAAGAATCAAATATTTTAGATGTAAAATTAATATAATTAAGAGGACATAGATTGAGTTAAATTTTGAAGAACAAAATGAAATTTCCTCCATCTTTGTAATAGAAAAACCATTCTCATTTGAATTTGGGATGTCAACTAGTGGTCATCAAATGGTCCACTGGTAAAAACTTAGTATTATCCAATTCGTCCAATCCTTTCCATGGCCTATCCCAACTTGATTGACTGTTCAACCAGTCCCATCCCATAAAAGATGATTTAAGGTTTTGGACAAAGGTTTGAAACCTGAGTCTGTTCGCGAACCTGACCCGTACAAGCCCGCCCACGAGCACGGCCCATATAAACCCGCATAGGTAAATCCAGCTCGACTATCTCTTTGGCCCGACTCAAACTATCTTGTCCAAAAAAATAATAATAATATTATCAAAACAAACAACACTATTAAATTCAATTTTAATTCATTAAAATCAATACTGTTTCATTTTAAAAAAATAATATTTGACAACCCATATTATTCTTGTAAATTGTACTTTAAAAAAAATAAACAAAACACAATTTGTTAAAATTGAATTTGACAATGACCAGTGATATCTTTCTAACTCTCAACTTTTTACATATAATATTGTCATAATTTGTTAATTTGGTGAATTTATACTTTAATTTGATTGTTTTAATAGTATTAATTAATTTTATCATATATATATAAGTAGTGTTTTTCTCTTTCTTATGCGGCATATTCTAAAGGCTTTTTTTTTCTCTCTAAAAAAGTCACATCAGCATGCCGTTTTCATTTACATATAAAGTTCTACACAAACTCAATTTCAATTATAATAACCAATTTTATATGGACTCTAAAATTACTTATTTTCCATATATATAATTATAATTTTATTATTATTATATTTGAATTTTTTTTTTATCTCCATATACAAATAAATAAATAAGACAAAATGTGCTTAATTATGTGCATTGCATGGATCAAATTAATTTTTTTCTATCTTATTGATGCCGTAATATTAATTTATATTTAATTTTTATTAACATGAAATTATTTATTACAAAAAAATTATATTTAATTTAAATTTTATATACCTATATACAATATGCATGAATAATTCCAAAAAAAAAATAAAGAAAAAATTAATACTCTACATAATTAATTTATGTATTTTATTTTTAATCCAATTACAACATATTTATATTTATATTTTAAATAAATTTTGTGTAGTTCTATTTCTACATATTTTTATTTTTCAAATTTAACTATTATTTTTAATATCAAAATGAGTTTTATTTTACTATCTTATAATTTCATATATATCATATAAAATCATTATACAATAATTACACTTCTATCGCACAATATAACTAAAATTATCAAAATAAACAAATAATTTAACTAAATTTATTATATATAAGTATTCAAGTAATACTTTTATAGAACGATAAGATTAAGATTATTAAAATAAATAATTAAAATGAAAATTTTATTCTAAATTAAAATTATTCTTTTGTTACACATATCATAACATAAAATATCATTATATTAATTAAAGTTAACTCCATTGTGATTTTATATCAAACATCATATTTTTAGAAGTGATTTGTGCAGTTTCAAATTTTATATTGATTGTTAAATAGTGAAACTCAATACTTTCTTTTTGTTAAGTTTTTAGAAAATAAATTGACAAATGTCAAATGATAAGGTAGCATTTGAAAACGTTTACATTTTTTATTTATGTTTACGAAAATTTTATAAACTGGTTTTTGTGTATTTTTAGAAAAGCATAAACTACAAACGCGTTTAGTTTCAACAAAATGTTTGAAAATTTTTAAAAACATAAACTAAAAAATATGTTTGTTCAGACCTAAAATATTTATATTTATTTTTTTATTATTTATGATAATGGGATCATACACATTATAATTGAAAAAAAAATTAATTAAAAAAATTATTTGAAAAAAAAATTAATTGAAAAAAAAATTATTGAAAACAAAATTAATTGAAAAAAAAATTGTTAGTAAAATTTTTAAATTTCTGATTAAAAAACAACGTAAACTCATTTTTTGAGTTTACGTTTTTTCCTCAAATTTATAAACTGAGACAACCATTTATAAACTAAAAAATTTTCAAACAAGTTTTTATGACAGTTTTTAAAATTTTTGTAAATATAAACTAAAAATTGAAAACGAAATGGTTACCAAACAGGCCTGTGGAGTATTATTTTAAAAAATAATGATGCATAAAAAATAATTGTGTATATTTAAGACACCTATTGATGTTTCTTGAATAATTTTTAAATAAAAATTTCAAATTTATAGTATTACTGATAATGAACCTTCATGAGCCCTGTCAAAAAAGTTATACAAAAATAATTTGGCTAGAATAAAAACATTTACGATTATTATGTTGTATCATATAATTAATCAGAACTCTTTGACAACTGAAATTATTAAGGTTATAAAGATTTTGTGCCTAATTTCCTTTAAAGACACTGTTTATGATTTAAATTTATAATTTTTTATGCATCAGAGTAAATAATTTTTACTATCTTATTGATATAAGCATAAATTCTACATTTGAGTCAACTCACTCTAAACACTTTTTCGTGTAATAAAATATTAAAATATTTTCATGTAAAAGTATTATAATAATCATAATCAAACACCACTTGAAATATAATTAAAAACCCAATGCACCACTTTAGACATAACTAAAAAATAAAATATTAGCAAAGACCTTCTCGATCAATAATCAAAATAATATACCATGAGTTATAATCAAGTCATAATTTGCATATTATAAAATTTTCTGTTATTTTTATTTTTTTCAGAAAAAAATATTTTGACATAAGTGGAATTCATGATTTTTGATAAATTTGATTAACATAAATAAAGATTTAATTTCAAGTTGAGAATATACCTTCTTTTTCTTTTTCTTTTTCTTTTTTTTACTTTAAAAAAAATTATTTTTATGAGTGTTTTACATAAATTCACACATTCAATTTGATTGTAGCTAGTAAAATTTGAATTTATAAATGAGTCGTAATTTTAATTTTTTTTAAATAAATCTGACGTATATTAATCCATTGCCTAATCAAAATTCGAAAAAACTATTAATATACAAGACGTGAATACAATAATTACGAATCAAACAAGTAAATCCAACCCGTCTCATTAATCACCCCTAATGCCAACGGTTGGCCAAGGCATACCCCCCCCCCCCCCCCACCAAAAAATTTCACGTATTTTTTAATTTAAATCTTAAAATTTTAATTTCAACAAATAAATCTTAAAATTTTATCTGTATTTTAATGTGAGTCATCTGTTCATCTCCATCTCACTTTGTCTTCTTTCTTCTTTAAGATTCAAATTTACATGTTCAAATCTTTGTATCTCCCTCGTCGTAACTCTATTTTGCCTCATTTTCACGTTGTTGGATACACCTCATGGTTGTTAATATATATAATATATTGTACAGCTTTGTAGCTGGAAAGACAACTCCCACTACCATCAGACAACTCCCACTACCATCGTATAATATAGTGTACATTGTAGCTTTGTAGCTGGAAAGGCAACTCCTACTACCATCCCTCAACTTTAACATTAGTGCGCTTACATTGTTTAATATATACTTTCGGTGCTCTTCTCTCTATAAAGAGAGCTCCTTCCCTTTGTAAACATGTACAGATTATAACTTCAATATACAGAGTCATTCACACTCTCTCTCTCTCTCTCTCTCTCTCTCTCTCTCTCTCTCTCTCTCTCTCAAACTAGTGTTTACCTTTTGGTATCAAAGCCCAGTATTACATTTCTGGCAATTTGCGATTTTGGTGTTTAGTCCCGTACACAGTGGCACTACACCAAACCGCTCGGAATTTCCTCACGATTCCAACGGCACCACGCCCGTCCTCAAAAACCCTCTCACGCGCTTCCACGCGCTGCCTTTGTCCTCAGCGCATCATCATTTCCGCCACCACTCTCACACGCGCCTACACGCGCCATCAGTTGCTGCTCACGTCCGTCACGCGCTCCACGCGCCACTCCTCCGCGTCTGACGTCAGCCTTGCTTCCTGCGTGCGCCGCGTCTGCTACGGTGCGCCTCCCGTGCGCCACTTCACTATCGTGCACCAGCGTGCGCCAAAACTGCTCCTGTGCGCCGCGCCTGCGCCATTCCGCTATCGTGCGCCGCGCCTCTTCTGCTAATGTGCACTTCACTGCACTCTGTTAACGTGCGCCGCTGACATCATCTCTGCACAGGACACCTTTCCTAGCTATTTTCGACCTTCCGGACTCACTGGTACACTCTGTTTTACCTACTTTTGCTCCTACAGGTCTGCTCCTATTTATTTTTCCCTATCTATCTATTATTATGGATCGTCATGATGCCTCCATCCCATTTCCGTTATTTTGAATGGTTCCAACTATGTTCTGTGGGCCCAAGCCATGTCTTCCTTCCTCAAAGGAAAGAAGCTCTGGTGAATTATCACCGGGGATGTAACCCAACCAGTGAAAGACACTGCTGAAACCACTGTTTCCACTACTACTGCCACATATGAAGACCGACTTGAGGAATGGGACAGTAAAAATTACCAAATCATTACCTGGTTTCGAAATACATCTGTTACCTCTATCAGTCTTCAGTTTGGTCGCTTTCAGCTTGACCCTGTCACTACTCCTGCAAAGGACATTTGGGATTTTTTGAAAGAAAGATACCAGACTACTGGTCTTGCTCATCAATATCAGCTTCAGAGCCAACTTCATCGGATGCGCCAAGAATCTAGTCAGTCCATCAATGACTTCCTTTCTCAAATGTACTCCGTTTGGGACCAATTTGCTCTTTCCGAGCCGCCTTGGCCTCACCGAGAAGATGCTGTCTTATTTACTGACTATCGTAATCAGCAAAGGTTGGTGCACTTTCTCATGGCTCTCACTTCATCTTTTGAGCCAGTACGTGCCTCTCTTCTTCATCGTCATCCTTTGCCCACTTTGGAACAAGCTATTTCTGAGCTGCTATCAGAGGAGACTCGTCTTGGTACTCTCCAAACTCATCATGTGGACTCTGTTCTTGCCACTCCTCCATACCGGCCATCCTTTCCTCAGCGGACCACTGCCTGCCTCTATTGTCAGAATCGGGGCCTCCCTTCAACACATCTCCTGATCAATTGCCCTATCAGAACCTGTCAACACTGCAACAAACTTAGTCCTGGTCATCTGCAACAGGATTGTTTTCGCAATCCATCCCGCTCATCCTCCAACAGCCACTCTTCTCGCAGTGGTTCTTCCCGGGGGGGCTTTCATCGTTCCGGGAATCGATCTCATTCCGGGAATCAGTCTCATCACACTGCTGCTGCTGCCTCTGAGGGTTTTTCTGAGTCTCCTGCTCCGTCTACCCCTCTCTTTTCTCCAACGGATGTCGAGGCCATGTTCAAACACCTTCTCTCCCCTTCCGGTACACCTCCTCCTACTGCTTTGTCTGTGACTCCAGGTAATTCTTCTTGGTATTTTGACTCTGCCTGTTGTAATCATATGACCTCCAGTTCTACTATATTTTCTTCTATCTCTTCATCTTCTCATATTCCCTCCATTCAAACTGCTGATGGTTCTCTCATGACTGTTCGTCACATTGGTACTGTCTCCACATCTTCTTTATCTTTACCTCAAGTTTATCATATCCCTGCTCTCACTTTAAACCTTATTTCTATTGGTCAATTATGTGAACTTGGTCTAACTTTCACATTTTCTGCTACTCATTGTTTGGTGCAGGACCCTCAGACGGGGCAGACTATTGGGATCGGCCGTAAGCACGGACGTCTCTATGAGCTTATCCACCTTCATGTTCCTGACTCTCCTCAGATCGCTGCTCCTACAGCTGCTTCCTCATTATCTCCTTTTCATCTTTGGCATTGTCGTTTAGGGCATATTTCTGTTAATCGCTTAAAGTCTTTGGTTTCTAGTGGACAATTGGGTCATGTACTTCCGGACACTTTCGATTGCACACCCTGTCAACTTGCCAAACAACCTGCTTTATCATTCAATAAAAGTACTTCTGTTTCATGTGCACCTTTTGATCTTATACATTCGGATATTTGGGGCCCTTCCCCTACTACTATGGGGGGATCTCGTTATTTTGTTGTTTTTATTGATGATTTTTCACGGTTTACTTGGATTTTTCTCATGAAAACTCGGTCTGAACTCAAAACCCTTTATTATAAATTTGCCCAAATGATCCACACCCAATTTTCCAAAACCATCAAAATTTTCGCTCTGACAATGCTATGGAATATCGGGATTCAGATTTCCTTTCTTTTCTTCAGAGTCATGGTACACTACCTCATCGTTCCTGTGCTGGCACGTCCCAGCAAAATGGCCGTGCTGAACGGAAACATAGGCATATTCTTGACACCACTCGCGCTCTCCTTCTCTTTTCATGCCTTGAAAACTTTTGGGGGGAAGCTGCCCTTACTGCTGTCTACACTATCAATTGTGCTCCTACCCCTGTCATTCATAATCAAACTCCCTTTGAACGTCTGCATGGCACTCCCCCTCCATATACTAATCTTCGGGTTTTTGGCTCTGCCTGCTTTGTTCTCCTTCAATCTCATGAACACACCAAACTTGAACCTCGTTCTCGTCTTTGTTGTTTTCTTGGGTATGGAATTGAACATAAAGGCTTTCGCTGTTGGGACCCTCTCTCTAAACGTCTTCGTATCTCCCGCCATGTCGTTTTCTGGGAGCACAAAATGTTTTCCTCCCTCTCCTCCTTTCACTTACCCGCACTTTCCACTACTTTACTAATCCTTCCATAGATCTTTTCTAATGATTTTGATACAGGTTGCTCCTTCATTGAGACGCCCTTGCTCACTCCTGCTCCCGACCAGACTGCTCTCCCTGAAGGTCCACCTACACCACCTCCTTCTCCACCGATTCTTCCTCTACCGATCCTCCTACGGGTCGACCACACCGGGTAACTCAACCTCCTATCCATCTTCGTGACTATATTGTTGGATCTGCTGCCTTTTCTACTTATGAACCTACCTCCTATCGTGAGGCTTGTACTAATCCTCTTTGGCAGCAAGCTATGACTGATGAACTCCAAGCTTTGGACAAAACTCATACTTGGGATCTTGTTGATCTTCCTCCTGGCAAAACTGCGATTGGTTACAAATGGGTTTACAAAATCAAGACTCATTCTGATGGCTCTATTGAACGCTACAAAGCTCGTCTTGTTGCCAAGGGTTTCAACCAGGAATATGGGATTGATTATGAGGAAACCTTCTCTCCTGTTGCTCGTTACCTCTGTTCGCAGTTTACTTGCTGTTGCTGCTGCTCGTCACTGGGAGCTCTTTCAGATGATGTCAAAAATGCTTTCCTCAATGGTAATCTTCTTGAGGAGGTCTACATGCAACCTCCACCTGGGTCCACTTTTCCACCTCATAAGGTTTGCAAACTACAGCGTGCCCTCTATGGCCTCAAGCAAGCGCCCCGCGCTTGGTTTGCAAAATTCAGTTCTACCATTCATGACTTTGGGTTCACCTCTAGCTCATTTGACTCTGCTCTTTTTATACGGACTACTCCTCATGGTACCACTCTTCTCCTTCTATATGTGGATGATATGATTATCACTGGTAATGATGCAACTGGTATTCTCCACCTCAAACGTTTTCTCCACCGTCAGTTTGAGATGAAGGACCTTGGTACTCTTAACTATTTTTTAGGCCTTGAAGTCTCTCATGATTCTACTGGTTCTTATTTATCTCAGGCCAAATATGCATCAGATCTTCTGGTTCGTGCTGGTCTTACCGATTGCAAAACTACCTCTACTCCAGTTGATCCTCAGATTCGTCTCACTCCTCTCGATGGGGCTCTCCTCAATGATGCTACTCTTTATCGCCAGCTCGTTGGTAGTCTTGTCTATCTCACAGTGACTCGTCCTGACATTGCATATGCTGTTCACATTGTTAGTCAGTACATGTCGGCTCATCGCACTCCCCACTATACTGCTCTACTCCACATACTTCGATATCTCAAAGGCACTCTGTTCCATGGCCTTCACTACTCTGCTTCCTCATATCTTGAACTGCGTGCCTTTTCTGATGCTGATTGGGCTGGGGATCCTACGGATCGACGCTCCACTACAGGATTTTGTTTCTTCTTAGGGGATTCTCTTATTACTTGGCGTAGCAAGAAACAATCCCTTACTGCCCGTTCTAGCACCGAAGCTGAATACCGAGCTCTTGCTGATACTATTCAGGAACTTCTCTGGCTTCGCTGGCTCCTCACTGATATGGGTGTTTCCTCTTCTGGTGCTACCTCTCTTTATTGTGACAATCAGAGTGCCATCCAGATTGCTCACAATGATGTTTTTCATGATCGCACCAAACATATTGAGATTGATTGTCATTTCATTCGACAGCATGTTACACGTGGTACTGTTCATCTTCTCCCGATTGCTTCTGCCGATCAACCTGCTGATATTTCACCAAGGCTCATCCTCCTGGGCGCTTCCGTGATCTTGTTTCCAAACTCAACTTGGTCGATGCCTACCCTCCTTGAGTTTGCGGGGGGCTGTTAATATATCATATAATATATTGTACAACTTTGTAGCTGGAAAGACAACTCCCACTACCATCAGACAACTCCCACTATCATCATATAATATAGTGTACATTGTAGCTTTGTAGCTGGAAAGACAACTCCCACTACCATCCCTCAGCTTTAACATTAGTGCGCTTACATTGTTTAATATATACTTTCGGTGCTCTTCTCTCTATAAAGAGAGCTCCTTCCCTTTGTAAACATGTACAGATTATAACTTCAATATACAGAGTCATTCACACACTCTATCTCTCTCTCTCTCTCAAACTAGTGTTTATCTTTCAGTCTAATTTTCATTCCACCCCTCATACGCCTTATTCTACCTCTTTTTGTATACCGTCGGAGCTCTAAAAATTAGCCAAAAATAAGATTCTCTCTCTCTCTCTCTCTCTCTCTCTCTCTCTCTCTCTCTCTCTCTCTCTCTCTCTCTTTTTCTTCTTGCTGCTATCACAATAATATTCTTGGTAGTGGAAAAGCAATGGATAATGCTTGACTGCAAACCAAGGCACCCTAACATGCTGTCATGTCCTAAAAATTTACACAATAAAAATTCACAAACTTCCATTGTTTAATGTAAACATAAGTAAATCACAATATTAACATCATCATCAAATCTCCAACATTTGTAATTCATTAACCATCAAGAGATTTACAAAAAATGCCCCACATGCGGTTATATATTCAACATTCCGAGAATATGAATCTATAGCATGTGGCAAGGAAGTTTAGTATGAATTAATGACCTCAAGGACTACAAATTCCAAGGCTTAAGGCCGGTTACACAAAAGTGGTTTCAAACCCATACACATAAAGTCATTGGCTTGTCAAAATAACTGCAACAACGAGAAGAACCTTGTGTTCTCAAAACATATCTCCACGCCTGTAACTTTGCGAGATCACCACATCTTTTTCTACACAAAATCTCATAGGGGTGAGCACAAAGCCCAATAGAAAAACCTTAACAAGTATATACATTTTATACAATCTCATGGGATGAATGCATATGCCATGCCATTTTAAAAAAAAAAACATACATCTCTACCTTTTGAAAACTTTAGTGCACGATGCAATCCTGAAAATTTAACAATTCAATAATTTCAATGTAGTTCAATGAGGCGGTCAATATGATTTAGGTAATCCCTAGGTTGGTGTCTGCGAGTAGGCATAACAAGCGCTACCAAATCCCCACTTCACTGCTTGCTAACCGAAAGGCACGTGGTATCTCATCCGTGCGTGTTTTCAGTCTTTCACCATAGATACTCAGGCCAACTTAACTAAAACCAACTACACCTCCTATCCGAACTTACCAACGTATTTACCCCAAAACAAATTAACATGATATTGTTTCACAAAACAATACATTTTTCCAATGCAATATTCAAATCAATTGTATAAATGACAAAATGGAATGACTATGCAAATGTCCAATGCAATAATAAGGTTCCATGTGAACATCTCAACAATGTCAATTCAAAAGGGTGATAATAATTAAATCATGTACCAATGCTATACAATTCTATATCAATGCCTTAAAATTTCTCAATTTATCCACACAATCATCCATTATGATCAAATTTCACATCTCTTATCAATATAACATCATAGTAAATTTTTCCAAGAGACAATATAATAATAACATCATTCATGAAGGCTCCTCATTTTAAACATCATTTGTAGCATTTATTCTTCCACAATAACAACAAGAAGTTCAAGCTTTTCAATTTTTACAATTTCTCATTTTCTCATGAAATCTCTTCATTTGATACAACTATAGAATTTCCTCTATCATTTACTCACATGGTAAATTATCAACCATCAATTTGCCAATCTTTCAATTTTTTTCCAAAATTCCCAAATTCTAGAGTTTTCACCAAAACAAGATTTTTGTTTCATTTTCGAAAAGATTTTTTCAAAATAACACCCACACCTTATAATATACTTATATTCTCAAGAGTTTTGGGACAAATAAATGAAATCAACTCGATTCATCATCTAGGGTTCCATAACCCAAATTCATCACTCAAAACATGTATAAACTTGCAAAAATGTATATATAACTCAAAGATTATCCATACCTCGAGTTTAGGAGATGAAGAGGATGAAACCCTAGAAATCAAAGTCAACAAAAACACGATCCAATCGGTTATAAATGTAGCCCTCGTCCCCCTTTTCGATTTGGTGTAAAAAGTACTCTAAAATTCTGAGTAGATCTTCCAAAATCTTAGAGAGAATATTGAAATTTGATGGGTTTGTAGAGAGAAGGAAGAGCAAAGATGAATATTGAGAGAGAGGGAGCTGAATAAGTGGTCAAAACACTTATTTGGCATCAGTTTTGAGGAAAAGAGCATAAAAATCAAGACAGATGCGCCAAAATTTGCCCAAGCGGTTTGAATTAATAATATATATATCTAATATATATATATATTATTTTTGTTCTATACACACATGAAAAGATGCGGCGGCTTACATCTCTTTGAGAACAGTGTCAAAGATTGATATTGGGTCAATTTTGGTTTTTTGAAGCTCGGGTTTTGGGGGCATTATTTTGGGTCTTTTTCAACTCTGGTTCTGAAGATTTTGGTTCATCTATTTGGTGAGGTCTTTCCTCTTGTTTATTTGTGATTATTTGGAATTCACCTAAGGGTGGTTTTATGAGACCATTAGTGTCTCGTTTGTAATCGTTTAGAACTTATTTGGTTGATAGTGGAATCGGATTTCGATCCTGTGGACGTACCTCACATTGAGGGAACCACGTAAAAATTCTTGTGTTGTCTTTGATTTAATTTTTCCGCATTAGTTTTTATTCCCATTGATTGATTTACTTGTGGGGAATCATCTATTTTCCCTAACAACTGGTATCAGAACTTACGGTTTATTGGGGTTTATTTATTTGTATAAATCAATGGAGGGGAATGTGGGTCGTATGTCTAGCTTCAATGGAAGCAATTGGGTAACTTGGAAAACTAAAATGGAGGACCTATTATTTTGTAAAGATTTGTATGGACCCATTGAGGGTGATAGTGGCAAACCCGAGGGTATGAAAGATGATGAATGGAATAGGCTTAATCGAAAAGCCGTTGGTGTTATCCGTCAATGGATTGATGACAGTGTGTTTCATCATGTTGCTACTGAAATTTCGCCACATGATTTATGGAAAAAAAATTAGAGAGTCTTTATGATAGAAAATCAGCCACAAATAAAGCCTTTCTGTTTCGTAAGTTGGTTAATTTAAAATATAAAGAGGGCAGCCCTATTCCGGAACATCTGAATGAAATAAAAAGTATTGTTAACCAACTTGCTTCTATGAAAATTGTTTTTGATGATGAGCTGCAGGGTTTGATGCTACTTAGTTCCTTACCCGAAAGTTGGGAGACTTTGGTTGTGACAGTTAGTAATTCGGCGCCCGATGGAGTTGTCACGATGGGCCAAGTCACTAGTAGCTTGTTGAATGAAGAAACTAGAAGAAAATCAGCGGGTTCCTCTCATTCAAAAGCATTTGTTGTGAGAGGCCGAAGCAAAACAAGGGGGAGGAGTAAGACTCCTCATGGTCATGATCAAAGCCGTGACAAATCAAAGGATGGTTGTTTTTCAAAGAAAGACATTGAGTGTTACTATTGCCATGAGAAAGGGCACATGAAGCGGGAATGCCGAAAGCTCAAGAACAAGGAGAAAAGGCGTGACAAAAGTGTGGATAAGAAACAAGAAGACACAACGGCAGTTACTACCGATGATCTCATGGTCGTTTGTGAAGATGATTGTATCAATTTTGTGGGCCAAGAGAGCAATTGGGTGATTGATTCCGGTGCTTCTTTTCATGTGACTTCTCGAGTTGATTTCTTCACTACCTACACTGCAGGAGATTATGGTTTTGTTCGAATGGGTAATGAAGGTTTGTCCAAGATTATCGGCATGGGTGATGTTTGCTTGGAAACAAATTTGGGCTGCAAGTTGTTGCTTAAAGATGTGAGGCATGTTCCCGACATTCGCCTCAATTTGATCTCTACTGGGAAGCTAGATGATGAAGGCTTCAACAACAGATTTGGTGATGGAATATGGAAGCTCACAAAAGGTTCTTTGGTGGTGGCTAAGTGCAAGAAGACTCATACACTTTATTCGATGTAAGGAAAAATTTGTAAAGGTGTTGCCAATGCACTTGAAGATGATACTTCTATCGACTTGTGGCACAAACGGCTTGGCCATATGAGTGAAAAGGGGCTGCAAGTTTTGTTCAAGAAAGAGCTTCTACCCGGTTTGAAAGGTACACATCTAAAAACTTGTGTTCATTGTTTGGCGGGTAAACAACATAGAGTTTCTTTTCATAAAAATGTTGCTTCTAGAAAAGAAAATGTTTTGGAGTTGATTCATTCGGATGTTTGTGGTCCTTTAAAAGTTAACACATGGTGGTGCACTTTATTTTGTTACTTTCATTGATGATTATTCAAGGAAAGTTTGGGCTTTTCTACTAAAAACTAAAGATCAAGTTCTAGAAGTATTTAAGCATTTTCAGGCCATGGTTGAAAGAGAAACAGGGCAGAAATTGAAGTGCATCCGATCAGACAATGGTGGTGAATACATTGGGCCATTTGATGAGTATTGTCGCAGCCAAGGTATTCGACACCAAAAGACAGTTAAGAAGACTCCTCAACAAAATGGCGTTGCCGAGAGGATGAACCACACCATTGTGGAAAGAACAAGGTGTTTGCTTTCACAAGCTAAATTGCCAAGATCCTTTTGGGGTGAGGCAATGAGTACAGCGGTTGACGTGATCAATTTATCTCCTTGCTATCCTTTGAATGGTGATGTTCCTGAAAGAGTTTGGACTGGCAAAGATGTGTCTTATGAGCACTTGAGAGTGTTTGGTTGCCGAGCTTTTGTTCACATTCCAAAGGATGAGAGGTCCAAGCTTGATAGTAAGTCAAGACAATGTATTTTTCTTGGCTATAGGCGTGATGAGTTCGGGTATAGATTGTGGGATCTGGTCGACAAGAAAGTCATTCGAAGCCGTGATGTTGTATTTCTTGAAGACCAAACAATTGAAGACTTTGGCAAAGGTGATCAACCGGAACCAAAAACTAGTGATCTCATTGATATGGATCCATCTCCTTCATCTTCAGTTGATGATGAAAATGGGGGAGATGTGCAGCCACCTATTGAAGAAGTGGAGGATGATGCTAATCCTAATGAAGTTGAGCCAGAAATTAAGGAAGAGCATCCAACTCAAGAACCGCCACCACAACTTGAGTTAAGAAAATCTACAAGGGACCGACAACCTTCACGAAAGTATCCTCCCAATGAATTTGTGTTGATTTCTGATCAAAGGGAGCCGGAGAGCTACCAAGAAACAATTGAGCATGCAAAGAAAGGTAATTGGAAAAAGGCCATGGAAGAGGAGATGAACTCCTTACTTGAAAATCACACCTATGACTTAGTGAAGTTGCCTAAGGGGAGGAAAATTCTGAAAAATAAGTGGGTTTTCAAATTGAAGAATGATAGGAAGAATCTGAGGTACAAAGCACGTCTTGTTGTGAAAGGCTTTGGGCAAAAGAAAGGTATTGACTTTGACGAGATTTTCTCACCGGTTGTAAAGATGTCTTCTATTCGGGTTGTACTTGGCATGGCTGCAAGTATGAACCTTGAAGTTGAGCAACTTGATGTGAAGACCGCAGTTCTTCATGGTGATCTTGAAGAAGAAATTTACATGGAGCAACCGGAAGGTTTTGTAGAGAAAGGGAAAGAGAAATTTGTTTGCAAATTGAAGAAAAGTTTGTATGGCCTCAAGCAAGCTCCATGGCAATGGTACAAAAAATTTGACTCTTTCATGATGAATAATGGTTTTTCTAAAACCACTTCAGACCATTGTGTGTTTGTGAAAAATTTTCCGGATGGCAAATTTATTATTCTTTTGCTTTATGTTGATGACATGTTAATTGTGGGTCAGATTCTACCATGATTAACAGGTTGAAATTGGAGTTGAGCAAGTCTTTTGCTATGAAAGATTTGGGACCGGCAAAGCAAATACTTGGTATGAAAATTGTTCGTGATCGCAAAGAGGGACTGATTTGGTTGTCTCAAGAAAGCTACATTGAGAAAGTTCTTGAGAGGTTCAACATGAATAAAGCAAAGCCGGTTGGTTGTCCACTTGCGGGTCACTTCAAGCTTAGTTCGAATCAATGTCCTACAAGTGAGAAAGACAAAGAAGAGATGTTGAAAGTTCCTTATGCTTCAGCAGTTGGTTCTTTGATGTGCGCCATGGTTTGTACAATGCCGGATATTGCTCACGCCGTTGGTGTGGTGAGTCGGTTTCTATCTAATCCGGGTAAAGAACATTGGGCAGCGGTAAAATGGATTCTAAGATATCTTCGAGGGACTTCGAAGGTGTGTTTGTGTTTTGGGGATGGTAAGCCGATGCTTGATGGGTTCACAGATTCTGACATGGCTGGTGATGTTGATTCTAGGAAATCTACTTCGGGGTATTTGATGACTTTTGCAGGGGGAGCTGTGGCATGGCAATCTAAATTACAAAAATGTGTTGCTCTCTCAACTACCGAAGCTGAATTTATTGCCATTACAGAAGCTTGCAAAGAAGAGTTATGGTTGAAGAAATTTTTGCAAGAGTTGGGTTTAAAGCAAGAAAAGTATGTGCTTTATTGTGATAGTCAAAGTGCTATTCACTTGAGTAAAAATTCTACTTTTCATTCGAGATCGAAACACATTGATGTGAGATACCATTGGATTCGTGATGTGTTAGATTCGAAATTGTTACAACTCGAAAAGGTTCACACAGATGATAATATTTCGGATATGTTGACTAAGACGTTGTCGAGGGACAAACATTTAAAGTGTCAAACTTTGGCGGGTATGGTTGATCTCTCCACCTAAGTTGGTAGGGGGAGAATTATTGGGTATACCTCCTTATTGGAGTGTGGGACCCAATAGGTTTTGGAAAAAGAGTTTAATTTGGTTTAGTATTAATTATAATATATTTTTATATATTATATTTAATTTGTGGAGACCCAATCTAATTTGGAAACAACTAAGGTTTGATAAAAAAAAAACCCTAGATTCAATATATTTTTTTGGTATTGTGTTTTCCCAAGAGATATACGGCTGCTACATACACGGTTCTCTTCTTCCGAAAGTGTGGCTGCTATATAGAACAATTGATTGGAAAAATCAATTCAGTGGAGTGATAAGTTTTGGGTCAAAGAGGCTATTATTGGCTGTTGGGTTGCTTCGCTTGGTTCAGCTTTCGGTTTTGTTTTGGGGGCATTATTTTGGGTCTTCTTCAACTCTGGTTCTGAAGATTTTGGTTCATCTATTTGGTGAGGTCTTTCCTCTTGTTTATTTGTGATTATTTGGAATTCACCTAAGGGTGGTTTTGTGAGACCATTAGTGTCTCGTTTGTAATCGTTTGGAACTTATTTGGTTGATAGTGGAATCGGATTTCGATCCCGTGGACGTACCTCACATTGAGGGAACCACATAAAAATTCTTGTGTTGTCTTTGATTTAATTTTTTCGCATTAGTTTTTATTCCCATTGATTGATTTACTTGTGGGGAATCATCTATTTTCCCTAACATTCTGCACTAGTGGAATTCCTAATCCGTACGAGCGGTAATTTTTCCCCTTATAGGCAGATATTGCTTCAGAGAGCTGCCCAGAAATCCACCCAAAATCCGCTCGAGCAATTTGCTACCAAGAAAACTCTGAAAATTTCGAAAAACCCTGTGAGGATTTGCTTGAGTAGTTTTGAATTCCGCACGAGTGGTTTTTGCCTAGAAATTCAGAAGGTGATTTTGCAAACCAAGGCAAGTTCCAATCCCCAAAACTCAAAGTTTACAACCCGAAAAAGTTATGAGAGGTTGCGTAAGAGTAGAAACAACTTTTCAACGACTCAAAACAATGAATAAAACACTGAAAAAATTTACATACTACTCCACTAAACGATACCATTCAAGCCCGAAACCCAAGACATCACATATGCTCACTGACCTATTTGATTTTTGATTTTTGTGGGCAGTTGTATACCTATCACCACTCAATGGCACCACTACCTCATCTTGTAGATAAAGATGATGAAGCAGTAGTAGTAACAAGCCAGGAGGAGCCGCGAAGAAGTAGGACTGGAGGAGGAAGTGCAATAGCTTAACTGATAGAAGATAGAGGAAGGGGAAAAAAATATTTTTGGCCAACTTTCAAAGCTCCAAAGGCATGCAAAAATAGGTGGAATAAGACGTATAAGGAGTTAAATGAAAACTAGGTCATGAGGTGAATCCAACAATGTGAAAATAAGGCGAAACGGAGTTATGACAAGAGAGATACAATGGTCTGAATACGTGGGTTTGAATTTGAAAGAAGGAAGAAGATGAAGTGAGACAGAGATGGACGAAGATGGACGGATAGTTCACATTGAAATACAGACAAAACTCTAGAGTTTAATTTGTTGAAATTGAAACTCTATGGTTAAATTGAAAAATACATAAAACTTTAGGATTTTTTTTGTTGTAATTAACCCCCCCCCTTTTTTTTTTAAATCAATCAGATATTGATAATCATGTTATCAAATCACATTGTCTTAAAAAATGTAAATGATTTATTTTTAAAATTATATTTATAATTCAATTTTTTAAAACAAACACAACTTGATTATATGGATGCTAATATTCAATTAATTTAATTTTTAATATGAATAATTTATTTGAAAATATTCCAAAGGTTGATCGGTCTAGTTGGTACAAAAGAGGGGTTGTTGGGGTTGGTGGCATTGTCATAAGATTCACTTGATGATTCAAATAATTCATTTTATAAAATTTATTGAAGATAATTTATATAAAAAATTAGATTTATCAAATATCGATAATACTATGTTTGAATTACATTTGTTTATAAATTTGAATGACAAATAAACCGTCTATTTATCAAAAATAAATATAATTCAATCATCTATCTTCCTACTAAAATCCGATTAATATAATTTTTTACATAAAGATAATGTTTGTTTGGCAGATTAGGTTGAATGTAATTGTTAGTGAGCTGATGATTAGTAAGAGATTGTTAATGTGAAAACTGTTAGTGAAAGAACTCTTTTGGGAACTGGGTTAGTAGCTAAAAACCAGTTTTTAACCAATTTCTGGTTACATCATCTCTTATATTTTTTAGAAAAAGTCAAAAAACTAACTTCTAACCATCTTTTAAAAATAGGCCTAAATAAAAATGTGTTTGTTTTAATGATAGTAAGAGTGATGATTGGTGATGGGATTGTTAAATTATTTTTATATAAAATTAAAAAATATATAATAAATATATATATTTTTTTTAATAACTAACAGGTTGCACTTGGATAAAAAAAATAATAATAAACAATAAAATAACACTTAATTTTTTCATTATTTTTTTAATTACATACCTTCTCCAACTTTGTTAATCTAACTATATAAGAAAATTATCAATTTAATTAGACTAATAATCTACTCATAAATTTTTCTAACTAAACATGCTTTTACAGATCTAATCTCACTATGGAAATAACAAATATGGCCAAATATTCATCTAGACAGATCTTTAATTGGAAATAGGCCTCGAAATAGCTGAACCCTTGAATTCACGAATAGGGCCGGAGTGAAGCCCATTTATTATTAGTGCAGTGCCAGAATCCTCCCCTATGTGGGTAGGTAGGCATAGGGATAGGGAATATTTCCTACGTTGCAGTGTATATCCTGTGGTGTTTTAAAAAGTTAATAAAAAGTTAATTTTTTAATTTTTTTAATTTATTTTATCTTTTTATAGATAAAAAATATAAAAGGTAATGTAATTTAAAATGGGTAAAAAGTTAAAAATTGACTTTTTACGGAATTGTCAAAGCACCCTCTGACCAACATCCTAGGTTCACATAATGCCACGTAATATACCGAAGACGTGTATCTTGAGCATTTGACTGAGAGCCACGTGTGCCTGACATGCTCGGCTCTGTTTTAAATTTCTGAATGCTTCGTACAAAAAAAACGAGATTCAAATTTCATTAATAGCTTTGATAGAGATCCCCTCCAATCACTATCTCCATCACTCCATACACACGTGGCGAGTGGTGATTGGAGAAGATGGAAAAAAAAAATCTAACCAATGGGGGGGGGGTTTGGGGTCTGGGGGTCTGGGGGTCTTTTTCCTTTCATCAATGCCTCTGCATGGAAAAATTGTGGGTCGAGGATTGCTGTGCCTTTGCTGTCAGTGATTTGGAGAATGTTTTTGAAGTGTATTTTTATAATTTGGATTATTTATATTATGAAGAGAGTCGATTATATTATTTATATAAAAAAAATTAAGTTAATCATATATTGTTCTATGGTTGGGTCTTAATTTTTTTTTTTAAATTATTAAAATTATATTAATTGTTTTGAGAATGTTTTTGAAGTGTATTTTTATAATTTGGATTATTTATATAGTAAGGGGAGTCCAATATAGTATTTATATAAAAAATTAAATTAATCAAATATGCATAGTTCTATGATTAGGTCTTAATGTTTTTAAAAAAATTATCAAAATTATGTAAAGTGTTTGGAGAATGTTTTTGAAGTGTATTTTTATAATTTGGATTATTTATATTGTAAAGAGAGTTGACTATATTATTTATATAAAAAATTAAGTTAATCAGATATGCATAATTCTATAATTAGGTCTTAATTTTTTTAAAAAAAATTATCAAAATTATGTTAACTGTTTATTTTTTAAAATACAAATGTGCTTTTCTAATGAAGTTACAGATAAATAATTAACTTGATTTTTTTACATAAATGATTTACTCGACGAATTTTACCATATGAGCAATTCAAATTTTTAACATAGAATTAGAAGAAGCTCTCATTGAACAACACAACAGCATGTTGTGCCATAAGGCACAACAGCATTCCCCATTCCTAGTAGGTCTATGGGTGTCACGTGACTATATCTCTCATTAATCACAATTCATCATACTCTCTCATATTTCTTAATTACTCAACATAAATTTGTGAGTCTCATTCTCTCTATCAATCATAATACCGTTGAAACACCACGTAACGGTATCCCAGGACATAACAATAACTTCTCCTTTGTATGATGTGTATCCCATAGCATAAAAAATAATCTTAAGAATTGCTTTTTTATTTATTTATTTATTTTTTTTATCGGCCTTCAGAATTGTTATTAGTGGTGAAAATTTATGTAAAAAATGTATTGAAACATTTAAACATATGAAAATGTTTTGAATAGGTGAAAGTGTATTTTTATTATTATTATTTTTTTTTATGACCATGACCTAAATATTTAAAAGTATTTTAAAATATATAAAATATGTATAGAAATTATAAATATTTTCACTTTGTATTTCTTATAAGTTATTAGGGTTGTCATTAAAAGCACTCAAAAAAATTTAGTACATTTACTACTAAACTTTATTTTTGTCAAAAAATTTAAATTTAAATCTACCAAAATTTCTTATGTTAAAAAGGAAATATAACACTAAAAATGCACTGAATAATTAACTTTTTCAAATATTAATTTGTTTTGTATAAACTTATTTTTTGCTATTCTCAAACAATGTTCTAATATATAAGTTTTCTAGCACGTAGTTTGATTTCAAATTTGTGAAAGGAAAAGAAAAAAAAGTTTTGTAAAATTTAATTTAAAATTAATTTCATTTTATTTTTGTCCATAAATTTAAGTTACAAATCCAAAATCAAATTCTTTTTGGTGAGGCCTTCATGTTTCAAAAGAAGTAGGAAATACAAAATATTTTTTGTGCTCGTTTTTTACAAAAATGTTAAAGAATTCAAAAATTTTACTAAAATTTTTATCAAATGTCTCACATAAATATAAGACCCACATGAAACTTACATTATATAGGTCTCACACCCATGTAAAATATTTGATAAAAATTTTAATAAAATTTTTGAAATCTCTAATATTACTCGACTTTTTATACAATCTCAGATTTCATGATGAGATGTACCTATCATCTGATCTGGCTGAAGCTAGTAGGTGTCTCTATTTACACACCACCTTTCATTTCAAGACATACCATTAATTAGTTTATTTTTTATTACAAGTTTAACCTTAGGTAAAATGTCCACAAAGGATAGAAGGCTATGATACACATCATTTATATAATTACCATAAACGATAATAAAGAATACAATACACATCAAAAATCTCAAACGTTACTTACGTATCTTGTCTCTCAATAATCCAAAAACCCTAAAACAAAAACCAAAAAACCTTAAACAAATAACAAAAAATATATGTATTATTGAAGATTTTGATTGGATTCAATGATTGATGCAGCTGGCAATACTGGTTCGGAACAATGGAGTAACGAAAAGGTTATTTTTTCTTTTTCTTTTTCTTTTTCTTTTTTTTCCGTTTTCGTGTATTTGCTGAGTGGTAAACCGTTTGTATTAGTTCGGTTATCCAAAGTCGAATAATATATCCATGTTCGATTACCTATAACCGAACAAATTGTATATGTTCGGTTTCATAGTGTCGAACATGCTCCAATTATTCGGTTTGTAAGTATTGAACAAACATCAATTGCTCGATTAGAAACAGTCGTACAATTCCACTTAGTCCGACTCTGTACTGTCGAACACTTATAACATTTTTTATTTTTTTTTGGCTTTTTCCAAAACTGTACATCTATGGAATGCAATAATATTGGATCTAAAAGTCTTGTTAACTACACAAGTCAATTTATTACTAATGAGGTATAGTCTCATATCGAAAATTAGTATTTTTTCTTTTTCTTTTCGCATGTTTAATGACTTTGGTGAATGGAGGGGGAGATGGATTGTGGATGGGGGTGGGGTGTGTGAGTGAGTGAGGATAAAAATGGAAGATTGTGGTTAGGGTGTGTAAATAAGGGTAAAGATAAGAAGTTGTGGTATGTATTGAGCTAATTGTTTATTTATCAATTTATTAAAGAAAAATGATTTGGAGCTCTAATAAAGGAGTTCTAATGAGAGTGGACCTTACTGTGATGTGATATTTTGATCTTAGTTTTATTTTTTAATATTTTTTTTTATTCCCTGCCACATCATTAAAGCTAAATTAAAGTTTTAAAATTAGAAAAATGCATCGTTGTTCTTTATTAAAAGTGTGCCTTAAGTAATAATATGTTTTGAGATGAAAAATAGTGTGCAAATAGATGCACCAGAAGTTGGTTGGTGGTGGGAACGGAAGAAACACATCTGCATTGAAAATGACAAACTAATTTCAGTCAGATTTATCCAGGCAAACTAAAACAAATTAGAGAGGAGACTGATGAGAAAAGTGAAAACAACAACGCTCTCAATCGACTCATAAAAGTGAGAAAATAGGGGAGGGAAAAACAGAGACTCAAGCAAGCGAGAATGTCCACACAGAATACAGGATGAAAGCTCTGCCAGTGTGTGTAGAATGTTCAAGGGGGAAGAAGCTTCTAGAATATTTTCTTTTCTTTTATGATTCTTGGCCAATTCGAATCGGATCTCTGCTGTGATTCAATTACATATCAGGAAAATATTCTGATACACATCCTTTAAAAAAATATGTATCATATATGCTTTATAATTAAAAAAAAAATAACATAATTTTATACTTTTTGAGTCATAACTAACAAAATGAAAAAAATCATAACTAAACACCACATGAAATATAATCAAAGATCTCATCAATTATAACTAAAATAATGTCAGAACTAAAGAGAAATATTGATCATAACTAATAGAAAATTACATAATTAGGGGTGCATATGGTAAGAGAAATGTAGGGTATAGTTCTCCTATAAATCAGGTCATTTGGATATTTCATCCAACAATGAGCAATAATTTGTTTAAATTGTTGGATTTTTAGTTTATTAGTTTATCAATGTTTAATTATTAGGGGTAAATTATAAACACATTTCTTGAGATTTGTTTAAAATACAAATTGTCCTTTGTGGTTTGAAAAATTACAAATACCTCCCTATCAGAATTTTTTATTTAACAGAATTAATTGAAAAAATAAAATTCTAACCGTTCATCTATACAATAATAAAATTATCTGAATTGTTAATTGAAATAAAATTTTAACATTATTAAAAACTGTTAATTAATTTGATGATTTATTAATAAAATGACTTATTTGTTATGAAATTAGAAATCTTAAGGGGCATAATACAATTTCTAAAGGTGTTGGCTTCTGTCCAGTCCTTAATCGGACTGGACCGTGCTGTTGGGCCCGTGGGAGCCCACCACGGGTCCTATTTTGATAATCTGAACCGTTAAATGTGTAGAACTCGTCGAGTACTATAAGCCTATAAAAAATCACGTTAATCGGATATCAGTAGCTATGTAATCAAATCAGATTTTTGTCAATCGTTAATTTATTCACCGTCTATTTTTTTATGCAAAACTGATTTGATCACATAGCTACCGATATCCGATTAACGTGATTTTTTAAAAGCTTATAGTACTCGACGAGTTCTACACATTAAACGGTTCAGATTATCAAAATGGGACCCGTGGTGGGCCGCCACGGGTCCAATAGCACGGTCCAGTCCGATTAAGGACTGAACAGAAGCCAAGCCCATTTCTAAAACCACAAGGGATAATTTGTAATTTAAGTAAATCTCAAAGAGTATGTTTGTAATTTACCCGAATATTAGACTAGATGAATAAACATCTATTTTAATTTTGACTATTTTAATTAATTTATAAATGAGATCTTTTTATTCTTTTATTCAAGTTTTGTACTTTAAGTTATATTTTTTTTATAAACCATCAATCCGCTTGAACCGTTAAGTCGAAACCACTATTATTTATCAAATTATCTATTTTTTATAAGAAAAATAATAATTTCTAATGATATTTTTATTAATTCGCCATCTCCTGTACGATTTCTATTTTATTTCTAAACTGAACCCGCATCGCACGCACCCTAAGGATGGGTGCCTATAGAAAGTAGGGCAACAGATGGCATTGCCTATTGGTTCTCTCAAAAAAAAAAAAAAAAAAAATGATAATACTAGAAATGTACTAAACAAATTATTTTTTTTAGCACTACTTTTTCTTTTTTTTTTAAATTTATTTTTTTGCCAGTGCTAACTCTCAAACAATATTTTAATATATATATATATATATGTATATCTAGAACGTAGTTTGATTTCAAATTTGTGAAATAAAGAAAAAAAAGTTGTAAAATATTTTTAAAATTACTTCCATTTTTATTTTCTCCATAAATTTAAGTTCTAAATCCAAATACAATCAAAAGCTTTTCTTCTAATATTTATTTTTGGTGAGGCTTGGCCTTCATTTTCCAAGAGAACTAGGGATTTTTTTTTTTATTGATGCGTACAAAAGGGAAAAAAAAAAAAGACACTCGATCCATAAATTCAATTTTGAATTTTTTATACCCAAAGGTCCACACTTTAAAATACTTTATTTATAAGGACAAGCTCCTATAAAATGACTAAATTATCCATCTATATATATATACCTACCAAATCCTACATTTCTCAAATGAAACCATCTCTCTCTCTCTCTCTCTCTCTCTCTCTCTCTATATATATATATACACACACACACACAGATCTCAAAAATAGATCTGATGATTCACAAAGTTTTGCTTTTCAAATCTATATGTGTATATATATATAACATGTTCTCTCTTCATATATAAAAGACTCTTTTTGTGAGAGTCTTTGTTACGACCTAAACCCGTCCCTAGAAATTTTGATCATAACCGGCCTGTAATCATAAGATTACGTACGACCTTAGACAGAATTTTCAAGATGTAATCAAGTATACAGGGTCAGAAGTGGAAGCAGAATAATAAAGATTGTCCAACGAACTGGGCATATATAGCATAAACAAAAACATTTTATATGTAATTGATTATACATTCATTGCAGACTGCATATTCAAAGGCTTATACTTAAGAGCACAATTCATTAACTTACAAACTTAAACTCTTATAAACAAAGAATGGTCAAACATGACCAACAAAAGCAAAAGACAAAAGCCTTAATTGAGAGGGACTCCATGGCTGACTTCACAAAAACTCGGGTAATCACTAAACTTCTCTAAGGCTGAACATTCCGCTGCTCACCTACATACATATATAACGGAATGAGATAGAGCCCAGTGAATAACATCAAAGTAAATGAGTTACATGAATGAGTTCTATTACTTACACATAATCGTTTCCATATCATATAAATTTCATAACAGAACAACCTATGGTTCAATACATGACAGTACGATCTCTAGTCCAACATATAACAGATGTGCAGAGCATAATAGATTATAACTTGGCAGAACAACCTTAGGTCCAATTAATTACTACTGTATAATGACCATTTGGTCAACACATAACAGATGTCTCGAACTTATCAGATAATCAGAATGATCTTGGATCCATCATATCAGATTCACAGAACGACCTTAGGTCCATCTCACACATTTGTACTTAATCAATTCCATAACAAATATCTTGTTGATCAAACAGATAGAAACTCATTCATATTCACAAAATCATAGGTTCAAAAAAGCTTACCACATTGGAAACATTTAGAAAATAGCATATATGAAAATATCTTTACTAAGATATTACTCATAGCAATTAAGTTGTTGTCACGTCTCCACGGATCAACCTACATAGCACATAGACATATATACACATTGTAACTCATGATTTAATCGAATCATTCTTAACTTATCTAATTTATTTAGGTCCAATTCTAACTCATTACTTCACTCATGAAGCTTAATTCATGCCTACGAATGCTTAGAAGGATATGAGAATAAAGATATGAACATAATATAACTTTTCAAAACATGTTGAAATAGATAGTTCACTCGAGCGCACAGTTGGTCGCTTGAGCGGACCACATGGTCTGCCAAAGTACTAAATGCTCGAAATCTAGACTCGATGGTCACTCAAGCCATGTGCAAAATGAACTGAGGTAGCTTGAGCGGTCACTTGATCGCTTGAGCGATTTGCAATACTCTACAAAAATACTGGAAGCTCTCATTGTGCGCTTGAGCGGTGATTTCATTGCTTGAGTGATGAGGTCGAATTTTAGGTTTTCAAAACAAAATTTTGAGCTTCAAAACATAAGTCCAAAGTGTAAAACTTGCATGACATGTTCTAAACCATGAATACACTTCCAAAAACATGAACATAAAACCAATTTCAAACCCCATGCTCAAAACTTCATAAATTCTTCAAATGAAACTTAAATCTTCATGCATGTTGAAATCATTTTCAAATTCTTCTTCCACAATTCTTAAAACATGAAATTCATCTTCAAAACTCTAAGAATTTTGGATGCATGTATGTTTTTATTATCAATTCAAACATGCATAACAAAATCATGCTTAGAAATGATGGAACTTCACAAAATCATGCATGCATGTATGCCTAGCTTTCAAATTCATCATCTTTTGCTTAATTCTTGTGTTCAATCTCATAGTCTTCTTGAATTCATTTACTTGGTGAATTATCATCAAGAATTGAGGTTGGATTTCATACCTAGTGTGACACCCCACTACATATTATATGTGGCATTTAATTAATTAAGGAGATTTGAATTTAATTACCCATTATTCTAATTTAATTTGGGGTTTATAAGAATTATTTAGTCTAATTCGTTTATGAGTTGGTTGAAGATTTAAGTTGGAATTAAAAAATTAAAAGCCTAAATGGCTCAAGAAAGCATAATTAGTGAACTGAATTATTCAATTGCGAGTATCAGACCATATGGGAGTTTAATTAAATATTTGATTCAGTTTAGTAAAATTGAGATTCAATTAATTGGGTCCGAATTGGAGTTGATTAAGTTATGAAGATTGGAAATTAAGATTATTATAAATTAAATTTATTTATGAGGTATTCAATTGAACATGTAATTTATTGATGGAGATTTTAGGGTTTGACCTGAAATTGAAGGCCTTAATGATGTGAGAAACAAAAATTGAGGATGGTAATAAGTTTAATTGGACATTTGGAGCTTTTTAAAAGTTTAATTTAAAATCTGATTCAGACTAATCAATTTAATTATGATCTGATTGGACCTTTATTGAAGTCCATTAGACTAATTAAAATTATGTGGGATTTGTAATTAGTTATGATTAATTGAGTTAGAATTTTACATAACTAATTAAAATTAAGAGATGGTTAATTAAGCTAATTATAATCAAAGATTAATCTCAATTAAGTAATCCTAAGCAAGATTAATTAGTTAATGAAAGAATTAATACACCACCACATGGGTTCATATAGTAAGGACAAGTGTCCCACTAAATTATTATTATTATTTTTTTTTCTGAACAATAAGGTTTATATAAAAGAAGCACTAAGGCTGGGCAGGTACATCAGAAAGAAGAACATAAGCTAAATCTAAGGGGCACACAAGACACCCAACTTGCAGGTGGAACTGATCTAGATTGAGTTACAACCACCCAATGAGTAGCACTGTTGTTGGTCCTTCGTGTCCATAAGAACTTCCAAAATTTGTCCTTTGCAAGTCTGCGAATATCAGCCACAACTGCCATTACCTCCCATAGAGGGACTGTTTCAGACACACACAGTTTGATGAGCTCTTGATTATCATTCTCGATGTCAGCTGTATGGAGTCCATGCAGCTGGGCTAAACAGCATGCACTGCACACGCTTCAACTTACAAAGCTGAAGCCGAGCGGAAAGACGTGACAACCCCATCAATAAAATGGCTCTCTGAATCTCGAAGAATAACTGCCGCAGAAGCTTTTTTCGATGCCCGGTTGAAAGATGCATCACAATTAACTTTAAGCTACCCCACCCAAGGAGGTGTCCACCTAGCCTCTGCTTTGTTTTCCCTCGAGCTGTCAGCATTAGTCACTGTGTTCTCGTCCCCACCATGTATATTATATTCATTCCACCCATGGTGTATTTTTTGGAGTGTGTCAGAGGGATTGATAGGCACAGAGTTGAATATAAAATCATTTCTTGCTTTCCAGATATACCAGCCAATTAAAGCAATTTTGCTTAGAATTTCCACCCCAGAATCTTCAAACTTCCTATCATCCCCCCATTGAGCTGTCCATTGCGCCACATTCGTAATAGATCCATGATCCATCCGAAAATTCAACATGCTCCCAAACCAAACTGCCTAAAATAAATAAAATAAAATAAAAGATGAATGAATGAAGTCAAATAAGGGGAGTTCATTCCCTCACTCTGCTGGAAAGTTAGAAAAAGAAAGAGAGAGCACGAGCTAAGAGAGAGAGACAGAAACCGAGAGGCATAAAGAAAAGGGATTGAAGAAGAGAGTCCTGTGGATACCAAAATTGAAGTTAAAAATTATGGAAAATTCATCTTAAGGTAAGAAATTTCATCCTCTTAAATAATCTAAATAAAAATTGATTCAAGGTGGATTTTGAGAAGATTAAAAATAAAGATTTGAAGATTAATTATATAAATTGATAGAAATTGGGTTTTGCATGTAAAATTAAGTTAGGTTGAAGTATGTGGGTTATGATTCTATAAATTTGTTATGTTTGAGTTTAATTTTGAGAATCATTCTTGAATTAAGTTCTATAAATTACATGCAGTAAGGATTTATTGAAGATTTGACCCATGCAAAAGAGTTAGGTTTGAATTTATGAAAATAAGTTAGAAATTAATCACTTTAGGTTTGAATTTAGTTGTCTTAACATGATATTGAGTTTTAATTGTACATGCATCATGAATTTTCAAGAGCTTTGGAAGTTCAATTCATGATTTAGAATTTGTGGGTTTGAAATTGAACTTGATATGAAGAAAATGAATTAAATTTAATTTGGACAAATTTAGAGATAAATTATAAGCTATGTTGAGAATCAAACAATTAGTTTGATTTTAATTTAAACATCATCAATGCAAATATTTTTGAAGGGGGTTTGTAGCTTCAATTTTATGTTTCATAAAACAAAGAAAGAATTGAAAGATGATTTTTAAAACATGAAATCCAATGCTTAAATTTCAATTAAAGTCATGGAATTTTGAAGTATAAGTGGAACTAACTTCAAATATATGTAATTGGGAATGTTTCTGCATATTTGAGTAAGTCATGCATGATTTGGAGCCTTGGTAATATGTTTTGAAGTTTAAACAACATTCTGGAAAACCCAAAATTCGTCATCATCGCTCGAGCGAAGAAGTTGTCGCTCGAGTGTAGAATTCAAGCAACCAGTATTTTCACAGACCAAGGGGTCCGCTCGAGCGACTAATGTTGCGCTCAAGCGAAGAATCCTGTTTCAGAAATTTTTGAAAAACTGTTTCATATTCCGATTTCTGTTCTCTTTCACTTCTAAGCACTCTTAGACATATACTGAGCATTATAAATGAACTAAAGAGTTAGAAAGAGCCTGAGAGAATTAAACGGATTAAAGAACGGAATGAATTGTATTGTGATCGGATTTCTATGTGTGTTATGAATTG